>JAMPIV010003128.1:0-83485 GCA_024509875.1 Oreohelix idahoensis | reverse complement strand
ATTGCTTGTACTTTCTCAGAATGTCATTGTTGAGCTGAGGACTTACCTTACTAGTATCAAGCATGACGAGTTCTAGATTGTGTACTTACCCTCGGAATACCAGAGCATATGTCCTGGATCGTCATGTAGTTTAACTTTACTATGTACTTATGTCATTACATGTCAAAGAATGTACTATTTAAATTTTCCTATCAGATTTGTACATCCATTTTTAAAGACAATATCAGAGTATGCTGTTTAATGATGATTATAGTAACTTGCATACGTATATTGTGTTTACATGCTAACGTGATGTGTGTTGGTGACACCTCCCCGATGTGAATATTTTTTGAGACATATTTATTTTTCTGTTGAGGTATATCCTCACCAGACACTCTATATTTAGCCTCATGTTAGGCAATTTAATTAATTATCAGCGCATAATTCGTGCGTTTTGAGCCGCTTATCGCATGCTCTTTGATATTTAAAAAAAAAAAATATGTTCCACATTTTTTTTTTATCGGGAGGAGGTGGTGATATGTTGCGTGATAAATTCTCGCAACATCGTTTTATTACAATATCTATTTTATAACGCAAGGGCAACAATTGCTTGAAATTTATAGTCACTTTTCTCGGTAAGCATTTGTCTTCTCGCGTTGGTATTGAATGCAGTTAAGTTTTGAGCTGTGGTCTTTTTGCGCTGGACTGCGCATGACTGGTCTTGTTTTTTGGTCGATCGGTTTCCGCCCACCACTAGTGGTGAGCGATTTGAATGGCGAAAGAGATGCCTCGTTGAAGAGGGGATCTCCGCTATTTTTTGTTCTGTCAGGGATGTGTAGTCCTCTTAATGGATATTTCGTTTATTCGAGATAATACCTCTAGTGTTTCCCACATGTCGGGAGGCGTGATATTTCTGTGTATGTCCTGAAGGCAAGGTAAATTGACTTTTTCATTAACTCTATCGATTTTGGGTCGTGAGCGATTTCGATTCATAGCCTGTCTTCGAAAGTCGTCGTCACGAGATGTTTTCCCAGCTCACATGTCGCTGTATTGTACTGCATCGGTTGATGCATGTTCCAAGGACCATTACTTGCTACTTTGTTAAATGAACTAGGTTTGGAAAACCTTTATTATCTAGAGGATATTTTTGAGGACATTATTTATACTTCGGCAGACGTGTCTGTCTTGCTGAAGTCAGACTAAGGAGAGTGAACTGATTTCATACATCTGGTTATCTCCTGGCTGTTATAGAAAAGGATGGAGTTTTTCACCTGACTACATTTACAGCACTATGAAATATAACATGCATCTGACTCATCATTGTAATGCTGTCTACCGTCTAATGCTGTATTGAATGTTGCTGTGATAATGACTGTTTGATGTGCCTACATATTCGCGTAACCATTTTGTCACTGTGGCGTCCACAATAAATAATGAAGAAAAACGTCAACGGCTGTTTCAAGAATCATTGACTTTATACGTCGTGAGTTTACTGACGTCCTATGTGGATTGCCCTGTTATTTTTGTATGAACATTGTTTTGACTGAACACATCTGCACACTACACAAAACCAGACATGCGGATACCATCCATCATCATATGGCATCACGCATCACTTAGCCATGGGCAGTTTCCTAAAGCAGGGTGCCAAAGTAGGGTCCTTGTATTGCGCTTCTTTAAGTTCCATGGGTAACAAATTAAGCGCAGGCTCCCGTTCCTTTTTGGTTTGCCCTCTTGTAGTTACTGCTGCCACAATCGGCTCTTCCGGTTTACCAATACACACGTATCTCCCGCCAAGTATGACTGGGTAGATGGGATCATCCATCACAGCCGCTTTGATCACGCCTCTGACAAAGTCAGAGTGTATCTCCACCAATGCGATGGGAAGCGCTGTAGGTGCATCACTCTTACGAACTCCACAAAATTGGACGGTCTCTGCTGTCTCTTGACCGGGTTTGACCAGGTTTCTGGCAACAATGCAATCATAAGAAAGCCCCGTGTCAAATAAGCAAGAAGTTTGAGAACCGTTCAATGTAACAATACCTCGCGTTGAGGGTCTATCCCCAACAGGTTGGGAATCACTGTCAATAATTCCGCCTTGCGAGACTGTCAATAAGCATCCGATGCGTTTCGGCTCGGTGTGCTCGTTCTGATCATACGTCCCGTGCTCAGGGGTTCTCCCTTTGCCACCTTAACCTTTCTGGCCACGCTGCCATGAAGGACGGTCGGGTTGATCAGATTGTTTACTGTGGTTGGGGTACTTGTTTTTGTAGAACTTGGATTTTTCAGGAGGGGGGTTTTGAGGTCCAGTTTCTCTGTGGTTATTTTGGTTAGAAGCCTGAGAAGATTGCTCAAGGTTATGTTTTCGAAAATGCTCCTCTGTCGGTTTCCGCTTTGTGGCCGGTAGTTCAGCCAGCGCATTGTGATAACGCTCAGACTTTTCCAAAATGTCTTCAAGTTTTTCTGCTCCCTGCTCAGCTAGAAATCTCCGGGTATCAGCAGACAAAGTGTTCTTTATTTGTTCTGTTAAAACAAATTCCTCAAGACCTTCATAGGTAGAGGGGAGCTGCGAGAGCTCAAGGCACTTTGTCAAATATCCCTTTAGACGGGAAGAGAACTGGTGAAAAGATTCAGAATTCTCCTTTCTGCTGTTGCGAAACAGTTGCAAAAACTTTCGCGCGTTCATTTCAAAGCGCTCCAGTAACGCTTTCTTCAACACATCATAATCGTCTTGTTGGCTACTTTCCAGCTTAGAATAAACATCATAAGCAGAACCTTTTAGGGCCTGGGAAAGTTTCATATTCCAACGCGACCTCTCTAACCCGTACAGAGTTGCAATTTTCTCAAATTTTTCTAACCATGTGTCAATCTTCTCATTTGGACAAGGAAAAGATTCTAGAGTGAAAGACATGGCGTTTAGTTGAAGAGATTGAGTGTTAGAAGGATCAATTAAGGAGGAATGAGGAGAAGATTCTCCATTGCTGGAGGTAGAGGCAGCACTACGACTTTGGAGTTCTAGAGCTTTAAGCGCCAGCTCATGCTGTCGTCGTTGCTCATTTTCTCTTTCCTCATGCTGTCTCTCCTTTTCCTTCTCTCTTTCCTCGTGCTGCATCCTGCGAATTTCCATTTCCTCGTCCATCTTCTTCTGCTGTAATAGACGGTCTTCCGCTTCTTTCCTCTCCGCTGCTTCTTCTTTCCTCTTTAGTTCTTCTTCTTTCCTCTCCGCATCATATCTCTCAAGTTCGTCCCTGACAAAAGCTTTCGCTTCTTCTCCTTCCAGTCCCTCCTCTCTCGCTTCGTCCCTGAGGAGTTGTCTAAGCTTTGCCCTCTCGGCCATATTATGTCAGTGACTGAGACACGTGGAGATAGAAAATAGGAAAAAGAATAACCTGGTTCCTAACACTTACGAGAAAAAATTTCCAAAAATACAAAAGATGATATCCTTAACCCTGGGATACCTCCTCCAAAATAAAATCTAACTATCGCTGCTATTATCGGCAATAAAGCACTTAATGCAAAACACGACTACGCCAACTAAATGGTAGTTAGGATTAATCCCTGAAAAATAAGTTGCTACAGTGGAAAACACAATGATTATAGCAAAAATTAAAGAGAAAAATAATCCCTTAATTTTTAAATCCACTATAAGTTTACCCCTGAAGACAGTTAGGGTGAGGGAGGCAATTAATCTGGACGGATAGTCCGAAACGCACTCCTTAACTTTAGTTCAAACACCTTCCTGCTTCAGAACCCTTGTGAATGTTATACACTCACAAAACTTAACTAGCGTTTAGTATTACAATCAACATTAATTAACATGTATTCCGACAAAATCAACCTGTAAACCAAATGTATAATGCTTCTTAATGCTGTGGAAAAAAAACTTATCAGTTTGTGTGGTCAGCACGCTCGTACACAGATCGTTAGTCTAGGGGATAAATTATTTAAAGATATAACAAACCACAAGACATCACACTCTTACTCTATTACAGAATAAAAATCTTTAAAGACGAGCTGATATTAGTCGTCTCGTCTTCCTATTCTAAGTTCAAAAATCCGTCGGGCGAGACCCCATTTGTCGTATCGCCTTAGGATTTTGGGTTCAATTCCCGGTAACGAGCGACCATTTGTCGTAGATTTTTTTGATAGGAAATTAAGACTTTGGTTGGTCCCTTCTGAATAGATAGAATCAGTGATAGCTGCAGTGAGAGTTAATACAGAAATAGATCTTTCCACGAGTGCAGTGGTAGCGAATCAATAGAACGGTCCCCTGGAAAAAGACAAGATTCTTCTCTCTCTCTCTCAGGCCTATCTTCTACGACACTTATGTAAGAGTCGGACAGACTATTGACAACATATGCTAATATGTAATGAACATACCACTCACGTGCACACACACCATTGTCAACAGGTAGACACACAGACGTGGGAAGACTATCAAAATGATTACATATATATATTCTGAACGAGCTGACCAACACGCTGCTTTTAGTTTCAAAGGGAAGTTTTTATTTATCAGCTAAAAACTTCCTCACAACACATAAAATTCATCAAGAAAAAGAAATTAAACATATATACGTGGTCAAAACAATAATCAATGAAATTGCTACAAGAAATGATAGACCCCAATATGATCTCATCCCCTCAAGGTAAGCCCACAGTCCCGTTATGAGTAAAGTGAAAGCCAGGAGATTCAATGATACATATGAGTTTGTCTAATAATTTTTCTTTCTTTCCTCGTAAACAAATATGAACCGACTTAGATGTAGTAGGTTTTAACCTGAGGGAAGTCAAAAAATATTCTTGCATTGACAACAAGTTTCATAAATGGAATTACAAACATGGGTGAAATTCACATACCTCACACCGTCTACTTTCACTCGGTTCTTTCATCAGGGCCCTGTATTAATTACATACGTGATGTAGCTTGCCGTCTGGCGCAACCTTGGTAACATTCACACCCTTTGTCTGTTCTGTCGTTCACTGAAGCGGATCCCAGCTCTACAGAGTGGTTTGCTGGTTTTGGTTTTTTCTCAGAAATTTCTCCGGGGAGCATCAGCTTCAGGCGTCAGCTATTTCAGACTAACGTTAGTGTATCTTGACTCACGAAGTAAGAATTAGGGTTAAGCGAGCACACAATGTCAGAACACGAGGTTTCCCTAAATTAGGAAAATGACCGGTGGACAGCTTCTCTCAACAGATAATCAGGGTTCACCACACATTTGGTGAAAAAGATGTCGGAAAGTTTAATGCTATGAATAATGTTACTTGCCACAAGGGCTGTACTTTAGAATATCGTTTCTGGAAGGACTAATTCAGGCACACTGGGCCCGTTATTTCAGTTCACGTTAAAGTTCTTGAAAAGCTTACGACCAAGTCTTTAAGGGAAAAGTTTTTTTAGTCTTCACAGGATAGGTTCATCAGTACGTAACGCTGGTATAGTTAGGTTACCACAGAAATCTCTGTATAAAGAAACATATATATGAAATATTTATACATCCTAGGTTTAAGGGTATACTTATATTTTAACTGCGGGCGTAAACCTTAACTTATCATTTAACACCTCCCGTGAAATAAGTTATAGTCATAAATTAATCATCATGAATTAGAGATATATATAAATATATTCTCGTCACGACTCATGAGACATCTAGTCTAGCAGTTATAAGTTAGTTTGAAAATTATGTTCTCGTCTGATTATTTAGCAGTTAAATTAAATTTAGTAATAGCCGACTGAATTTAAGCTGGAAATATAATTTATCCTGCTTTCCACTGAGACACGTCACTAGAAATTAATACAGACTTATAAATTATTCGCTCTGCACCAGATTTACCTAGAGAAATAAATAGCCGATTTAGCACTTTTAAACACTTCACAAAATACTAGATATACTAGATAATAATATATGATACCTCAAACACAGAATTCCTAAGAACTAAACCACTTCGATCAAACTAAAGGCCATCTCTTTTAACAAAGATTTTTAGAAATCGAACGAGGCTTGTTCTAGTCTTGACTGCGAAGTTACTGAGTGATAATGAAATCTAGCTCATTCTAGCATATATGAAAACCCAGACAAAGAGATGAACGTTTATTTCGCAAAAACGAAATAATCTCCCCTTTCTCATAACAACTACGTAACTAGAGAGGCTGTCGTAAACTGCCACTTTCTGCGTGTCAGTTGCGAAATCTCAGACAACCTGTCTCCAATGCAGGGCAGTTTTCACACTACATCTGACCATGGCCCACAGTGAGCGCCGTGTCAGTTTGGGATGTTTCAGACAAATGTCTGAATACTGACCGGTGCAGATGTAAAGTATCACACCTCACCGGGACTTATGCCGAGAAGAAGCTCGCGCGCTCGGTGAGAATGTAGACGATTGTCTACGTCCTATGTTCAGCGAACCGACTTATCACGCCTTCTGACGCCCTGCAGCCCTGACATCTACGTAATATCGTCCTAGCGCGATTCTCAGTTTTGAGAAAGAAACAGGTAAAGTTTGAGAATACTGAAGAAAATATTTTTCGCAAACGAGTGATGCGAAAAATACAGGAAAAACAAGTAAGGAAAGATAATAAAAATGAAAGGATTTGGGTGAGAGAATAGGAAGAAGATGTAGGTAATTTAATGATATAAAGACCCACGTGACAACCCCTACGACCCCTTTTACGTACCCTCGGGTTCCGCGTACGACACCTTGAGAAACACTTCACTGTACATATTGCTCACATTCTCCCAACCAGGCAAAAGCCATTGTTTCTCCACCGCAGCAATAGAATCGAAAACTACACATCTTAAAGTTACCCACACCTAGATTCTAGCCATGCACTGCCCCTGAATTTTTTTGTAAGTCCACAGTAAACCACACACAGAGGAAACGTTCTACCGCTGCGTGCACTAAGGGTTAAACGCTATTTTTGACATGTAATGTTGTTGCGCGCGAGCCTTATACTGTTGCACCTGTTTGTTTGTTTGTTTTTCAGGCTTTGGGTAACCGGATGGAAGGCTTATTATTTCCTGTCATTATTATCTTCATGCACTTTTCCTTTTCTTTCTTGTAATAATGAATAGTGTCCTTTTACAGAGTGCTATTTCTTAGAATTATGTGATTATAATACAGGGTGTCCATAAAAGATTGTACCCTTTTCAAAACATTTATTCTCGGCCCCATGATGTGGTACGAGGATGCGTTCTATGCGTTCTATTACAAAGGTAAGATAATCTCTGCAAATTTTTAAGCATACCTTACAAAGACTCAGAAAGAATGTACCTATTTCTTGTTTTTTCACCTACTTGACCAGAGTGTTGAAAAACATGTAACAATTGCCGGTTGCAACAACTGCGAAAGTTTCACTTGAAATACCCGCTGCGCGCATGCGCACTTTTTTGAGTCTTTGTAAGGTATGCTTAAATACTTGCAGAGATTATCTTACTGTTGTGATAGAAAGCATCCTCGTACCACGTCATAGGGCCGAGAATAATTTTGTTGGAAAGGGTACAATCTTTTATGGACACCCTTTTTATATTTTTGTGTGTGGAGGAAATTATGTGTAATTTTCTGTGTATCCGCTTACATGTTTATTTTATTTCTGTGTGTGTTTTTTCTTGATGTTTTGCTCCAGACAAATAACTTGATCATGCAGGAAGAGAGAGAGAGAAAGAGATCAAGATAAAGAAGGAAGAAGGAAGGTCGTGGATATTAATCATTCATATTTTTGTTATTGTTCCATAAGGTGGATGAGTCCATCACTGAAGCTGACCCCCTGGCAGGGAGCCTCCATCATAGCATCAATGTGTTCCTGCTGCTGTGGTTTCTGTATCAGTTTGTTAAACATGATGAGTTTGCTCAGCTAAAGCAAAGTAAAACTCGGTTACAATAACTAGAGGGAGAGAGGTAACAATTGCAGTGAGATACAATGTTAAACATTGCCAGAGCTTTTAGTCATTTTCAGGACGAGCCCATGTCAGGGCCACACAGGCTATCTGGCAGAAATTGTTAGTAGTAACCAGCAGGGCTTAGTTAATTAGCACTGTATTTAGTAGAATAAATATAGAGACCTGGCCAGTTCCAATATGTGTAAAGTCAGAATGAGCTATTTGACCTCCTGAGAGTATTATCAACTCTGAGCTAGACTTCAGACAGAGTTCTCATATTTTTACTAGCATTTGTGCTCTGATATAACCGATAGACTTATGTTTAGGTTAAAAGATCGCCTTCCCACAAGAAGACAAACACTTCAATGAAAGCATTTCCAAAAGCCGTTTAGCAGTGACGGCTGTAGGTTCCTTGTTGATACTAACAATGGGAAAGATGATCGATGAATTTATAGCCGTACGGCGATGAGTTTGAAGCAGCAGTTCCTGTCATTGCCGTTGTTTCGTGTTTTATCTCCCTTTATTGTATCTACTTTTCTTGAATACGTCCTAATAGATACGGTATTTGTTTTTGTGTAGAAGATTCCTTGGTCGTAAATTCAGTCTCGCTTCTTTCAGCGCCCTTCTCTTTATTTTTTTCCCCCCTCTTAATCGCGTATTTAACTTGTTCAAATTAACCTCTCTTTTCAAACCTTCATATTTGCCTGTCTGTTGTACGCCCGCGCAAAAGCGCAAAATATAAACACTGTAGTTCTAGTTAGTATATTTATGTGTATTTGTATGTGTAAGTGTGTGTGTTTGTGCATGCATCTGCGCTTTCAAAAAAACTCTATCGTCACTTTATCTCTTTTGCCCCGATTAATTCTTCTTGTATATTTTTGGTCCTCCCCAATTTGCTTCAACTGACTGCGTATACTTCCAAACATATTCAGTGAGAAAACGCGTCCTACCGTCTCTTCTGTCATTCTCTTTTCATTACATTACATTCAGTCTAGTACCAGTTTCCACAAACCGTTGTTATGGGGCAAACGTTACAGTCTGAACGATTGTGCTTCCTGCGTTGTGGAAGACCCCTATGGTAACGCCGACTGTAAGTTGCCCAGCTTGATGTATTTTTAGATTCCAGGTGAGGGTGGAGTGTGAAAGAGAGAGAGAGAGAGAGACAGAGACAGAGACAGAGAGAGAGAGAGAGAGAGAGAGAGAGAGAGAGAGAGAGAGAGAGAGAGAGAGAGAGAGAGAGAGAGAGAATTTAAGGGGAAAAGCCCATGTAAAATAAAGGGAATGTATTTGTCACTATCGAATATACACGCGTTGCTCCAGTTGGCGGACAGATAACACTAGAGAAATACAGTAGCGTACTAAGTGGGGTGCGGTCCGCCCCGGGTAACAGCCAGGAGGGGATGCCATCGGACATTATTATAACAGTACTGTAATGTTACAAAATCTACTCGCTAACACAATGCATTTTTCTGTGTGTTTAATTGGGGGTGCCAAAGGAATGATCCGTCACGTGGGCCAAGTACTGTAAGTACGTTCGTGGAGAAACGTTAGATGAATTACCATTTTAAAATGAAATTTTAACACATGGGGGGAAAAGAGTACGCACAAAAAAGCTCCCACGTTTTCATTGTGTTCATCACCTGGGTTATTAGTTGCCAGGGAGAGTCTACGCTACTCCATTCTGGCCTGGTTATTGTGCATCTGAATCAGCAGGAAGGTCTACGCCCCACACCCGTGAAAGTCAGAAAGACATCATTTTTAAAAAGCTATTAAATGTATATAAATAGTCATAAACGTTATCGCATACAGTGTCAGAACATGCACAGTATCACTATATAGGCCAAGTTGAGTTCTGGTGTCACACCACGCTTTGGCTAGTCATTATAAGAAGCGAGAAAAAGAAATTGTATATTACGCGGAGTCCGCGACGAGGGAACGACTTTCATTTTTAACAAGTACAGACATCCGAAGATCCGACAAGAATGTATTCATTATCCCTAGGGGCATGCCCTTCAACAACAGCATGCCAGGTACTCCTGTCACGTGTCATCATCTCAATTTCTTTCCAGGTTTTCCTCGACATTTTCATTTCTGCCTCCAGTTCTCGTCTCCGTATATTTTTCAGTGTACCACTACTTCTCTTGAACTGGAGGATTCTAGAACAAAGACTGCCTTGTAATGTTATAAGCAGGTTTCCTCAATGTATGTCCTATACCAGGCTCTTCTTCTTCTCATCTTCTGTTCAATTTGCTCTTGTCCGGTTCTTGTCATTAGTTTCACATTGGTGACCCTGTCGTACCATTTCAGTGCTTCTATTCTAAGCCAGCGTCCATGTATGAAAATCTTCGAAGCACTATTTTTGTGGTGCCTAGCTGGCAGGGAGGATAGTGTGATTCCCTTCTGTAGCTTGGCTCGTGTGCCGTTCGGAAGGTCCTGGGTTCGATTCTCCGGTAAGACACTCCTGTTGTTTTTCTGTTGTCTGGTTTTCTGCTTCTTTATTTCTCACGAGCGCCCGAAACACGTGACCTTTATATGTGTAATATTGATTTATTGTACAGTTTACAGGCCCTCGGGTTTGCCTTCTTTATGTGTTTAAATGAAAATCTTTAACTTATTGATTGTTTTGTCTTTGTTGTTGAAAGAGATCCGTCATCACATGAACAACTTACACAGTGGGTGACAGCAGGTTGATTGAAGTTACGCTGTCCTGGGCATTATTTCATGTCAGAAATGTATCTCAAATGTGGTTTTAAAGAGGCTTGCATCTGGGCCAAGTTATCCTAACAATCATCATCATTATCATCATCATCATCATCATCATCATCATCATCATCATCATCATCATCATCATCATCATCATCATCATCATCATCATCATCATCATCATCATCATCATTATCATCATCATCATTATAATCATCATTATCATCATCATTATCATTATCATTATCATCATCATCATCATTATCATCATCATTATTATCATCATCATTATCATCATCATTATCATCATCATTATCATCATCATCATTATCATCATCATCATCATCATCATCATCATCATCATCATCATCATCATCATCATCATCATCATCATCATCATCATCATCATCATCATTATCATCCTCACCATCATCCTCATCATTATCATCATCATCATCATCATCATTATCATCATTATCATCATCATCATCATCATTATCATCATCATCATCATTATAATCATCATTATCATCATCATCATCATCATTATCATCATCATCATTATCATCATCATCATTATCATCATCATCATCCTCATCATTATCATCATCATTATCATCATCATTATCATCATCATCATTATCATCATCACCTTTCAGCTCCACAAGGAGCATAGGCCTTCAACAAACGTACGCCAAGTCTTCCTGTCACGTGCCATCAGCTCAAGGTCTTTCCATGTTTTCTTTATCCCCCTTCGCGTCTGTCTCCAGCTCTCGTCTCCGTGTGTTCAATTGTCTCCCTCTGCCTCTCTTACCCCGGGGAGTCCTAACAATACCAAACAACAAAGTTACAACATAAAGCTTCTTTTCTGTATTCAAAGAAATAAATACTTGCTACCGAGGCACGCCAGGTCGATATAGGATGAGTGGTCTTCGTTTATTTTCAGTTGAGAAGAATTTACTCACGGAACTGAGAAGGAAAAACTGTTTTTTTCTTGTTTTTTTTTTACGTGAAGGATTGTGCTAAATATGACGATTATTAATAAAGTAAGTTTTAGAGGAAGAAAGAAAATCCAGAAGGCCACTGAAATTTTGTTTTACAGAAGAATCTTAAGAATACAAAAGACAGCTATAGGAAGTAATCAAGATGACCTGAAAAAGGCGAGTGCGCAAAGGAAGCTTATTCATCACATTGTACGGAAATAATTCACTTTCTTTGTGCATGTTTTGAGAGGAAGAAAGATGTTATATGTTATGACAACATGAAAGATGTTATATGTTATGGCAACAAGAAAGATGTTATATGTTATGGCAACAAGAAAGATGTTATATGTTATGACAACAAGAAAGATGTTATGTGTTATGACAACAAGAAAGATGTTATGTGTTATGACAACAAGAAAGATGTTATGTGTTATGACGACAAGAAAGATGTTATGTGTTATGACAACAAGAAAGATGTTATGTGTTATGACAACAAGAAAGATGTTATGTGTTATGACAACAAGAAAGATGTTATATGTTATGACAACAAGAAAGATGTTATATGTTATGACAACAAGAAAGATGTTATTTGTTATGACAACAAAAAAAAGATGTTATATGTTATGACAACAAGAAAGATGTTATGTGTTATGACAACAAGAAAGATGTTATATGTTATGACAACAAGAAAGATGTTATATGTCATGAAAACAAGAAAGACTGAAGGAAAAAGATATAGAGGAAGAGAAAAATACTGGACTGTTTGGCATCGTGACACGGAATGAAGAAATGTGTAAACAGTGCTGGAGACATGAAGCTGAACAAGGACATGACCATCTTCTCCACGCCCTCAGATATGGCGCTTAATGACCGTATGTATATATACGAGGGGCGGTCGAAAAGGTTCGCACTTGAGTATGAAGGAGTCAAGGCACGTACCTGGAAATTGGTGTGAACTTTAGTCCTTCTCTATGTATTCACCCCTCAAGGCAATGCACTTCTCCCATCTCTTCTTCACCTTCCTAATGCCCTGATTGTAGAACACCCCCGTCTGGGCCCGGAACCACGTCTCCAGTTCAGTAATCAAGTCCTAGTCGTTAGAAAAACGATGTCCACGAAGCGGATTCTTCATGTTTGGAAACAGGAAGAAGTCACTCGGTGCCAAGTCCGGTGAGAATGCTGGATGGGGCATGATTTCATACCCGCACTGCTGGGCAAGGACGATGGAGCCATGAGCTGCATGAGCCGGCGCATTGTCCTGAAGCAGACGAACGCCTCTGGACAGCATCCGGCGTCTTTTGCGCTTCATTTCTTCTCGTAACTTCTGGAGAAGGCTTTGGTAGTACGTGGAGTTGATAGTACGGCCACGAAGAAGGTAGTCGGTGAGTATTACCCCGCGGCAGTCCCAAAAGACGGTGAGCATGACCTTTCCCGCAGAGGGTACCGTCTTTGCCTTCTTTGGTGGTGGCGAACAGGAATGTTTCCATTGTTTGCTCTGGTTTTAAGTCTCGGGGTCATAGAAATGCACCCAACATTCGTCCACAGTAACCAGTCTACGAAAAAAATCATCTTCGTCATTATTACAAATGTCCAACATCTGTGTGGATGTTTCGGCTCGATGCTCCTTTTGTCCATGACACCGCTTCATACACAACTGAACCAGTTTCCCGCCAATTTCTCTTTCACACAGCACCCCGCGCGCGCCATGTACGCGCGGGAAATGTAAACCAATAGTGTGTCTTTACAATTATACACAGCAATCCCGCCTGTCTTAACGCTTTCTTAGTAATGTGCAAAACTTTTCGACCTCCCCTCGTATATATATATATATATATATATATATATATATATATATATATATAGATATATATATATATATATATATATATATATATATATATATATATATATATATATATATATATATATATATATATATATATATATATATATATATATATAGTAATAATAATAATTATGTATTGCTACCTTAATATCCACAGCCGCACACTTTGTCAAAACCCACACTACGCCACTCCACGAACGGTACACAATTGTGCGTCTAAATCTTGATTCCTATTATACATTAAGAGCTAAATTGCTGTACGTGTGCCTGAGTGATAGCTATGTTTGTATATGAAGCTACAACATCTTTTGGGAGGGACTCGATGTATGAAATAATAAAGTGCAGCATCGTTTCCTATATTCATCCGGAACTTGCGGTTTCGCCTCTCATATATCTACATTATATATATATATATATATATATATATATATATATATATATATATATATATATATATATATATATATATATATATATATATATATGTATATATATATAGCGAGCGAGAGAAAGAGAAAGGGCGGGAGGGAAGATAGCGGATACAATCAGATGCGCATATTCAGTTTCGAGTAATACAGAAGCACTTGCTGAGGCGAGTGTTAATCGTCGCTAAGCAAGGGAATTTTCAAGCTTACATGAAAAGCAATAATAATCTATTTAAAATGTATGGAAAGTACAAACTGCAAAAATGAAACAAAAAATTAAATATGCAACGTAGGAAAGGATAAGACATAACATAGATGTATGAAATTAGATGTGATTAGATAATAAACCTCATCGTGTAAAACAAAGTGCAACAGATACAATCGCTGCGAGAGCACATGAATACTTAAGTGCAGGAGTCCAGCAAGATGGTCAGCTACAGTGGTAGCTCTATCCTCCATTCTTCTTCTTGGATCCTTAGCCCTGACTCACAAAGAAGTTAGTGGCCATCACGCCTAGTGGCGTCTTGTAGGGCAGCAGCAAACTGTCCCCATTTTTTGCTCTTACTCTTCTTATATCCTTAGCTGCCGACCGTCAAAGCAGTCAGTGGCCATTTCGCCTGGTGGCGTCTTGTAGGGCAGAAACAAATTGATTCCACTTTGCTCGGTCGGTGGTCATCTTTCGTGCCGTGCCCCAAGTCTGGTTCATGCGTTACATCTCAGCCTCCACTGTTCTCTGCCATGTTATCTTTGGTCTGCCTCTATTTCGCCGTCCTAGAGGGTTCTATAGCATAGTAGTTCTGGTGACGGTGTCAAGGTCCCTTCTGAGGACATAGCCAATCCGGGTCCAGCGTCTGCCCGCAAAGATGGTGTGCATGCCTTTTTTACTGCATCCTCCATAGGAGGCAAAAAAGAAGAAATGATGAGTGACAATAATTATTTGTTATGTAAAACTTTTGCCTCGTTTTGGCGAGGCGCGTCCCCGTTCAACCTAGTCGGTTATAATAGGGCGCATGTCCAAATATAATTTTTTTTTCCCTCGCATGAGGTCGCATATTTTTTTCCTCGCATGAGGTCGCATATTTTTTCCTCGCATGAGGTTGCATTGGCACACGCCCCACCCCGGCCCTGGTCAAGACACATGTCCGAACACAAAAAGACCCAATGACACATGTGTCACTGTAGTGATCTTCTGTGTTCTCACACAAAGGACCTAATGACACATGAATGTCACTGTACTGATCCCTTGTGTTAAGACACATTGATCTTAGCCAAAGGCCGGATATTAGGGCGCATGTCCAAATATAATTTTTTTTTTCTTCCTCGCATGAGGTTGCATATTTTTTCCTCGCATGAGGTCGCATTTAACTCGCATGAGTCGCATTGGAACACGCCCAACATAAACGCATGTCCCAACACAAAAAGACCCAATGACAAACAAGTGTCACTGTAATGATCCTCTGTGTTTTCACACAAAAGATCTAATGACACATAAGTGTCACTTTACTGATCTTTTAGGCCGGGCACATGGTTATATTAGGGCGCTTTTTTCCCCTCGCATGAGGTCGCATATTTTATCCTCGCATGAGGTCGCATTTAACTCGCATGAGTCGCATTGGAACACGCCCAACATAAATGCATGTCCCAACACAAAAAGACCCAATGACAAACAAGTGTCACTGTAATGATTCTCTGTGTTTTCACACAAAAGATCTAATGACATATAAGTGTCTTTTTTTTTCCTCGCATGAGGTCGCAATATTTTTTCCTCGCATGAGGTCGCATTTAACTCGCATGAGTCGCATTGGAACACGCCCAACATAAACGCATGTCCCAACACAAAAAGACCCAATGACATACAAGTGTCACTGTAATGATCCTCTGTGTTTTCACACAAAAGATCTAATGACACATAAGTGTCACTGTACTGATCTTTTGTGCCGGGCACATGGTTATATTAGGGCGCTTTTTTTTTCCTCGCATGAGGTCGCATATTTTTTCCTCGCATGAGGTCGCATTTAACTCGCATGAGTCGCATTGGAACACGCCCAACATAAACGCATGTCCCAACACAAAAAGACCCAATGACAAACAAGTGTCACTGTAATGATCCTCTGTGTTTTCACACAAAAGATCTAATGACACATAAGTGTCTTTTTTTTTTCCTCGCATGAGGTCGCATATTTTTTCCTCGCATGAGGTCGCATTGGCAACCGCCCCAAACCCGGCTGTGGTCAAGACCACATGTCCCAACACAAGAAGACCCAATGACAACATGTGTCACCGTAGTGATCTTCTGTGTTCTCACACAAAGGACCTAATGACACATGAATGTCACTGTACTGGTCCCTGTGTCTAGACACATGATCCTAGCCAAAGGCCAGATATTAGGGCGTTGGGTTTCACAGCGTTATTTGCGCTGTACATCGACACATAAGTGTCACTTTACTGATCTTTTGTGCCGGGCACATGGTTATATTAGGGCGCATGTCCAAACATAAAAATTTTTTTTTTTTCCTCGCTTGAGGTCGCATATTTTTTCCTCGCATGAGGTCGCATTAGCCCCGCCCAAACCCGGCCCTGGTCAAGACCACATGTCCCAACACAAGAAGACCCAATGACAACATGTGTCACCGTAGTGATCTTCTGTGTTCTCACACAAGAGACCTAATGACACATTAATGTCACTGTACTGGTCCCTGTGTCTAGACACATGATCCTAGCCTGTAACTGTCTTTTTTTTCTTGTTGAGGTGATCACTGGCCCAAGACAGTTTACATGTTGTTAGATGTGTAGTGCGAGCGTATGATGAGTTGAGTGTGGGTGCGAATGAAGACGCGAATGTGTTTAGGCTCGTATAGATGTAGATCCTGCAACCCATACTCTCACATGCAGTAATCAAGGATGCTTTGACACTGCAGGCATGTTTCAAGACATTTATTGACGGGAACACACATAATATCAACAGGAACAGTCAGTGTAACAAGGTCATGCTGACCTGACATCGATAGGTATACATTTGGCATTCAAAAAGGTAAACATCAGAATAGACGTGCATGGTCAAAAGCAAAGTTCTTCAATAATGACAGTTCGTAGCGTCGCCCTTGGCGTCTCTGACTAAACGCGTCAGATGCCTTAGTTACCTTGACACACAGGTGCAACTTGGCACTCCCTGCCAATTGCACATATCAGGCTGTAGTATAATAGCCGGAAGCACAGGCCTCGTCCTAACGTCGGCCGTGTACTTCTGTTAAATAGGTTATCACCAACCCTGCAGTAATACTTATTGTAGATAGAAGTTCCGCCAATCTGCGGCTCCCACAATATATCTTCGTCACTGGATTTCTGGACAATATAAGACTAACAGTCTTGGATGGCTACCTCGAGCACAAATATATAAGTTCTGAAATGGCGGATCCGTGAACTGCTGTTCACCCTAGGTAATCCTTTACATGTTCTGCCACCGAAAAGCGTAATAATGCATAAAGGTCGGTATTACCTGGTAAATGAATCCTCAGAACTACACAAGGAATTCTGTCGTCATCCCGACGCACAGAGATTCACTGGGGAAAACTGCCATAGCAGTTACTTCGAAGATTCTCCCCGAAAAACAATGGACTCTTGGTCCCTTCAGAAAAACAGGACCTCCCGGCTTCCCGGAAGTATATCTCACTCCCGCTTAAAAAACCTTCCCATAGGCCCACGCCGAACTGTCAACCTCTGACCCTAAAGGTCAAACACAATGAATGAATAAACAAGGGAAGACAACCCCTAATCAACCTGACATCGCAGGTAAAGACACAATTATACTTATGATACAAACATAAGCAAATAACTTGACAGATGACTCCGTCGAAAATGACAGCAACATTACTACCACCCCCCTGTAAAAAAAAAAAAAATGCAATTTTTTTTTTTTTTTTTTTTAATATGTTCATGAGCAAGATAGCACCAGTATCACTTCTGTGCTCATGCAAACAATGAACCTAATATCAGGTACAATAGAAGAGGGTACAAATCATCTCCCAACATAGGAGAAAATATTTCCTTTAAGCCAAACAAACTAAGGGATACCATTCAAGAAACCTAAGTTGCTGGCAATACCAATCATATATCAAACATTACTAAATAATATAATCATAGCAATATACAAATGTCAATGCTATTTTAGCAACATATCACTGATGGATGGACAAAATGAAATTTGTTAAATTATCTAAACATCATCCAAATACATTTGTATTACAACATATTATGATATTAAGGACAGACCTAAGTCTGAAAATATATCAGAAAAAACTAGGACACAAGATTTAACTGGAATCATGTGGGCATCTAGACAATATGTCCGCCATCACATTATCCGAACCACGGATAGCTCGCACCGTGAAATGGAAAGGCTGAAGAGCAATAGCATAACGAGTAGATCTCGAGCTCTTCAAATCCTTACTTTGCATAGCCGTAAGAGCTTTTTGGTCGGTTTCCATAAAGAAATGCGCGCCCAGAAGGAACCTTTGTAGCTTAAGAATGGACCAAACCATAGCCAACAATTCACGGTCCAAAACCGAGTAATTCCTTTCTGCCGCATTCAGCTTCCTAGAAATATACATTACAGGATGCAGAGTTCCTGAATATTCCTGCATTAGTGCCGCTCCAATGCCAGTGGAAGAGGCATCACTACGAAGGACAAAAGTCTTATCAATCGTCGGTAGTCTTAAGATAGGATGAGATGAGAACAAATTCTTAACCTGATCCAATGAAGATTGGCATTCTTGGGACCAACGCACCATATTAGGAGAACCTTTTTTCAATAACGTTGAAAGTGGTGCCATAATGGAGGACAGATTCTCAATGAATCTTCCATAGAATTGTATCAATCCCAAGAGACTACGCACTTGCTTTTTTGTCTTCGGAACCGAGATATTTAATATCTTTGAAATGTTTTGGTCCTCTGTCTTCAACAGACCATGACCAACTCGATGACCTAGGAAGGAAATTTCACTAAACCCAACAAAAGCTTTAGAGGGTTTAGCAGTCAAACTATGCTCACGTAGAGTAGATAGCAATTCCTTCAGACCCACATAGTGTTCTTCCCAAGTATCGCTGAAAAGACAGATGTCGTCTAAATATGCAATGACATCTGCACGATCTGATAGAATTCGTCGCATCATGCGCACGAAAGTCGCTGGGGCGTTCATAAGCCCGAAAGGCATAAAATTCCATTGAAACAGACCCCTAGGTGTCGAAAAAGCAGTGAGAGGTTTGGCGTGTTCCGTCAATGGGACTTGCCAATAACCTTTCGACAAGTCTAGTTTAGTAAAGAATTTAGCTTTAGAAAGTCTAATAAGTAGATCATCTAATAACGGCATAGGTTCAGCATCGAACTTCGTAACTTGATTTAATTTGCGATAATCAACGCAAAGACGTATGTTATTGTCTTTCTTTCGAACAATAACTATCGACGAAGAATAAGCTGAAGTGGATGGTTCAATTATTTGTAGTTGAATCATTTCATCCAATTCTTTCTCGACTTGTGCTTGAAAATGAATAGGTATTGGGTATGGTCTTACTCTGATCGGATTACGATCAGTAAGTATGATGTCATGTTCTATGACATCTGTGTGTCCAGGAATGTCGGTAAGGACATCCTGATATGATTGTAACGTAGAGGATACTTGACGTTGTTCCTCAAAAGACAAGTTAGAAGAGACTGTAACGTCTCTCCACGATTCCGTTGAAATAAGTGGAATCGTAGGAAGAGGTAAGTTCACGTCAGAAAAAATAGTTTCCTCATCCTGTATAACGGACAGGGATGAGATGTGACCATGTTGAACTGGAGAGTCGTCCGTCGCCTGGAAAATAGGCTGTAAATAGTCTGGACGTTCAATAAACTCTGTTAACATATTTATATGGAAGGTTTTATGCCTTCCATCCACATCGACAATATAGTCGACATCAGAAATTTTCGAGACTATAGTGTATGGACCCTTCCAAGAAATGAGAAGTCTATTCTCTCTTGAGGGCAGTAAGACATATGCTTTGTCTCCAGGACAAAGTTGACGTAGGCGTCTTTTCTTATTAGCAAATCGCCTAGCTTTTTCTTTCGCAAATTCGGAAGATGAAGTTGCTAACCTGCACGATTCGATAATCTTTTCTCTAAGAGCTATAACATATTCATATGACGATTGTGTATCATCGTCAATATTATCGGAAGTTATCAAATCGTGTAACAAGGACATTGGCCCGCGCGGTTGCGCGCCAAAGACAAGTTCGAAAGGAGAAAACCCTGTATGCTCGTTGGGAACCTCTCTATAGGCAAAGAGGACTGCAGGTAAAACCCTGTCCCAATCTTCAGGATGATCCTCCGTTATCTTGCCAAGTAAGTTCTTTAGTGTCCTGTTAAGACGTTCTACCAATCCATTGGACATTGGATGATAAATACTACTGAGAGACCTTTTAATGTCTAGCGTAGCCATTACCTGAGACATAACGTCCGAAATTAACTGAGTGCCGTGATCCGACAGTATTTCTCCGGGGAATCCCAGACGAGAAAATACGAGCCAAAGAGCATCAGCGATATCGACAGTTGATATGCTCTTCAGAGGAATAGCCTCTGGCCAACGCGTGCACATGTCCACGCAAGTGAGGATAAATTGGTGTCCTCTGGCTGACTTAATTTTGAACGGACCAATGATGTCTATAGCCATTTTCTGAAACGGCCGAATCGGAATATCTGCAGCCTGAATAGGAGCAGCATGTCTCGGACCCCTAGACTTGACCTCTTGACAAATTTTGCAAGATCGGCAATAAATTCGGATGTCTTTATTCACGAATGGCCAAAAGAATGACGCAAGGACTCTAGTTTTAGTTCTGGAAAAACCCATGTGTCCCGCACACTGAGAATCGTGTGCATGCCGAAGAATTAAGGCTCTCATACACTTAGGCACAAGAATTTGCGAGTGCATAGACTTGTCCGAGTGTTGTACCATTCGTACCAATATACCATTCTTCATAGTGATATACGATTTGTGATTCGTATTTTGATTGGGATCCCCTTTCTTTGCAAGAAGGAAGTATTTCTTCAAAGAAGGATCCTCTTCTTGACGTTTAACAAACGAGTCATGGGAAATCACCAAGTGCTCGTCTTGGCTATCAACTTCATTACTATTATAAGATGAAGTTGGGGGATTAAGAGCTTGAGCTCTTGTCACCACTGCATTGACCGTTTGAATGTTTTTTTCTTCCCAACTAGAAATTTGTTGCGGGGTGCATTCCTTAACCCCATGAATACGACCGATTATAAGATCCGCAATAGGATTAGGAAGAAGACATGCATGGACATCTCCTGTGAAGAAAGGAGTGTCAATCCTAATAATAGCAGTAGGATAGCTTTCCATAGTACCACCAAATGTAACACATTTGATTGTTTTTCCCGTGGCACAGCAAGGATCTATCAGAGACTCCTTAACCCCGACGGTAGTACATCCCGAATCGAAAAGTACTGAGACTAGCCTATCATTTATTAGACCTTTATGTAAGATGAGAGATCCTCTCCCATCATGCGCAACTGTAGCAGGTAGAGCAGGAAGAGGGTGACCACAACTTAGCGTAGATACAGTTGATGAGTCAAACAATGTTAAGCATTGGGGGCATTCAGTTGCTCTCCCAAAATCGAAAGCACAACCAGTGATAGCCCTAGAGTTACCACTATCATTTACTGTATTACAGGCTCCATCAAACTCTTGTTGCGCAGAGTTTGCCTGTTGGTAAGGTCTTTTTTGTTAAACCTAGGTCTACCTCGATTATCATTTCCCCTGTAATTATTTTGACTATCATTTCCCCTGTAATTATTTCGATTATCATTTCCCCTGTAATTGTGATCATATTGTCTATTGTACTCATCATTCCGGTTTGAATCCCGGTTTCTAAATTCACCATCGTCATAATCTTGACGTCGAGAATGATTACCTCGAAAATTTGAATAGTTATTATTTGGATAGCCTTTACGAAAGTGTCTCAAATTATTACCACTAAAATTACGAGAACTACCATCTTGTCTCCACTGCATAGACGAAGAACCATCATGTGTTGGATTACTCCGCTTCTGAGTGTAATTTTGATTACTTCCCCTATTCCAATTTTGTTGAGCACCCTGAAATTTTTTTCTGAAATTAGGGCCATATGGTGTTGCCGAAGCAGCTGGCAACCCTTCTTTCACTTTAGAATTGCTAACTGTAGCATGGGGATGTGCTGTGGCATACTGACAACAGTATTCCTCCATTTCTTTTAAGTTTTTAGGCTTACGCTCATGAAGGAATGCAAGAAAAGAATCATTAACAGATGACAAAACCTTATCTCGCAATAATAAGTCCATTAGACCTTCATATGTTTTCTCAATCTGAGACAACTCAACCCATCGTGTAAATGTACGACGTATCTTTGTAACAAAATCAGAGAAATCTACTCCATTTTCTGGCAACATTGTCCTAAAACGAAGACGATAGTCTTCTTGTTTTAATTGGTATTTCTTTAGTAATGCTGCCCTGACAACATCATAATTAGTCCTCTCATGTTCGTCTATTGTCATAAGAGTAGTCACTGTGTCACCTGTAAAAAATGGCATCAGTTGTTCAACATATTTTTCCTTTTTTATGTTATGCGTATCGCACAAAAATTGGAATCTATCTAGATAATCTGCTACGTCATCCTTTAAAGGATTGAAATGAGGCAATTTAATCCTACTAACAAACTCCTTTGTCGTACTCGAAGTTGTTTGCTGAGCACCCGTACTCGCCAATTTCAATTTCTCTAACTCCAAAATTGCGAGTTTTTCATCAAGTTCCATCTTCTGTTTTCTTTCCTCATGTTCCATTTTTCTAATTTCAGCCTCAGCAGCAGCTTGAAGTTTTTTTTCCTCTGCAGCAGCTTGAAGTTTTTTTTCCTCTGCAGCAGCTTGAAGTTTTTTTTCCTCTGCAGCAGCTTGAAGTTTTTTGTCTTCCATTTCCATCTGGAATTTTCTTTCATCAGCTGCAGCTTGAGCTTTCCTCTCCTCAGCAGCAGCTTGAGCTTTTCTCTCCTCAGCCTCTCTTTGATACCTTCTTTCTTCAAGTTCTAATCTTCTATTCTCAGCTTCTAGCTTCTTTAGTTCAGCTTCTGCTTTCAATTTAATTTCCTCTTTTTGTTTCTTTTCTTCTGACTTTAATGCAATGGCGAATTGAGCAGATGAATATTCTTCCAATTCTTTACCAGACTTACCAAGGGTCAACCCTTGCTGGATGAAGAAATCCAATGTAGACATTCTGTCTAATGAGATCAGAAACCTGAAAAAAAAATTAAATAAATTACCTTATCCCACTTCAATGGGAGACAAGTCTGAAATGCTAGACTTGTATACTCACTTCACTTTATTTTACTGTCTCAATCTTTGTAGATAACAAGTCTTTTATCAAAGAACTTGTATAAATATCTTATATAATATTATTTAACAAACTCTATATGAAGAGTCTACCTTATCAATAATATCAAAACATGACCAAGTATGTGTATGTAGACTGTGCATGACAGTAATGTAGTACAACCAAAAAAAAATACAAAGACAAAAATACAAAACAATACAAATGGCAACACTGTTTTAACCAAAAATGTGTAGAGAAATACACAAGAAAGGAGAGACCTACAGAATACAAACAAAACAAATCGACAATCAAAACTGAAAAACAGACAAAATATTACAAAAACAACGTTAAGTACAATTACATCACAGCTAACATCAATAGCGACCAATTGTCACTAGCAAATTTCCAAATTAAGAAAATTTGCACCTACAGACCGCTTACAGTAAGCCTCGATCAAGTGGCATATTTACCGTAAGACCCACCAACCGAAAAACCCGCAGAAAAATACACAAAAACAGTAGAAGTGACATAAACATATAGCAATCAATTTCAATGTGTTGCAGAACAAGTTCAGTCACAGCTGAAACTAAAATAAATTTCTTGCTCCTTGCGAACACAGAAACGAAATGTCAAACGCGCACTGAACGTCAAATCCACTGTAACATAAAGTGGTATTCACGAACCAAAGTTACTATGACCTTCTCAAATTAGGGCTTGCACATTGAATGTTTACAATTTCACGTACTGTTTACAGACACTTGACCTCCAACAATGTAGCTTGAATGCTCTGACCTAGAAAAGTCTGTTGTTGAATGAAACGTGTAACAACCCGCAGTACTGTTTACAATAGGAACCCGCCTTCTATGCAGTTATGGTCCACGTAGCAAATGCCTAGTAGTTCACTTCAGTACTTGTCTTGTTATGCTTTATGTAGCATTATAATATAAATGCTCGTACTGTTTATTTGTGTCAACCGTTGATGACCTATATCTGTCCTGTTGTAGCCAAAACTTGCAAGTGTAGAATTAGCGCTGTGTTACGGCTGTCCCGTGTGTAGCTTAGACCCACAGATCAGAAGTGTAATGTGTACTTGTCCTTCTTGTAACTTTCTCGACAAAACTGGAGACATCATACATGTAACAGCCAACCAGGAATGTAAATTTCTGAATCCATAAATGTCAACAATAATGTCAAATGCTCGCTCTGTTCTTTTTAAAACCCACAGATCTGGTCCATCAGAAATGTAAGTTTCTAGGCCACATTGGCGACAAGAAATGTATCATAAGAGCCCACGTAACTGGTCCACCAGAAATGTAACTGTCTTTTTTTTCTTGTTGAGGTGATCACTGGCCCAAGACAGTTTACATGTTGTTAGATGTGTAGTGCGAGCGTATGATGAGTTGAGTGTGGGTGCGAATGAAGACGCGAATGTGTTTAGGCTCGTATAGATGTAGATCCTGCAACCCATACTCTCACATGCAGTAATCAAGGATGCTTTGACACTGCAGGCATGTTTCAAGACATTTATTGACGGGAACACACATAATATCAACAGGAACAGTCAGTGTAACAAGGTCATGCTGACCTGACATCGATAGGTATACATTTGGCATTCAAAAAGGTAAACATCAGAATAGACGTGCATGGTCAATAGCAAAGTTCTTCAATAATGACAGTTCGTAGCGTCGCCCTTGGCGTCTCTGACTAAACGCGTCAGATGCCTTAGTTACCTTGACACACAGGTGCAACTTGGCACTCCCTGCCAATTGCACATATCAGGCTGTAGTATAATAGCCGGAAGCACAGGCCTCGTCCTAACGTCGGCCGTGTACTTCTGTTAAATAGGTTATCACCAACCCTGCAGTAATACTTATTGTAGATAGAAGTTCCGCCAATCTGCGGCTCCCACAATATATCTTCGTCACTGGATTTCTGGACAATATAAGACTAACAGTCTTGGATGGCTACCTCGAGCACAAATATATAAGTTCTGAAATGGCGGATCCGTGAACTGCTGTTCACCCTAGGTAATCCTTTACATGTTCTGCCACCGAAAAGCGTAATAATGCATAAAGGTCGGTATTACCTGGTAAATGAATCCTCAGAACTACACAAGGAATTCTGTCGTCATCCCGACGCACAGAGATTCACTGGGGAAAACTGCCATAGCAGTTACTTCGAAGATTCTCCCCGAAAAACAATGGACTCTTGGTCCCTTCAGAAAAACAGGACCTCCCGGCTTCCCGGAAGTATATCTCACTCCCGCTTAAAAAAACCTTCCCATAGGCCCACGCCGAACTGTCAACCTCTGACCCTAAAGGTCAAACACAATGAATGAATAAACAAGGGAAGACAACCCCTAATCAACCTGACATCGCAGGTAAAGACACAATTATACTTATGATACAAACATAAGCAAATAACTTGACAGATGACTCCGTCGAAAATGACAGCAACATAGCCAAAGGCCAGATATTAGGGCGTTGGGTTTCACAGCGTTATTTGCGCTGTACATCGACACATAAGTGTCACTGTACTGATCTTTTGTGCCGGGCACATGGTTATATTAGGGCGCATGTCCAAACATAAAAGACCCTCAGGTCTGGTAGTATTCGTGGTTAAATCTGAGTGACAATAAAGAAGGCTTTACAGTTGTTATAGGAAAGTCGAATGTCGAAAATCTGGTCTAGGAAATTTGCATACCAAAAGTGACAGACTATAGGGTTTAACTGAAGGGGAGATAAGACTATGACTTGTTGAATTGTAAGTAAAGGGCGATAACTCTGTAATTGCGCCCCTTGTGAAAAAAGTCGTGTTTTTAGTTAATAGGGAGTCGTGTGTTAGAAATTCCAGTTTCATATAATTGCATATGCTGATTTGGCGGGCTTGGAGTTTGCGTTAGAGGACAATAAAACAATGACTTGTTGATTTGGAAGCAAGGGCGATAATTTATAATTACATCCCTTGAGTTATAAAGTGAGTTCGGTTTTTCGGATAATGCGAACGAAGTACGTTTTGCACGTGATTTTGTAGAAGCAAGTGAACGGAAACTTCGTAAATAATTGTAATGGTAAATCGGGGTTCTAGGTTTAAGCAGTTCAGATCCAGTCGCGTTAAGCGTAAGATGATAAATATGGGTTCTCTCCCAAGTGTTAAAGATACTAAGAAGGGTGGACAAGAGAGACAGTGTTCTCCATGTTAAAGAAAATGTACACCTTTTCAAGACGACCAGACGACCAGGTATGTCGTATCTCGACAATTAAATAAACAGTTAGAATAATGAGAAGCATAATAGACGCTAGCCATTGAGAAGTGTGAAACAATAGACTTTTAGTTTATATTATTATCCCTGGCGGTTAGGCCAGTATTTTCTAAAGATACACCAAGTAATCATACCAAGACTCGAATGTTAAGAAGATAGAAGTACAACAGAGCAAGCAATAGCAGAAGTAAGAACAGCGAGTACTGAGATAATTGCTGTGACAGAAGTTTTAAAATGACAACAGTGGTTCTCAAACCATAACCATCTTGACTACCAGAGTAAGTAGACAAATACAGAAGCAATGACAGTAAGGAGAATGAGTAAGGACGAGGTTTTAGAATTTGCATTATGAAATAAATTTTGCTGTACCAAAGTTACCAGCCTCAAGTGGAAGGTTGGACAGAACATCTCATTTCAACTGTTGCTGAATTTCTTATGCAAATAAACTTCGCATTACGTTCACCGCTATCGGCGTGAAGTATGTTTACCAGATATTTAAACCATCAACCATCTGTCTGTCATAAGCTGTTGTAATCGTCAAAGTAGTCATCAGAAGTAACTTAACATCATCATCCAACTGCCTACTGTTTAAGGCAGTGATACGAACCCACTAAACACACCATCATCACACGCCATCAGCACTCACGGCCACACAGTCTCAAAATGCCGAAGAAGATGAAATCATAGACCTCAACAAATCAATGAAAAAACGAACGTGATGGTAATGAGAACGTTCTTCTAACGTACACATAGGCATTGTCTGCCAGGGTCTGGCGTCAAGAATGTAGTACGCTGCAATTCCATCACCTGAGCCTGGAACGCATTATGCTGCTAACTGAGATTAGCTTTACACCAGGTATTGTTCTAGCTAGCAGGCCACGAACATCGGGACTGCTTTTCTCTCAACTGGTTTATTAAAACAGGAAAAGTGCCGTGGCATTCCATCTTTCGTTTAAGTTTACGGTAGGCTTTAAGTGCAGTACAAGTATATCGGACGAGTCTACCAAGAGTACTCTATCCTTTGTATGAGCAGTGCGGCTTACTTAGAACAGTCGGTCCCAGACTTTTTTTCTATCTTTGAATCATTTTCTCCTTTAAATTGAATGCCCGATTGTTGTGTTTTTATCAGGCTAAAATCAAAATTTAAGGTATATTAAATTTGGCTGTGTGAAATCTAAACCAGAATGTTTTAGCATGTGGATTCATATGTATATATATATATATATACAGGGTATCCATAAAAGATTGTACCCTTTTCAAAAAATTTATTCTCGGCCCCATGATGTAGTACGAGGATACTTTCTATCACAAAAGTAAGATAATCTCTGCAAGTTTGTAAGCATACCATAAAAGAATGTACCTATTTCTTTTTTTTTTCCACCTACTTCACCAGTGTGTGGCGAGACATGAAACAATTACCGGTTGCAACTCAACTGCGAAAGTTTCACTTGAAATACCCGCCGTGCGCATGCGAAGGGTGCACATATTGAGTCTTTGTAAAGTATGCTTAGGATGGATGGGTTTGAAAAAAAATCGAAAAAAGGTGATTCGTCTTACGAGGACAAAAGACAAAGAAACTAGTCTACGTTACGGCCACAAGGCCTTCGTCAGGAAAGGAAAGAAAGTGAAGGCTAGATAGGACACATAAAAACTAAATAAAATAAAAACTGGGTACTTCCCTGAAGGCAAGAACCGAAATTCTATCAAAATCGCTGTCTGTTGATGACCGCGTGGCTGAACAGAAAGTGACTTCCGCCGCCGGATGTACACAATGCATACTAAGAAACTAAAAAACGAAACCGGACAATAAACTACCCAACGTGATAAAAGTGGGGACTGGAAATAGAAGAGGACAGAATGAGTGGGAGATAAATAAATATGAAATAAAAAAATTTATATGGCATACAAATAGAAGAATAGGATAAGAGTGGAAAGAGTAAAATAGAGCAAGAGAGGAGAGGGACCTCAGACAAAGGTGTGAAACGTGTTGAGACCGGCTGGTTTTAGACACCCCATGCGGTGGATAAGACGGTTCTCAAGCTGTTCTCGGCTGGCAGTGTCAGAGGAGCAGGATCGGATCGCTGTGACCTGGATGTCGATGGGACCATGGTGGTCAGGACCATTGAAGTGTATAGCAACTGGTGTGGACTTTTGCTGAGCGATGTCATTTAAGTGCGGGCTGAATCTGTCCCCAAGTCGTTTGCCTGTTTGGCCAATATAGGTTTTGCAGCAACGTTTACATATGATCGTATAAATGACATTGCGCGATTCACACGTGAAGCTACTAGTGATGGTGTACGTAGCCTTAGGAAAGGACACCTTCTGAGTTGAGATGACATACTTGCACGTGTTGCATCGTGTCCGACCACAGGGTAGTGTGCCAAAGTGAGTGGCATTCTCCTTTGGGAGACGGCTGTGAACAAGAAGATCCTTCAAGTTCTTGTCACGTCTATATGCCACCAAAGGTGCTTCACTGAATACTTTTTGGATCAGAGGCTCTGCTTGGAGGATAGGGAGGTGGCGGAAAAGGATCTGTTTGACAGTAGTACTGTGAGGGTGATGGGTCAAGATTAATTTGACTCTATCCGAAGTGGATTTATGGTGAGGTTTGAGGGCCTCCAGACGAGAGATGGGGAGCACACGTTGGAGAGCAGAGGTGAGAACATGTTCTGGATAAAGTCTGTTACGGAAGAAATCCAACATCTGATTTGCTCGTAAGTGGAAGTCATCGTCGTCTTGGCATAAACGGCGGAGGCGGAGAAGTTGTGAAAAAGGAAGGGAGTCACGACAGGCCCGAGGATGAGAAGAGGTATACAGGAGGTAGCTGTGGGCATCTGTCGGCTTGTAGTATACTGAGGTATTAAGGCCGGAGGGCGTGATAGAAATAGTAATGTCAAGGAAGTTGACAGATACTGTGGAGACGAGGGAGGTGAACTTGATGGTGGGGTGAAAGTGGTTCACAAAGTCGATGAAGCGGTGTAAATCAGTCTCAGACATATCTGTGAGACCTATGCCATCATCGATATATCTGGGTAGTTTATTGTCCGGTTTCGTTTTTTAGTTTCTTAGTATGCATTGTGTACATCCGGCGGCGGAAGTCACTTTCTGTTCAGCCACGCGGTCATCAACAGACAGCGATTTTGATAGAATTTCGGTTCTTGCCTTCAGGGAAGTACCCAGTTTTTATTTTATTTAGTTTTTATGTGTCCTATCTAGCCTTCACTTTCTTTCCTTTCCTGACGAAGGCCTTGTGGCCGTAACGTAGACTATTTTCTTTGTCTTTTGTCCTCGTAAGACGAATCACCTTTTTTCGATTTTTTTTCAAACCCATCCATTGTATTCCACGTCTTACCGCAGTTCCCCTCAACTTCCTAAAGTATGCTTAAAAACGTGCAGAGATTATCTTACTTTTGTGATAGAAAGCATCCTCGTACCACATCATGGGGCCGAGAATAATTTTTTTGAAAAGGGTACAATCTTTTATGGACACCCTGTATATCTTAGTTGCTGTACATAGTTGGAAGAACAGGACAATGATATGAAAATAAACAGGTACAGATAATCCCATAGCAGATACTGCCGTAGGGGAGTGAAATGTTAGAGACTTGTCTATACTAGGTCCAGCATCGAGAGGTGGGGTGATCAGTTCTCTTCCTCGCTGCTGTTTCCTTCCATAACTCAAGAGAAAGGTCAGCTATCCATTTACCGCTGGGTAGACTGTAGCGTGACGCCAACGTGTTTCGAACCTTGGACCTGTGCCGCGAGAGACAAGCGTTCAATGAAAATAAGAATACAAGAGGCAAAAGAAGATTAAATTTTATTTGGAAATGCATGATAAACAAAAGAGATTTAAAAATTTGATGCAAAATGTTTTACGTCGTTTTGAGTTTTCATGAAGTGTTAACGTTTAAGTGGCCGGTTCTTTCCTAACGTTTTTTTTTTTTTTTGTTGTTGTTGTGTAAAACAGTGTAATAATGTTATACATGGCTGTAAAGGAAGTTGAATGATGATTGATAAAATATAAAATTGGGATAGAGCGAAACAAAAACTTAGTTTAAATACACCAGCCCCAAAAACTGGCCACTCGTCACAATCGCCTGGAAAAATTAGCCCTGAATACTGGCCTTCCGTCCTTTTTTTAAGAGTTAAGGCTGTTGTATCGCATGTCTTTGTAACATCATCAGGTACCATTTTCACATCGAAGATCGTCTGTAATAGATTTCCAACGTCTTGTGTCTCTTGTTGTGATAGACTCTTTCCTGTCCATCTCTTGATGTTATCTTTTCACTTATAACGCTGTCTTCCTCTTGCATGTTTGCCTTCTTCAATTCTTCCTTCTGTTATGGTCTTCAGTAAGGTTTTTGTCTTTTTACATGGCCAAAATATTTTAGCTGTCTAATTTTAATTTCCTTCCTTAATTCTCTTTGGAACATAGTGAACAGTAAACGCAACAGCTAAGACGTTACAGGCTTTCATTGTTTTTTTTTTTTTTTCTTTACCAGCGGCACTTGGGCTTTCAGCCCTTCGGCCCAGTGACATGTCATTGCGAGGCTAGGGAACCTGAGGACTTTCCTTCCAACCCGGTCAGGAGCTTCGCTCCTTCCCATCCACAGAGGGTTTATCACAGGAGCCGTTCAGGTTATTCAGTCAAATTTCCGGCCGTAAACATTTCTTCAAACGCTGACGCCCGGGTTTGAACCATGAACACCTGGTCGCCAGTACAACGCCGAAGCCATTACACCAGCGCGGCTCCCACAGGCTTTCATAAATGGGTGCGTGCATAGAACAGTCGGTTAATAATGGTATGACAAAATCACGAATGTGGAACTGATGATGGGAACTCAACTAATGGCAATAACAAATGTGGTGGAAAGTAGAAATTATCAAGACCTATGGAGTGGCGTGAGTTCCTGCGCCACTTTTCACATTGCTGATCTTGTCTCTTGTTTATTTACGTGTGCCATAATTTATGTCACACACAATTGTTCAATTCTGTCTAAATCTGGATAACATTACTGCTCATTCTTTATTCCCCCCCCCCCCCCTTTTTTTCCCGTGACAAATTAATACAAATATTATTAATTCATTACCCTCAGTACTGTAGGTTTCTCTCTCTCCCGCTCACCTCTCCCTCTTTCTACTTATCTTCCATGTCATCCGCTAACTTACTTACACAAGTGATGAATATCAAACAATATTTACACTTACAGTTCCGCCTCCCCCACTTTTTTTCTACTCACCCAAGCCTCTTCCCCATTCTATCCTCGATCGAGGAGGCTACGTGATATAGCAAGGTCTAATGCTTTAACCTAATGCAAAAAGCTGCTAAGCTCGTCGCCGACTCAGTCATGGTTCCGTATTTTCTATAGTCTTAGTTAATTGTTTATTTCTCTCTCTCTCTCTCTCTCTCTCTCTCTCTCTCTCTCTCTCTCTCTCTCTCTCTCTCTCTCTCTCTCACACACACACACACTCCTCAGCGTCTGTGCACGTGATTGGTACGCCTGTTTCTGAAACAACTTTTTTTCTGTGGGAATAAATAGAGTTGGGTGAAAGGGGGAATTATACGCTTCCTGTGAGAGTAAAGGTGAATTATCACCATCACATTTCACCCTTTGCGCTCTGCATTGAGCCACCACTGCAGCCGGTGCCCGTGGAGAAGGCCTACATAAAGTTTTCACATGCTCCTGAAGCGGTGGTTTATATGGCTATTTGTTTTATATAATAGGGTTGCCAGCCTCCAAGCACAACCTCATCCTAGTCGCCTTGTACGACATGCATGAGAATGCAGTAGTCTTATTATTTCTTTGTCTCTTCATAGAACCCCGGAAACGACATGGGACTAAGGTGAGTAGTAGTGAGGACATAACTGAGTGAGAAGTGTGAGCCGAATAAACATGAAGAGGGGCTAAGGTAAATAGTAGTGAGGAATATAAATGAGTGAGAAATGTGAGCCGAGTAAACACGAAGAAGGGCAAATGTGAAAAGTTGTGAGGGATATAACTGAGTGAGAAGTGCGAGCCGATTAAACACGAGGAGGCAGTAAAAGTAAAAAGGTAAAGGATACCGTTACACGCCCATTGAGGTATATTGGGAATATGGTGGTTGGCCCATATTTCTTGACAATCGGCATACTAGGTGGGATGTGGTCAGCATCCCGCCGGCCGGAAGAGGCAGTAGGATCTCGAAAATAGATGGACGAACGATGTGTTGCACAGACAGACAGATTATCAACGGAGAGACAGATAGTCAGACTGGAGGTAGGCAGACAGACATAGACACGCCGGCAGATAGTTATGCAGGTAGACAGACAGACAGACAGACAGACAGATAGATAGATAGATAGATAGATAGATAGATAGATAGATAGATAGATAGATAGATAGATAGATAGATAGATAGATAGATAGAAGGAAGGGATGTCATCACTGTATTTAGTGGAGACTGTCATACATCAGTTCCCTCCCTTGATGCCACTTAAACTTTTCCGGCTATTCTCCAATTAGTAATGTAATACATATTCCATACTTGGCATAACGATAATTGTCACAGCCAGTGCTGATAATAAACATAACGTCAACCATTGGGTGAGCTTCAGCACTCGCAATTAACTCCATTACTTATTTCACTTACAGCCAGGAATAATATTGACGCTAGCAACTATTTGTGGCTTCCGAATAACGAAACATGAACGCAACAAGTAACACTTCTTTTTTATGTATCCAGAGCTGGCCAATAGGAATTTTTCAACATAGTGCATGGTCTCTTAATGGCACCCACGCTTCCCCGTCCATTCCACCGTGCTGTACTGTATTCTTGAGGAAAACATGGAAAGGACTTTAGCGGATGGTACAGGACAGGAAGACTTGGCATGTATTTATTGAAGGCCTATGCTCCTCGGGGAGCTAAAGGGTATTGATTGATTGATTGTACAGTGTTCTTACGAAATACAATTTCAGGCTATTGAGTTGGATCACACGTCATTTCCGCAGGTGATGTTCAGGATGTGCTAGACGTTACGCCGCACATCCGTGAATGTCATTAAGAAATAATTGTTAAACTTTTATTAAATGTAAACAAATGGTCGTAAACATTTAGCTCTATGCATAGAGAGTCATGACACTTACAGCATCACTAAATAGGTCACGTCCAGTATTTGTGTCACAGCACGCGCTTCTGCTCATATAAAAAAGGTCAAGGTAGTCCCATAGCATATACTGCCGTAGGGGAGTGAAGTGTTCGAGACTTTACCATATTAGGTCCAGCATCGAGAAGGGGGGGGGGTGTGACCAGTTCGCTTCCTCGCTGCCTTTTTCTTCCCTAACTCAAGAGATAAAGTCAGGTACCCATTTACAGCTGGGTAGACCAGCTCTCTAACCACTCTCTCAATCGGACGTTCATAAATAAATATAAATATAAATAAATAAATAAATAAATAAATAAATAAATAAATAAATAAATATATATATATATATATATATATATATATATATATATATGTGTGTGTGTGTGTGTGTGTGTGTATCTGTGTGTATACATAAGCCGGTGCCGGGTTCGATTCCTGGTATCGACACGCATCAGTCTACACAGCTATAAATGGGTGCCTGAATTTGCACTTGAGTTAGAGAAGGAAAAGGCAGCTGTCAACCCACCTCTTAATGATGGACCTAGTTTGGTGAAGTCTGTAACACTTCACTTCCTTACGGCAGTATGTGCTATCGGACTACCTATATATATATAAGATATCATCATCATCACTGTGGTAAAGTGGGATGTTATAAATATTTATAGGGACTTAGTGTACTGACTGAGATCAGCTGTGAAGGTATCTGTATCTAATAGGTGTAGTGTTTTGCAGATAACCTTACTTGCTACCACATTATACCTCAGTCAGAATTATTCTGGAATATTGTGATGACTACGTTAAATGTCTAGGGTATGTATATGATGAAGTGTAAGTCACAACAACAACAGACAGATAAACAATTTAATTTATTCCACCACACTTGACAACACTATGACACTCACACACATTTAACACTCTATAAGACTATCTTAAATGAGTCACTGGTAACGTTTCAAATATACATATGTATTAATTACTTTCACTAATATCTATGTCCTGATTCAACTACAAAGTGAACCAGGAATCACAATCAATTGTAATTACAATTTATATGTACAGAATTTATCAATATGAACCTTGTAGTGACATATTTTATTAATATTATCCTATGTGTGTCAGTTGTGTAGTAGTAATATGAGGTAATACTGGTTTTGTTTTTTCAAGCTACGTTGTTATTTGTCATCATGACTTAAAGTGTTTGTTTATCTTGGAAATAGTATGGGGAAAAGTTCACAGTTCCTATCAATTTAAACACTGTATTTTCCCTCTGTTTTATTATAAAGTCAGATTTTGAGGGGGGGGGGCATAATGTTGAGCTCCTCTAGCCACAGACGCTTATCTTTCGTGATGGCGGCAGGAAAAGACTCCTCTGCTCGATAGCCTCCCTGTGTTCTGGAGACACCTCACTGGTCACTATCTGGACCCAGGAGTATGCTGTCAGCCTCTAGGTTCAGCAAAGCTCAGACCAGGTGCTGCTCAATAACTTTAGGACCACGGTCCCACAATTCATGGAATAATACACAGTTACGTTGACTGGCAACGAATATAGCACAATTTTGATCTGCCGATGTCCCAGGCTTTTATTTAGAAAAATATGCACTGGCGCTCAACGCACTGGTTCTTTAGTAAGTTTATTTGCAAATGTGGTGCTGACCTGACGCCTCTGATTGACTATATTGGCGGGTCTAACCAATCGTGCCATGTTTACACAGCTTTTCAAAAAAAAGTACCCTACTACTGTTTCCCCTAGCAACAAAGAAGTAGTATTTATAGTCCGACTAATCGTGTTTAGCCTTACATTTACTTTCCGCCAATCAAATAGGAGGTAACATGGGGACCTATTTCCCGTACAATGGTGGTGTGAAAATCTGCCACTGAGCGATTCTGATTTTGGTGTTGTCTGACATCCCTCACTGTTTCTTTTGGCTATAATTTGTTAATTCCTAGACTATTTGCGTAACGTTTAACATATTCTTTGTCAGCAAGTCCTAAGGAACCCAAATATATAAATTTAATGGGGCTAAGGGGCTGCGTTCAAAATATGCATTTTCTTCTACCTCCTGTTCACTTCGAATACGATGTGGTGTCTGGGTACTGTAATGTTTTGAAACGTAAACCAGTATAATGTCATGTTTCCTAATAAGCGTTTTGTAAGTTTTTAAAACCTAACTCGTATGGGTAGTGTTTTTTATCACTGTCGATTTGAAAAAAAGCTAGTGCTTGTGGCCTTACACGCGTGATGGTAGTAATTGTGTATCGCGAGACTGTGGTAGTATTGCCTGCGTTCTGGCTTTCAGCCCCTCCCTTTCTTTCTATCCTTAGTCCATCTGTCTTTCGTTTATGGTAACTTAGTGTATAAAATGACATGAATGGAATATTAAATATAGGTCAGCTTTCGTATCTCAAGGTTTTTCTTAGAAAGGCAGTACACGTTTTATCGTAGAAAGCGGGTATTGAAGCAGTAGGCTTTTACTATCAACGTGAAACGTTACAATTTGCAGACGAATTAGAAAACAAGGGGGATTTCGAGTACAGTCATTGTGACAACACTGTTCTTTACCATTATTCTTTCCTTTTATTTAAGTTATTTGTTAGGCTTTACATTTACTTTTTAATTTATATATGTGGATTAGAATTTCTCACGACAAATCCTCCCCACTTAAAACAGACGTTATATGTCAGTCTATAATTCTATATACACATAGAGAAATTTATTATTTTTCCTGGAGTTTAGGGTGATTCTCATCACACGGATGGCGGCTTAAAAAATCCGCTCCCAGATTTGTTTTTCCACTTATATACTCTATGCTAAACTCAAATGGCTGCATCAATAATGACCAACGGAGTAATCTAGAATTCTCATGTCTAGCCTGTGCTAGAAACGACAAAGGTTTGTGATCCGTTTGCAACTTAAATGCCTTCCCATACAGATAAATATTGAATTTCTTTATCGCCCATATTACTGCAAGACATTCCTTTTCGCTAGTTGAGTAATTGGTTTCAGCTTTATTCAACTTTCTGCTAGCATATGCCACTGGGCTTAATTCCCCATCCAATGCATCTGATTTCTGTAGCAAAGTTGCAGCTAACCCAATATTACTGGCATCAGTCCTTACAATGAATTCTTGACTTAAGTCAGGTAATTTCAAAATAGGTTTACTTGTGAGCTTTTCCTTCAATTCTTGGTAAGCCATTTCACATTGTGGTGTCCATGTAATTCGATCTGGATTTCCCTTACGTGTCAAATCAGTTAACGGTGCACATATGGAATTAAAGTTTTTGATATACTTTTGGTAGAAACCACATAATGAGACAAAGGATCTCACGTCTTTCTTGGTTTGTGGTCTCGGGGCTTTCTTTAGTTTCTCTAAATTCTTGGGGTCAGGGGTCATGTTTCCCTGATAAACTGTGTGTCCCAAGAATTCCAATTCTTTACATCCAACGCAACATTTGGTTGGTCGGGCTGTTAAATTCGCTTCCCTAAGTCGATTAAACAGCATGTTCAGAGAGTCAATGTGTTCCTCAAATGTTTCTGTTGCTATAAGGATATCATCCATGAAATTTGTGATACATGAATTATTCAGAGGGTCCAATAATTTTCTCATCATTCTAGAGAAGACACTAGGCGCATTCTTCAATCCAAACGGCAATCTATTAAACTCATAGTGTCCTTCTGAAGTACTAAAAGCTAGGTATGGTCTAACCTCAGGCTTTACTGGAATCTGATAGTATCCTTTACTCAGATCCACTTTTGAGAAATATTTAGCTTTATTTAGTCTGGCAAACAACTGATTTGTATCCGGCAATGGATCCACCTGTCCTTCTGTAATAGCATTCAGTCTCCTGTAATCTATACAGAGTCTATGTTCTCCAGAGGGCTTCCTTAGGAGTACAACACCGGAACTATACGAAGATTCACTGTGTGAAATAATTCCTTCCTTCAACAAATAGTCTATCTCTTCCTTCAAGGCTTTCTCCTTAGCAAAAGGAATCGAATAGGGTTTCATACAGACAGGTGTGGGGTCTATCAGCTTCATATCATATTCCAATAAGTTTGTATGCCCTGGTCGGTCTGTTAACACCTCTGCATGATTATCTAGAACCTGTTGTACTCTCTCTTTCTGAGTTTTCGTTAAATGTGTACTGATTTTCACCTGTGCCGCTGTCTCACAGGGGTGTAATGGATATTCAAATGATGAAAGTGGTTCCTTTTTCATCTCCATGGCAATGGACAAGGTCAACAAGTGTGTCTCTTCCTGATGCTCTCTTTCCAAATATTTCTTCAGGAGATTCACATGATAGATTTTTTCTTTCCCCTTCTTATCTATCTTATAATTTGTTCTAGACACCTTCTCTAGAACTGTATATGGACCTTGCCATCCAATTTGTAACTTATTCTTGCTACCGGGTAGAAGAAGCAGTACCTTCTCTCCCACAGCCAAATCTCTGTCTTTAGCTTTCCTGTTATAATAGGCAGCATGTTTCTTCCTGGCTTGTCTTAAATTTTCATTGGCAAGTTTCCAGCCAGTTTTTAAACGAGTGGTCAGCTCATTCACATATTGATATGAGGATGTAATATTTTCCTCTGCCTTTTCATCAGTCCACGTTCTTAACAGCGCTTCAAGTGGACCATTTATTGGCCTTCCAAACAATAATGTTGCCGGGGCCATACCGGTTGAACTATGGGGTACCTCCCGATAAGCAAAGAGGGCGGCGTGAAGGTACTGGTCCCACGTATCTGGTTTTTCGTGTGCCAACTTTCTCAGGATCGACATCAACGTGCCATTAAATCTTTCCACTTGGCCGTTCCCATGGGGGTGGTACACACTACAATGGAAGTGTTTGGCCTGGAAGATCCTGAAAACTTCTTCTGTTAGTTTCCCCTTGAACTGAGAGCCATTATCAGTCAAGATTTGATTGGGAAAGCCTAACCTTGTGAAAATTGTGAGCAATGCCTCTGCCACATGTTTAGAATCAATCGATGACAGGGCTACCGCCTCTCCCCACATAGAACAAGTGTCCACCAGAGTCAGAATGTAGCTGTTCCTTCTCTTTGTTCGGGTGAGAGGTCCCACAAGATCCACGGCAACTCTCTCAAAGGGTGTTCCCACTATGGGCATTTCCCCCAGAGTTGCTGGTGCAGTCCAATGTTTAGGTGCTACTCGTTGGCACTCTGGACAGGATTTTACATATCGTTTGATATCTTCAGTTATCCCTGGCCAGAAACAGTGACAAGCTATACGCTGTCCTGTTGCGCTGATCCCCATATGACCACTGAAGGGAATCGCATGCCCTAGTTCCAACACCTTAGTCCTATATGAAGTGGGAAGGACCAGCTGTCCGTGACCATTAGATTCAGATCCAGCCTTCCTATATATCAGCTTGTTCTTCATATAAAATTCTCCCTTGCCTGGAGGTGTATGAGATTTTGGCAACTTCTTGAAACACGGCTTGAGTGTTTTGTCCTCAGCCTGTGCCTTCCTCATCTCATCTGGATGAGAATTTATTGGATTATCCTCCTCCTTTTTAGACTATGATCTGGTCTGCACTGTTGCCAATATCACAGGTCTCTTGGGATTCCCCAAGAAGACATATCTACACCCCAATATCAGAGGGTAGATTGGCTCATTTATCACTGCTGCTTTTATGATTCCTTCCACATATCGCGTTTTCACCTTTATCCGGGCGACGGGAAGTGTCATGGTAGCTACATCCTTGGTTGCAGTTTGAATCTCCACTGTTTCTGTGGTGTATTGATCGGCCTGCACCAGGTGAGAACTCACAACGGAATCGTAATCTAAACCGGTATCATATAAACACCTTATAGTGACACCATTACAGATGACATCTTCACACACTGGGGGATGGTATGGTTCCTGTAGTTCTGCAGGTTTGACCTTTTTTTCCTTTTTCCCAGATGTCATAGCAGCACAATGAGGAGGTTTCCTTCTACAATGGTCAGTGTCATGATTGTTCATCTTACAATTTTTTACACCACCTTTTTCCTTGGTTGAAAGATTTTCTTTCATCATATTTCCTTTCATCGAATTGTGGGGTTTTATTTTTATTGTCATACCGTGGCCTATCAAACTGGTGCTTACCTTTGTTTTGATCTCTAGGATCAAATTTATTAAAGTTCTGTGGTGCCCTAAAATTTTCTACCTGTTTCTTTTTATTACCTGATACCTCTGCCTGAGCTGCTTGATACCTTTCAGCAACATTTAGCAACTCATCCAGCCTCTCTGCACCTTGTTCCATGAGAAACTTTCTCAGGTCTGGAGCCATGGACTCTCTTAATTGTTCTATAAGGATCATTTCCTTAAGATCTTGGGTTTCCCCAGAGAAGTCCATTTCTCCAAGTATGTCTCTATTCGTGCAGAGAACTGGTGATAGGTTTCACCTGACAGTAGTTTAGCATTCCTAAATTTTTTCCTATAAAATTCTGCGTTCTTTTCATATCTTAACAAAAGAGCCTGCTTTAGCATGTCATAATTTTTCTGATCACCTCTGCTCATTTTGGCAAAAACTTCATAAGCTGCCCCACGAAGACCTTGAGATAACTTTAAGCTCCACCTTTCTCTCTCTAACCCATATGTGGTAGCTAATAGTTCATATCTATTTAGATAGCTCTCAATATCATCGTCTTTCTGAACAAAATGATCTGAATGAAAATTCATAGCTGAGGTTGAGGCTCCCTGGCTAGCAGTGGCATCAGAAGTAAAGGGACTGGCACCATTTTCAGGAGCATGGCCTTGAAACTCAAACTCCCTTAGTCGTAACTCATGTTCCCTTTGTAATCTCTTATCCTCTGCTTCCCTTTCTGCAGCCAATCGCTTGTCTTCCCTTTCTGCAGCTAATTTCTTCTCTTTCTGCAGCCTGTCTTCTTTCCTCGGCTTCCAATGCTTTAGCCTCTTTGTCAGCCTCAATCTGCAACCTCTTAGTCTCAGCCTCTAACTTTCTTTCGGCCTCTTTTTCTAATCTTCTTTCTTCCCGTTCAATATATTTGTCACATTCAGCAGTGACATAAGCAATCATAATTTGCCCGTCCATTCCTAACTCTTTCGCAGTCTGTACAGCAGCAGATCGAAATTTTTGCCAAGTCGGCCATTGTCTAACATGCAATTGTAAACAATTCAATCTTTCAATAATTATCTAAGGACACTACAGTCACTGAGAGCTCAACCTTATTTATTTCCACCCAAGGATACCTTTTAATTCTTATTATTCCCAATATCTATAACAGGAGAATGTTCAATATTCCTGGAGCGAGACCCCAATATATGTGGTAAAGTGGGATGTTATAAATATTTATAGGGGACTTAGTGTACTGACTGAGATCAGCTGTGAAGGTATCTGTATCTAATAGGTGTAGTGTTTTGCAGATAACCTTACTTGCTACCACATTATACCTCAGTCAGAATTATTCTGGAATATTGTGATGACTACGTTAAATGTCTAGGGTATGTATATGATGAAGTGTAAGTCACAACCACAACAGACAGATAAACAATTTAATTTATTCCACCACACTTGACAACACTATGACACTCACACACATTTAACACTCTATAAGACTATCTTAAATGAGTCACTGGTAACGTTTCAAATATACATATGTATTAATTACTTTCACTAATATCTATGTCCTGATTCAACTACAAAGTGAACCAGGAATCACAATCAATTGTAATTACAATTTATATGTACAGAATTTATCAATATGAACCTTGTAGTGACATATTTTATTAATATTATCCTATGTGTGTCAGTTGTGTAGTAGTAATATGAGGTAATACTGGTTTTGTTTTTTCAAGCTATGTTGTTATTTGTCATCATGACTTAAAGTGTTTGTTTATCTTGGAAATAGTATGGGGAAAAGTTCACAGTTCCTATCAATTTAAACACTGTATTTTCCCTCTGTTTTATTATAAAGTCAGATTTTGAGGGGGGGCATAATGTTGAGCTCCTCTAGCCACAGACGCTTATCTTTCGTGATGGCGGCAGGAAAAGACTCCTCTGCTCGATAGCCTCCCTGTGTTCTGGAGACACCTCACTGGTCACTATCTGGACCCAGGAGTATGCTGTCAGCCTCTAGGTTCAGCAAAGCTCAGACCAGGTGCTGCTCAATAACTTTAGGACCACGGTCCCACAATTCATTGAATAATACACAGTTACGTTGACTGGCAATGAATATAGCACAATTTCGATCTGCCGATGTCCCAGGCTTTTATTTAGAAAAATATGCACTGGCGCTCAACGCACTGGTTCTTTAGTAAGTTTATTTGCAAATGTGGTGCTGACCTGACGCCTCTGATTGACTATATTGGCGGGTCTAACCAATCGTGCCATGTTTACACAGCTTTTCAAAAAAAGTACCCTACTACTGTTTCCCCTAGCAACAAAGAAGTAGTATTTATAGTCCGACTAATCGTGTTTAGCCTTACATTTACTTTCCGCCAATCAAATAGGAGGTAACATGGGGACCTATTTCCCGTACAATGGTGGTGTGAAAATCTGCCACTGAGCGATTCTGATTTTGTTGTTGTCTGACATCCCTCACTGTTTCTTTTGGCTATAATTTGTTAATTCCTAGACTATTTGCGTAACGTTTAACATATTCTTTGTCAGCAAGTCCTAAGGAACCCTTACTTACTTACTTAGTCGTTCCCCTTCTACCGTGAGGTGTAGAGGTTTGGAAGAGAGAGCGCCAGACCATTCTATCAGCTGTCTTCTTCCTGGCCTGGTTCCATTCTAGTCCTCGGTCCTTCAAAGATTGTCTAATGTTGTCCTCCCAGCGAACTCTGGGTCGTCCTGGAGGTCTGGATCCCTGGCTCTTTGTTTCCCATGCTTGTCGTGGTAGCCGATCTTCTCCCATTCTGCAGACATGGCCAAACCATCTTAGTTGGGACTGTTCTATTTGGGTCTGCAGCGGATGGGATTTCAGGCCTTGACGTATCGTCTGGTTGCGGACCATGTCTCTTCTTGTTACTTCAACCACTTTCCTCAGATACCTCATTTCTGAGGTTTGGATCTGGCTTTTGTGGGTTGTAGTCATTGCCCACGACTCGCATCCATATGTCAAAACTGGGACATAGGTGGAGCGGTATACAGCCATCTTCGTTTTCTTACCAACCTCTTTCTTGCTGAGGAATCCACGATTTATGGCCTGAAAAAAGTCTCCCAGCCGCTGCTTTTCGAGTGGCCAACTCTTCTTTGATGCCTCCCTTTCGGTCTATAATAGCTCCAAGATATTTAAAGTGGTCGACCTGCTCCAGGACCTGTTCTCCCAACTTAATCTGATGTTTTCTTTCTTCTCGTGATATCACCATGGATTTTGTTTTAGAGCTGCTTATGACCATCCCTCTCTTCTCCAGCTCTTCCTTCCAGACTTGCAGGTTGGATTGGAGATGTGCCTCTGATTTAGCAATCAGGGCAACATCATCAGCAAATGCCAGCTCCAAAATATAGACCTGTCTCATCTTCCAGTACCCCACTGAATACTTTCTTGTTCTCTCCTTACATGCCTTGATGACATCGTCCATAAGGAGTATGAAAAGATAAGGTGACAGGATATCACCTTGTCTTACACCAGTGGTGGTCCTGAACTCTTCTGACTTATGGTTTGCTGTCCTCACATAATTTCTGCAAGACTTGTAGAAGCTCTGTATAGCATGAATCAGAGGTGCTGGAATATTCTTCCTTGCCAAACAGTCCCAAAGTTTGCTCCAGGGGACTCTGTCAAACGCCTTTTCCAGATCTATGAAACAAAGATGGATCTCACTCTTATACTCAAGGGCCTTTTCACTCAGCTGTCTGAGTGTGAAGATTAGGTCTTGAGTACTTCGGTTTGCTCGGAATCCGCACTGGACCTCATCCAATTGTGGCTCAGCTAGGCTTTTATGGACACCCTGTATATCTTAGTTGCTGTACATAGTTGGAAGAACAGGACAATGATATGAAAATAAACAGGTACAGATAATCCCATAGCAGATACTGCCGTAGGGGAGTGAAATGTTAGAGACTTGTCTATACTAGGTCCAGCATCGAGAGGTGGGGTGATCAGTTCTCTTCCTCGCTGCTGTTTCCTTCCATAACTCAAGAGCAAGGTCAGCTATCCATTTACCGCTGGGTAGACTGTAGCGTGACGCCAACGTGTTTCGAACCTTGGACCTGTGCCGCGAGAGACAAGCGTTCAATGAAAATAAGAATACAAGAGGCAAAAGAAGATTAAATTTTATTTGGAAATGCATGATAAACAAAAGAGATTTAAAAATTTGATGCAAAATGTTTTACGTCGTTTTGAGTTTTCATGAAGTGTTAACGTTTAAGTGGCCGGTTCTTTCCTAACGTTTTTTTTTTTTTTGTTGTTGTTGTCTAAAACAGTGTAATAATGTTATACATGGCTGTAAAGGAAGTTGAATGATGATTGATAAAATATAAAATTGGGATAGAGCGAAACAAAAACTTAGTTTAAATACATCAGCCCCAAAAACTGGCCACTCGTCACAATCGCCTGGAAAAATTAGCCCTGAATACTGGACTTCCGTCCTTTTTTTAAGAGTTAAGGCGGTTGTATCGCATATGTCTTTGTAACATCATCAGGTACCATTTTCACATCGAAGATTGTCTGTAATAGATTTCCAACGTCTTGTGTCTCTTGTTGTGATAGACTCTTTCCTGTCCATCTCTTGATGTTATCTTCTCACTTATAACGCTGTCTTCCTCTTGCATGTTTGCCTTCTTCAATTCTTCCTTCTGTTATGTCTTCAGTAAGGTTTTTGTCTTTTTACATGGCCAAAATATTTTAGCTGTCTAATTTTCATTTCCTTCCTTAATTCTCTTTGGAACATAGTGAACAGCAAACGCAACAGCTAAGACGTTACAGGCTTTCATTGTTTTTTTTTTTTTCTTTACCAGCGGCACTTGGGCTTTCAGCCCTTCGGCCCAGTGACATGTCATTGCGAGGCTAGGGAACCTGAGGACTTTCCTTCCAACCCGGTCAGGAGCTTCGCTCCTTCCCATCCACAGAGGGTTTATCACAGGAGCCGTTCAGGTTATTCAGTCAAATTTCCGGCCGTAAACATTTCTTCAAACGCTGACGCCCGGGTTTGAACCATGAACACCTGGTCGCCAGTACAACGCCGAAGCCATTACACCAGCGCGGCTCCCACAGGCTTTCATAAATGGGTGCGTGCATAGAACAGTCGGTTAATAATGGTATGACAAAATCACGAATGTGGAACTGATGATGGGAACTCAACTAATGGCAATAACAAATGTGGTGGAAAGTAGAAATTATCAAGACCTATGGAGTGGCGTGAGTTCCTGCGCCACTTTTCACATTGCTGATCTTGTCTCTTGTTTATTTACGTGTGCCATAATTTATGTCACACACAATTGTTCAATTCTGTCTAAATCTGGATTACATTACTGCTTATTCTTTATTCACCGCCCCCCCCCCTTTTTTTCCCGTGACAAATTAATACAAATATTATTAATTCATTACCCTCAGTACTGTAGGTTTCTCTCTCTCCCGCTCACCGCTCCCTCTTTCTACTTATCTTCCATGTTATCCGCTAACTTACTTACACAAGTGATGAATATCAAACAATATTTACACTTACAGTTCCGCCTTCCCCACTTTTTTTCTCCTCACCCAAGCCTCTTCCCCATTCTATCTCGATCGAGGAGGCTACGTGATATAGCAAGGTCTAATGCTTTAACCTAATGCAGGAAGCTGCTGAGCTCGTCGCCGACTCAGTCATGGTTCCGTATTTTCTATAGTCTTAGTTAATTGTTTCTCTCTCTCTCTCTCTCTCTCTCTCTCTCTCTCTCTCTCTCTCACACTCCTCAGCGTCTGTGCACGTGATTGGTACGCCTGTTTCTGTAACAACTTTTTTTTTCTGTGGGAATAAATAGAGTTGGGTGAAAGGGGGAATTATAGGCTTCCTGTGAGAGTAAAGGTGAATTATCACCATCACATTTCTTCCTTTGCTCTCCGCATGGAGCCAGCACTGCAGCCGGTGCCCGTGGAGGAGGCCTACTACATAAAGTTTTCACATGCTCCTGAAGCGGTGGTTTATATGGTTTTTTGTTTTATATGATGGGGTTGCCAGCCTCCAAGCACAACCTCATCTTAGTCGCCTTGTACGACATGCATGAGAATGCAGTAGTCTTATTATTTCTTTGTCTCTTCATAGAACCCCGGAAACGACATGGGACTAAGGTGAGTAGTAGTGAGGACATAACTGAGTGAGAAGTGTGAGCCGAATAAACATGAAGAGGGGCTAAGGTAAATAGTAGTGAGGAATATAAATGAGTGAGAAATGTGAGCCGAGTAAACACGAAGAAGGGCAAATGTGAAAAGTTGTGAGGGATATAACTGAGTGAGAAGTGCGAGCCGATTAAACACGAGGAGGCAGTAAAAGTAAAAAGGTAAAGGATACCGTTACACGCCCATTGAGGTATATTGGGAATATGGTGGTTGGCCCATATTTCTTGACAATCGGCATACTAGGTGGGATGTGGTCAGCATCCCGCCGGCCGGAAGAGGCAGTAGGATCTCGAAAATAGATGGACGAACGATGTGTTGCACAGACAGACAGATTATCAACGGAGAGACAGATAGTCAGACTGGAGGTAGGCAGACAGACATAGACACGCCGGCAGATAGTTATGCAGGTAGATAGACAGACAGACAGACAGACAGACAGACAGACAGATAGATAGATAGATAGATAGATAGATAGATAGATAGATAGATAGATAGATAGATAGATAGATAGATAGAAGGAAGGGATGTCATCACTGTATTTAGTGGAGACTGTCATACATCAGTTCCCTCCCTTGATGCCACTTAAACTTTTCCGGCTATTCTCCAATTAGTAATGTAATACATATTCCATACTTGGCATAACGATAATTGTCACAGCCAGTGCTGATAATAAACATAACGTCAACCATTGGGTGAGCTTCAGCACTCGCAATTAACTCCATTACTTATTTCACTTACAGCCAGGAATAATATTGACGCTAGCAACTATTTGTGGCTTCCGAATAACGAAACATGAACGCAACAAGTAACACTTCTTTTTTATGTATCCAGAGCTGGCCAATAGGAATTTTTCAACATAGTGCATGGTCTCTTAATGGCACCCACGCTTCCCCGTCCATTCCACCGTGCTGTACTGTATTCTTGAGGAAAACATGGAAAGGACTTTAGCGGATGGTACAGGACAGGAAGACTTGGCATGTATTTATTGAAGGCCTATGCTCCTCGGGGAGCTAAAGGGTATTGATTGATTGATTGTACAGTGTTCTTACGAAATACAATTTCAGGCTATTGAGTTGGATCACACGTCATTTCCGCAGGTGATGTTCAGGATGTGCTAGACGTTACGCCGCACATCCGTGAATGTCATAAAGAAATAATTGTTAAACTTTTATTAAATGTAAACAAATGGTCGTAAACATTTACGCATAGAGAGTCATGACACTTACAGCATCACTAAATAGGTCACGTCCAGTATTTGTGTCACAGCACGCGCTTCTGCTCATATAAAAAAGGTCAAGGTAGTCCCATAGCATATACTGCCGTAGGGGAGTGAAGTGTTCGAGACTTTACCATATTAGGTCCAGCATCGAGAAGGAAGGGGGGGGGGTGTCACCAGTTCGCTTCCTCGCTGCCTTTTTCTTCCCTAACTCAAGAGATAAAGTCAGGTACCCATTTACAGCTGGGTAGACCAGCTCTCTAACCACTCTCTCAATCGGACGTTCATAAATAAATATAAATATAAATATAAATATAAATAAATAAATAAATAAATAAATAAATATATATATATATATATATATATATATATATATATATATATGTGTGTGTGTGTGTGTGTATCTGTGTGTATACATAAGCCGGTGCCGGGTTCGATTCCTGGTATCGACACGCATCAGTCTACACAGCTATAAATGGGTGCCTGAATTTGCACTTGAGTTAGAGAAGGAAAAGGCAGCTGTCAACCCACCTCTTAATGCAGGACCTAGTTTGGTGAAGTCTGTAACACTTCACTCCCTTACGGCAGTATGTGCTATCGGACTACCTATATATATAAGATATCATCATCATCACTGTGGTAAAGTGGGATGTTATAAATATTTATAGGGACTTAGTGTACTGACTGAGATCAGCTGTGAAGGTATCTGTATCTAATAGGTGTAGTGTTTTGCAGATAACCTTACTTGCTACCACATTATACCTCAGTCAGAATTATTCTGGAATATTGTGATGACTACGTTAAATGTCTAGGGTATGTATATGATGAAGTGTAAGTCACAACAACAACAGACAGATAAACAATTTAATTTATTCCACCACACTTGACAACACTATGACACTCACACACATTTAACACTCTATAAGACTATCTTAAATGAGTCACTGGTAACGTTTCAAATATACATATGTATTAATTACTTTCACTAATATCTATGTCCTGATTCAACTACAAAGTGAACCAGGAATCACAATCAATTGTAATTACAATTTATATGTACAGAATTTATCAATATGAACCTTGTAGTGACATATTTTATTAATATTATCCTATGTGTGTCAGTTGTGTAGTAGTAATATGAGGTAATACTGGTTTTGTTTTTTCAAGCTACGTTGTTATTTGTCATCATGACTTCAAGTGTTTGTTTATCTTGGAAATAGTATGGGGAAAAGTTCACAGTTCCTATCAATTTAAACACTGTATTTTCCCTCTGTTTTATTATAAAGTCAGATTTTGAGGGGGGGCATAATGTTGAGCTCCTCTAGCCACAGACGCTTATCTTTCGTGATGGCGGCAGGAAAAGACTCCTCTGCTCGATAGCCTCCCTGTGTTCTGGAGACACCTCACTGGTCACTATCTGGACCCAGGAGTATGCTGTCAGCCTCTAGGTTCAGCAAAGCTCAGACCAGGTGCTGCTCAATAACTTTAGGACCACGGTCCCACAATTCATGGAATAATACACAGTTACGATGACTGGCAACGAATATAGCACAATTTCGATCTGCCGATGTCCCAGGCTTTTATTTAGAAAAATATGCACTGGCGCTCAACGCACTGGTTCTTTAGTAAGTTTATTTGCAAATGTGGTGCTGACCTGACGCCTCTGATTGACTATATTGGCGGGTCTAACCAATCGTGCCATGTTTACACAGCTTTTCAAAAAAAAAGTACCCTACTACTGTTTCCCCTAGCAACAAAGAAGTAGTATTTATAGTCCGACTAATCGTGTTTAGCCTTACATTTACTTTCCGCCAATCAAATAGGAGGTAACATGGGGACCTATTTCCCGTACAATGGTGGTGTGAAAATCTGCCACTGAGCGATTCTGATTTTGGTGTTTTCTGACATCCCTCACTATTTCTTTTGGCTATAATTTGTTAATTCCTAGACTATTTGCGTAACGTTTAACATATTCTTTGTCAGCAAGTCCTAAGGAACCCAAATATATAAATTTAATGGGGCTAAGGGGCTGCGTTCAAAATATGCATTTTCTTCTACCTCCTGTTCACTTCGAATACGATGTGGTGTCTGGGTACTGTAATGTTTTGAAACGTAAACCAGTATAATGTCATGTTTCCTAATAAGCGTTTTGTAAGTTTTTAAAACCTAACTCGTATGGGTAGTGTTTTTTATCACTGTCGATTTGAAAAAAAGCTAGTGCTTGTGGCCTTACACGCGTGATGGTAGTAATTGTGTATCGCGAGAATGTGGTAGTATTGCCTGCGTTCCGGCTTTCAGCCCCTCCCTTTCTTTCTATCCTTAGTCCATCTGTCTTTCGTTTATGGTAACTTAGTGTATAAAATGACATGAATGGAATATTAAATATAGGTCAGCTTTCGTATCTCAAGGTTTTTCTTAGAAAGGCAGTACACGTTTTATCGTAGAAATGGGGTATTGAAGCAGTAGGCTTTTACTATCAACGTGAAACGTTACAATTTGCAGACGAATTAGAAAACAAGGGGGATTTCGAGTACAGTCATTGTGACAACACTGTTCTTTACCATTATTCTTTCCTTTTATTTAAGTTATTTGTTAGGCTTTACATTTACTTTTTAATTTATATATGTGGATTAGAATTTCTCACGACAAATCCTCCCCACTTAAAACAGACGTTATATGTCAGTCTATAATTCTATATACACATAGAGAAATTTATTATTTTTCCTGGAGTTTAGGGTGATTCTCATCACACGGATGGCGGCTTAAAAAAATCCGCTCCCAGATTTGTTTTTCCACTTATATACTCTATGCTAAACTCAAATGGCTGCATCAATAATGACCAACGGAGTAATCTAGAATTCTCATGTCTAGCCTGTGCTAGAAACGACAAAGGTTTGTGATCCGTTTGCAACTTAAATGCCTTCCCATACAGATAAATATTGAATTTCTTTATCGCCCATATTACTGCAAGACATTCCTTTTCGCTAGTTGAGTAATTGGTTTCAGCTTTATTCAACTTTCTGCTAGCATATGCCACTGGGCTTAATTCCCCATCCAATGCATCTGATTTCTGTAGCAAAGTTGCACCTAAACCAATATTACTGGCATCAGTCCTTACAATGAATTCTTGACTTAAGTCAGGTAATTTCAAAATAGGTTTACTTGTGAGCTTTTCCTTCAATTCTTGGTAAGCCATTTCACATTGTGGTGTCCATGTAATTCGATCTGGATTTCCCTTACGTGTCAAATCAGTTAACGGTGCACATATGGAATTAAAGTTTTTGATATACTTTTGGTAGAAACCACATAATGAGACAAAGGATCTCACGTCTTTCTTGGTTTGTGGTCTCGGGGCTTTCTTTAGTTTCTCTAAATTCTTGGGGTCAGGGGTCATGTTTCCCTGATAAACTGTGTGTCCCAAGAATTCCAATTCTTTACATCCAACGCAACATTTGGTTGGTCGGGCTGTTAAATTCGCTTCCCTAAGTCGATTAAACAGCATGTTCAGAGAGTCAATGTGTTCCTCAAATGTTTCTGTTGCTATAAGGATATCATCCATGAAATTTGTGATACATGGATTATTCAGAGGGTCCAATAATTTTCTCATCATTCTAGAGAAGACACTAGGCGCATTCTTTAATCCAAATGGCAATCTATTAAACTCATAGTGTCCTTCTGAGGTACTAAAAGCTAGGTATGGTCTAACCTCAGGCTTTACTGGAATCTGATAGTATCCTTTACTCAGATCCACTTTTGAGAAATATTTAGCTTTATTTAGTCTGGCAAACAACTGATTTGTATCCGGCAATGGATCCACCTGTCCTTCTGTAATAGCATTCAGTCTCCTGTAATCTATACAGAGTCTATGTTCTCCAGAGGGCTTCCTTAGGAGTACAACACCGGAACTATACGAAGATTCACTGTGTGAAATAATTCCTTCCTTCAACAAATAGTCTATCTCTTCCTTCAAAGCTTTCTCCTTAGCAAAAGGAATCGAATAGGGTTTCATACAGACAGGTGTGGGGTCTATCAGCTTCATATCATATTCCAATAAGTTTGTATGCCCTGGTCGGTCTGTTAACACCTCTGCATGATTATCTAGAACCTGTTGCACTCTCTCTTTCTGAGTTTTCGTTAAATGTGTACTGATTTTCACCTGTGCCGCTGTCTCACAGGGGTGTAATGGATATTCAAATGATGAAAGTGGTTCCTTTTTCATCTCCATGGCAATGGACAAGGTCAACAAGTGTGTCTCTTCCTGATGTTCTCTTTCCAAATATTTCTTCAGGAGATTCACATGATAGATTTTTTTCTTTCCCCTTCTTATCTATCTTATAATTTGTTCTAGACACCTTCTCTAGAACTGTATATGGACCTTGCCATCCAATTTGTAACTTATTCTGGCTACCGGGTAGAAGAAGCAGTACCTTCTCTCTCCCACAGCCAAATCTCTGTCTTTAGCTTTCCTGTTATAATAGGCAGCATGTTTCTTCCTGGCTTGTCTTAAATTTTCATTGGCAAGTTTCCAGCCAGTTTTTAAACGAGTGGTCAGCTCATTCACATATTGGTATGAGGATGTAATATTTTCCTCTGCCTTTTCATCAGTCCACGTTCTTAACAGCGCTTCAAGTGGACCTTTTATTGGCCTTCCAAACAATAATGTTGCCGGGGCCATACCGGTTGAACTATGGGGTACCTCCCGATAAGCAAAGAGGGCGGCGTGAAGGTACTGGTCCCACGTATCTGGTTTTTCGTGTGCCAACTTTCTCAGGATCGACATCAACGTGCCATTAAATCTTTCCACTTGGCCGTTCCCTTGGGGGTGGTACACACTACAATGGAAGTGTTTGGCCTGGAAGATCCTGAAAACTTCTTCTGTTAGTTTCCCCTTGAACTGAGAGCCATTATCAGTCAAGATTTGATTGGGAAAGCCTAACCTTGTGAAAATTGTGAGCAATGCCTCTGCCACATGTTTAGAATCAATCGATGACAGGGCTACCGCCTCTCCCCACATAGAACAAGTGTCCACCAGAGTCAGAATGTAGCTGTTCCTTCTCTTGGTTCGGGTGAGAGGTCCCACAAGATCCACGGCAACTCTCTCAAAGGGTGTTCCCACTATGGGCATTTCCCCCAGAGTTGCTGGGGCAGTCCAATGTTTAGGTGCTACTCGTTGGCACTCTGGACAGGATTTTACATATCGTTTGATATCTTCAGTTATCCCTGGCCAGAAAAAGTGACAAGCTATACGCTGTCCTGTTGCGCTGATCCCCATATGACCACTGAAGGGAATCGCATGCCCTAGTTCCAACACTTTAGTCCTATATGAAGTGGGAAGGACCAGCTGTCCGTGACCATTGGATTCAGATCCAGCCTTCCTATAATATCAGCTTGTTCTTCATATAAAATTCTCCCTTGCCTGGAGGTGTATGAGATTTTGGCAACTTCTTGAAACACGGCTTGAGTGTTTTGTCCTCAGCCTGTGCCTTCCTCATCTCATCTGGATGAGTATTTATTGGATTATCCTCCTCCTTTTTAGACTGTGATCTGGTCTGCACTGTTGCCAATATCACAGGTCTCTTGGGATTCCCCAAGAAGACATATCTACACCCCAATATCAGAGGGTAGATTGGCTCATTTATCACTGCTGCTTTTATGATTCCTTCCACATATCGCGTTTTCACCTTTATCCGGGCGACGGGAAGTGTCATGGTAGCTACATCCTTGGTTGCAGTTTGAATCTCCACTGTTTCTGTGGTGTATTGATCGGCCTGCACCAGGTGAGAACTCACAACGGAATCGTAATCTAAACCGGTATCATATAAACACCTTATAGTGACACCATTACAGATGACATCTTCACACACTGGGGGATGGTATGGTTCCTGTAGTTCTGCAGGTTTGACCTTTTTTTTTTCCTTTTTCCCAGATGTCATAGCAGCACAATGAGGAGGTTTCCTTCTACAATGGTCAGTGTCATGATTGTTCATCTTACAATTTTTACACCACCTTTTTCCTTGGTTGAAAGATTTTCTTTCATCATATTTCCTTTCATCGAATTGTGGGGTTTTATTTTTATTGTCATACCGTGGCCTATCAAACTGGTGCTTACCTTTGTTTTGATCTCTAGGATCAAATTTATTAAAGTTCTGTGGTGCCCTAAAATTTTCTACCTGTTTCTTTTTATTACCTGATACCTCTGCCTGAGCTGCTTGATACCTTTCAGCAACATTTAGCAACTCACCCAGCCTCTCTGCACCTTGTTCCATGAGAAACTTTCTCAGGTCTGGAGCCATGGACTCTCTTAATTGTTCTATAAGGATCATTTCCTTAAGATCTTGGGTTTCCCCAGAGAAGTCCATTTCTCCAAGTATGTCTCTATTCGTGCAGAGAACTGGTGATAGGTTTCACCTGACAGTAGTTTAGCATTCCTAAATTTTTTCCTATAAAATTCTGCGTTCTTTTCATATCTTAACAAAAGAGCCTGCTTTAGCATGTCATAATTTTCTTGATCACCTCTGCTCATTTTGGCAAAAACTTCATAAGCTGCCCCACGAAGACCTTGAGATAACTTTAAGCTCCACCTTTCTCTCTCTAACCCATATGTGGTAGCTAATAGTTCATATCTATTTAGATAGCTCTCAATATCATCGTCTTTCTGAACAAAATGATCTGAATGAAAATTCATAGCTGAGGTTGAGGCTCCCTGGCTAGCAGTGGCATCAGAAGTAAAGGGACTGGCACCATTTTCAGGAGCATGGCCTTGAAACTCAAACTCCCTTAGTCGTAACTCATGTTCCCTTTGTAATCTCTTATCCTCTGCTTCCCTTTCTGCAGCCAATCGCTTGTCTTCCCTTTCTGCAGCTAATTTCTTCTCTTTCTGCAGCCTGTCTTCTTTCCTCGGCTTCCAATGCTTTAGCCTCTTTGTCAGCCTCAATCTGCAACCTCTTAGTCTCAGCCTCTAACTTTCTTTCGGCCTCTTTTTCTAATCTTCTTTCTTCCCGTTCAATATATTTGTCACATTCAGCAGTGACATAAGCAATCATAATTTGCCCGTCCATTCCTAACTCTTTCGCAGTCTGTACAGCAGCAGATCGAAATTTTGCCAAGTCGGCCATTGTCTAACATGCAATTGTAAACAATTCAATCTTTCAATAATTATCTAAGGACACTACAGTCACTGAGAGCTCAACCTTATTTATTTCCACCCAAGGATACCTTTTAATTCTTATTATTCCCAATATCTATAACAGGAGAATGTTCAATATTCCTGGAGCGAGACCCCAATATATGTGGTAAAGTGGGATGTTATAAATATTTATAGGGGACTTAGTGTACTGACTGAGATCAGCTGTGAAGGTATCTGTATCTAATAGGTGTAGTGTTTTGCAGATAACCTTACTTGCTACCACATTATACCTCAGTCAGAATTATTCTGGAATATTGTGATGACTACGTTAAATGTCTAGGGTATGTATATGATGAAGTGTAAGTCACAACCACAACAGACAGATAAACAATTTAATTTATTCCACCACACTTGACAACACTATGACACTCACACACATTTAACACTCTATAAGACTATCTTAAATGAGTCACTGGTAACGTTTCAAATATACATATGTATTAATTACTTTCACTAATATCTATGTCCTGATTCAACTACAAAGTGAACCAGGAATCACAATCAATTGTAATTACAATTTATATGTACAGAATTTATCAATATGAACCTTGTAGTGACATATTTTATTAATATTATCCTATGTGTGTCAGTTGTGTAGTAGTAATATGAGGTAATACTGGTTTTGTTTTTTTCAAGCTATGTTGTTATTTGTCATCATGACTTAAAGTGTTTGTTTATCTTGGAAATAGTATGGGGAAAAGTTCACAGTTCCTATCAATTTAAACACTGTATTTTCCCTCTGTTTTATTATAAAGTCAGATTTTGAGGGGGGGCATAATGTTGAGCTCCTCTAGCCACAGACGCTTATCTTTCGTGATGGCGGCAGGAAAAGACTCCTCTGCTCGATAGCCTCCCTGTGTTCTGGAGACACCTCACTGGTCACTATCTGGACCCAGGAGTATGCTGTCAGCCTCTAGGTTCAGCAAAGCTCAGACCAGGTGCTGCTCAATAACTTTAGGACCACGGTCCCACAATTCATGGAATAATACACAGTTACGTTGACTGGCAATGAATATAGCACAATTTCGATCTGCCGATGTCCCAGGCTTTTATTTAGAAAAATATGCACTGGCGCTCAACGCACTGGTTCTTTAGTAAGTTTATTTGCAAATGTGGTGCTGACCTGACGCCTCTGATTGACTATATTGGCGGGTCTAACCAATCGTGCCATGTTTACACAGCTTTTCAAAAAAAAAGTACCCTACTACTGTTTCCCCTAGCAACAAAGAAGTAGTATTTATAGTCCGACTAATCGTGTTTAGCCTTACATTTACTTTCCGCCAATCAAATAGGAGGTAACATGGGGACCTATTTCCCGTACAATGGTGATGTGAAAATCTGCCACTGAGCGATTCTGATTTTGTTGTTGTCTGACATCCCTCACTGTTTCTTTTGGCTATAATTTGTTAATTCCTAGACTATTTGCGTAACGTTTAACATATTCTTTGTCAGCAAGTCCTAAGGAACCCAAATATATAAATTTAATGGGGCTAAGGGGCTGCGTTCAAAATATGCATTTTCTTCTACCTCCTGTTCACTTCGAATACGATGTGGTGTCTGGGTACTGTAATGTTTTGAAACGTAAACCAGTATAATGTCATGTTTCCTAATAAGCGTTTTGTAAGTTTTTAAAACCTAACTCGTATGGGTAGTGTTTTTTATCACTGTCGATTTGAAAAAAAGCTAGTGCTTGTGGCCTTACACGCGTCATGGTAGTAATTGTGTATCGCGAGACTGTGGTAGTATTGCCTGCGTTCCGGCTTTCAGACCCTCCCTTTCTTTCTATCCTTAGTCCATCTGTCTTTCGTTTATGGTAACTTAGTGTATAAAATGACATGAATGGAATATTAAATATAGGTCAGCTTGCGTATCTCCAGGTTTTTCTTAGAAAGGCAGTACACGTTTTATCGTAGAAAGCGGGTATTGAAGCAGTAGGCTTTTACTATCAACGTGAAACGTTACAATTTGCAGACGAATTAGAAAACAAGGGGGATTTCGAGTACAGTCATTGTGACAGCACTGTTCTTTACCATTCTTCTTTCCTTTTATTGAAGTTATTTGTTAGGCTTTACATTTACTTTTTAATTTATATATGTGGATTAGAATTTCTCACGACAATCACCTTTTTATCTCCCCAAGCAGCAGAGGTCTTCAACAAACTTAGGCTAAATTTTCCCATCCCGTCCCATTTACAGCTGGGTAGGCTGGAGCGTTACGCAACCAGGTTTCCGATCCCGGAATCCGGTTACGCTGCCGCGAGAGGAAAGTGTTCTAACCGTTTAGCCAATCGGGCGCTCATCAAACATCAGCTGCAGTTTATTCCAGAGAACCACCAAAGACAAAAAGTTGTTTGATGGAGAAGTTTGAAACACGCAAGATAAACCACCAGACAGTCCACTTCATGGAATCCTGCTTAAGACTACTGATGAATCTCAACGCAAAGCCTAAAGAGGTAGTTATTGCAGAGCAGGCGTGGGCAACCGGTCGATCTTGATATACTTTTAATTTATACGAATTAATCTGGTAGATCTTTAGATCAGGGGTTCTCAATTTTTTATTAATTGCCCACGGCCCCCTTCTGACCCCCATTTAACTCTGTGGGCCCCTCATAGTCACTGTTAGCTGGAAAAAATAGATAATTTACCATCTTACTGGGGCCCCCTAGAAATATGGTATGGCCTCCTGGGGGCCATATGGCACACGTTGAGAACCTATGCTCTAGATAACGGATGGACGAAAAAGAATTTTTAACTTAGGAAAACTTCGGACGCCCTGTCCCGATGGCACTCAAAAGCGAGGTGTTCTCAAGTTTAAAGACACCTTCGCCGCATTCTCGGTGAAAACCTGGAAGCAAGCTTACTAAAATTCACTTTATTTATGACCTACATAAGAAAGAACGCAATCTTATTTTCTTTTTTGTTTTAAAGTGAAGTTAACATTCGGTGAAATATTTAGTGTTAATTTTTTCAAAGCTCTGTCGATGGGCTTGCTGGAAGCAGGTCTTACGGCAAAGATGAAAGTTACATATGGGCTGGTCTTATTCCAAATTCGAGAAACTCTGAAATCCGAAAACAGACATGATTTCATCAAAGTAGATCTTTAGAGAGCTCAGTGTTTCTAAAGTAGATCCTCACAGCTGCTGAGTTGCCTACCGGTATGGTAGAAGGACAAAATACAAACTGTGCAGAATATGAAACCGAGACTTTATTCCATTTGATATACGATACAAACTCTACGAGCTTCGTTTTATTCATCCATTTCCATTTTCGCTTCGCATACATTTATGAAAAAAAAAAAATAAAAAAAATTGCCTCGTTTTGGCGAGTAGCGTCCCGTTCAACCTAGCATAAAGCAACATGGGCCATTCTATATTTCTAGAAGGCCACAGTAAGATGGTAAAGTACCTTTTTCAAGCTAACATTGACTATGAAAGGGGGGGGGGGAGGGAGGGGGGTGGCACAGAGGTAAATAAGTAGAAGGGAGCAAAAAAAAAAAAGAAAGTTGAGAACCCCTGGTATAAAGTAGTGCCCCTAGATGAATGGAGAGTTACGCCAACTAAGGTTTGGCCGCCATTTTCGGCTGAACCCGTATCGCAGGAAAATGGACCCAATCGCGACTTTCAGACCCAATTTGCATTTTCGTTTAGGTTAACTACTAATTTGAAATAAAATTAGCTGCAAATACAGTAGCACATATTTGTATCTATTCCATTTTACTGCGATACGGGTACAGCCGAAAATGGCGGCCAAACCTTAGTTGGCGTAACTCTCCAAGAGCCACTACTACAGCTGGACCCCTTGCAGGAAGCCCCCAAACATTCATATGCTTCCAACGTGTTTCTTTAGTTTGTGTCCTATCCAACATAGGCGTCTTCTTCTAAACTCGTGTTGCACTGTCACTTGTCTGTTGTGTGTGGTTTTTTTATTTTTTATTTTATTCTGCTGTTCTACATTGGTTATCTTGTCAAATAAATAAATAAAGATATGCGGAAATCCGAGGCATACGAGTTGTAAATTACTCACTAATGTAGGTAAAACTGTGCCTCCTATTTACGTATATTAGTTTATGATCTTATCCTACCATTTCAATCTTTCTTTTTTTACGCAAGCACCCATTTATGAAAATCTGTAACGTCTTGGCGGTCGTTTCAACTGATCTCTATGTTTTACAGCAACCCAATAGGACTGTCTTGACATTTGAGATGAAGACTGTGATTTTTTAGAAACACTATAATAATAAATAATGAAGCATAAAATGTCAGAGTTACTTTTTCTGTTCTTTTAGATCGTCCCTTAACTGGCACCTTACATGTGTTTTGAGTCTTTCTTTCATTTCTGATTACTTCCACGCGGCACAAGCCAGTAAGTTAGATTACGATTGGTGGCTATGAAACAGAATTGAATAAACAGAGACTTTTCCCACGGAACATTGATATCGCGTTAGTGTCGGAAACACGTTTCCTCTTACAACCATTCATGAACAAGCAACTTTTTGTTTTTGGAAAAATTAATGGTAAAGGTTCCAGAAAAAGACGGAGAACTCGTGGGAGATTGTCGATCTTGTTGTATGTTCTTTGTGTTAGTCGGCATTAATTCGACTTCCTTTTCGAAATCCTAGTACGCGCGTGTTGATTGAAGAGATATTTGACCATAAGGTTGGCATTGTGAATTTCCTGTGGAAATAGCTGGTTAAGTATTGTAACGAGATTTATTTGTTTTATTATCGTTTGTGGTTATTATGAAAATTGTAGCTAACCTGCTGGGTCTGTTGGCTTTTGTTGTGCTGGTTTTGGTGGATAAAGTGTGCAAGCTGATAAAATTTGGATTTTTCTTTTTTCTTCTTCTTCTTCTTCACCTCTTCTTCTTCTTTGTCTTGTTCTTCTTCTCTTCTTTATCTTCATCTCTTCTTCTTCTTTTTCATTTTCTTGTTGTTGTTCTTCTTCTTCACCTCTTCTTCTTCACCTCTTCTTCTTCTTTGTCTTGTTCTTCTTCTCTTCTTTATCTTCATCTCTTCTTCTTCTTTTTCATTTTCTTGTTGTTGTTCTTCTTCTTTATCTCTTCTTCTTCTTTTTCTCCTTCTTTTCTTCTTCTTCTTTTTCGTATTCTTCTCTTCTTCATTTTCTTCTAATTCCTTTTGCGCTCCTTATGGAACATGCAGCCACCACTGTCGCTGGTTCCCTTACAGAAATCTGGTCACAATCAGTCACATGACCTTGCAGCAGTCGTTTCTGTTTCAATTTATTTTAAATGATGAGGATGCCAACCTCATGCATAACCTCATGCAAGTCGCCTTATACGACATGCCTGATAGTGCAGTAGTCCTATTTTTGTCATTTTTCTTTGTCTCTTGAGAGACCCCACGGGAACTACACGGGGCATTTGAATTTCCGGTTTGGTTTGGTTTGGTATTTTAAGAACTATCTTCATTGCACACGGACAACTCCATCAGTGCTCCGATCTCCTCCCATAGATCACACAAGGAGGATCTCAGCACAGTGCACGAACTCCGTAGCACCAGTGAGAATCCCAATGTGTTTAGGAATCACACATTCTATAAATATTTTTATGGTAGGTAGGTTTCTAGTTTTTGCCAGGGCATTTGAAAACTGTCCAATATTGATATGGTGTAAACGAAAATAGAGGATGCATCTGATTGGGATTTTCATCTTTAATCCCATAGCTGATTCTGCGGTAGAGGAGTGAAGTGTTAGAGACTTCACTATTACTAGGTCCAGCATTGAGAGATGGGGTGATCAGTTCCCTTCCTCGCTGCCTTTTTCTTCCCCAACCCAATAGCAAAGTCCGATAGCCATTTACAGCTGGGTAGACCGAAGCGTGTCGATACCGTGAATCGAACCCGTCACCTTTGCCGAGATAGACCAGCACTCTAACCACTCTAACAATCGGATGCTCCTTACTGAAAAAAATTTGCAAACGTTATGGACTTAGGACCTTCGTCGGGGAGAAATGAGCAAAAACAGAAAATAAAACTTAATCCGTCATGTTTCATGAATCTGAAGAGTAAACCAAAATTACTTAATTGTGAAAAAATTGTCTGTCTCTTAGCTTTAAAATGGCAGAGGACTAAAGGGCCACTCAAATAGATCTGGGTTTGAAATTCAGTATTTCTAGTCGTGTCGTCAGTGTTTCTCTGTGTGTGCGTCATCATCATCATCAGCATCATCATCAGCATCATCATCATCATCATCATCATTTTCGAGCATGGAGCCACATAGCAGTTGGTCTCCTTGCAGGAAGCTTACAACATACCATTCTTGCAGATGTGGTTTTATGCAATTAGTTTTACATAATAACGTTACCAGCCCAATCACGACCTCACTACATATCGCATCTTGCGACATACATGACGGGGCGATCGTCTGCTTCTATCGTTGTCTTCTCAGAGATTACAAGGAATTGCATCGGGCTTATGTGTGTATGTATGTATGCGCATGTATTACACACATACACAATGCCTAATGACTGCTAATGACACAGGACACAAGAGCTAGCAGAAAGAAAAACAAGAAATGTCTGCCTCCGTCGGAGCACAACTTTCAACCAAGCAGGGACAGGGGACAGCAACTGAACGTGAAAATTGAGAATATAATTGACGTCACGAAAAAAAAAATGGCGAGGGAAATGGAAATTCTAGGATATTTGATAACACTGAGTGGAGAATGTGACCAGAAATTTGTTTTGCAGTAAAGCAGTTGAAACACAGACACACACACACACACTCAGTCACTCACATGCTCACTTATTCACTCACTCAATGCACACACGCACTCACATACACATGCATACACACACACACATATATATATATATATTTATATGAAGAAAAGGTAGTCCCATAAGAGGAGTGGAGTGTTTGAGATGTCGTTATACTATGTCCAGTTTCGAGAGGTGGGTGGGGTGATCAGTTCCGTTCCTCGCTGCCTTTGCCTTCTCTAGAGCAGATTTAGGTATCCATTTACATCTGGTTAGACTGAAGTGTACCGCCACCACGTTTAAAACCTGGTGCCCCAGCCGCGAGAGGTAGCGCTCTAAGCTCTCTGCCAATCGCACGTTCAATCGCACGTGTGTGTGTATGTGTGTGTGTGTGAGAGCATTACGAGGCAGCACCTGTTATGGAACTACCAGAGTAGGTGAAATATTGTGACTAATTTCTTCTTCTTCACCTATCAACTCTCCACGGAACACAGGTCTTCTGTCAAGTCTTCCTGTCCTGTACCATCAGATCCAAGTCGTTTCATATCTTCTTATTCTTCACCTATCAACTCTCCAAGGAACACAGGTCTTCTGTCAAGTCTTCCTGTCCTGTACCATCAGATCCAAGTCGTCTCATAACTTCTTATTCTTCACCTATCAACTCTCCAAGGAACACAGGTCTTCTGTCAAGTCTTCCTGTCCTGTACCATCAGATCCAAGTCTTTTCATAACTTCTTATTCTTCACCTATCAACTCTCCACGGAACACAGGTCTTCTGTCAAGTCTTCCTGTCCTGTACCATCAGATCCAAGTCGTTTCATATCTTCTTATTCTTCACCTATCAACTCTCCAAGGAACACAGGTCTTCTGTCAAGTCTTCCTGTCCTGTACCATCAGATCCAAGTCGTTTCATATCTTCTTATTCTTCACCTATCAACTCTCCAAGGAACACAGGTCTTCTGTCAAGTCTTCCTGTCCTGTACCATCAGATCCAAGTCGTCTCATAACTTCTTATTCTTCACCTATCAACTCTCCAAGGAACACAGGTCTTCTGTCAAGTCTTCCTGTCCTGTACCATCAGATCCAAGTCTTTTCATAACTTCTTATTCTTCACCTATCAACTTGTGGTGAAGTGGGATGTTATAAATATTTATAGGGGACTTAGTGTACTGACTGAGATCAGCTGTGAAGGTATCTATATCTAATAAGAGTAGTGTATTATAGATAACCTTACTTGCTGCCACATATGTATACCTCAGTCAGAATTATTCTGGAATAGTGTGATGACTACGTTATATGTCTAGGGTATGTGTATGATGAAGTGTAAGTCATAACAACAACAGACAGATAAACAATTTAATTTATTCCACCACACTTGACAACACTGTGACACTCACATACATAAAACACTCTACGAGGATATCTTAAAGGAGTCACTGATAACTTTTCAAATAACAATATGTATTCAGTGCTGTCATGAATGTATATGTGTCCTGATTCAAATACAAAGGGAACCAGGAATCACAATCAATTTTAATTACAAGTTATATGTACAGAATTTATTAATATGAATCTTGTAGTGACATATATTATTAATAGTATCCTATGTGTGTCAGTTGTGTAGTAGTAATATGAGGTAATACTGGTTTTGTTTTGTTCAAGTTCTGTTGGTATTTGTCATCATGACTTCAATAGTTTGTTTCTATTGGAACTAGTATTGGAGATGTTCTCAGTTCCTGGTATTAAAACAATTAAATTCCCCTCTTAATTTTATTTTACAATGTCATTTTAAGATGGGGGTACATAATGTTGAGCTCCATGGCCACACTCTCTTATCTTTCGTGATGACTGCAGTAAAAGACTCCTCTGCTCGATTACTTTAATGAGTTCTGGAGCCACCCCACTGGTTGCTATATGGACCAAGGAGTATGCTGTCCGCCTCTGGCTTCAGCAAAGCTCTGACCAGGTGCTGCTCAATAACTTTAAGACCACGGTCCCTGAAACAAGAAGGTTGTACCTTCTACGTCAGAACTAATTTACACTCTATTTCTACTCTATTTATACATCACAAACATTGAGTTCAGAGCGTTAGGCCAACTGTCAGCTTCATCTGAAATACTTTATACCAGTATTTCCCTCCCTAATGGTTACTACGCCTCTGCAATTCCAGCATTATTTCTTTCTAGTCAATAATCTAGGTGTCAGTGTACTGTTTGGCCATTCCATGCAGTTTTACTTTCCTCCGACCCCTTCTGTTCAGGCTGGAGCACTATAGGCTTTACATCATGTTCGCTACTGAACTACACATATATACAGACATAAATTATCAATTTACATTCAATTTTCATTAAAAGATATTGAATATTTCAAGCTTACCACAATTCATGGAAATAATAAACAGTTTCGTTGACTGGCAATGAATATAGCACAACTCCGATCTGCCGATGTCCCAGGCTTTATTTTATAAAAAAATATACACTGGTGCTCAACGCACTGCTTCTTAGTAGGTTTATTACAAGATGTGGCAAGGAACAGACGCTCTGAATTGAGCATATTCGCAGCTCTACCCAATCAAACCATGTCTACACATCTTTTCAAAAAAGCACCCCTTTTCACGTTTCCCCTGACAACACAAGATAGTATTTATAGCCCGACCAATCGTGTTTAGTCTTACATTTGTTGCGCTCCAATCAAATAGGAGTTAACATGGTAGGCTATTTCCGTAACGTAATGTTTTTTCAAACACGTTATAAAAAAAATTTTATGAGCAGAAATGATTTCATGCTGTCAGGCACCCCCACTATTTTATTTTGGCCATAACTTGGTAATTCCTAGACTATTTGCGTAACGTTTTACATATTCTTTGTCAGCAAACCCTAAGGAACCCAAATATACGAATTTAATGGAGCCAATATGCATTTTCTTCTAGGATAGTCGTGCTGTTACTACCTTCTCACTTCCAAACTTGAGGGTGTCTGGGTACTGTCATGTTTTCAAACGTAAACCGATATAATGTCATAATTCCCAATAAGCGTTTTTCAGGATTTTAAAACCTAACTCTGGTATGGGTAGTGAATTTTATCACTGTCGATTTGAAATAAAGTTAGTGCATGTGGCCTTACACGCGTGATGGCAGCAATTGTGTATCGCGCGACGCGTGTTTAGTGTTGCATGTGTCCTTGCTTTCTGCCTCTCCCTTCTCTCTATCCTTTAGTCCATCTGTCTTTTAGTTACGCCGTGTATGGAATGAATGAAATATTAAATCTAGGTCATTGATCAGCTTGCGTATCTCAAGGTTTTTTCCAAGAAATACAGTACACGTTTCATTGAAGAAAGCGTGCAGCGACACAGTAGGCTTTTACTATCAACGTGAAAGCGTTACAATTTGCCGACGAAGTAGAAAACAAGGGGGATTTCGAGTACAGTCATTGTGACAGCACTGTTCTTTACCATTCTTCTTTCCTTTTATTAAATTTATTTGTTAGGCTTTACATTTACGTTTTAATTTATATATGGGGATTAGAATAATTCACGACACAACTCTCCACGGAACACAGGTCTTCTGTCAAGTCTTCCTGTCCTGTACCATCAGATCCAAGTCGTTTCATATCTTCTTATTCTTCACCTATCAACTCTCCACGGAACACAGGTCTTCTGTCAAGTCTTCCTGTCCTGTACCATCAGATCAAAGTCGTCTCATATCTTCTTCGTCCCCTTCTGTATATCTCCAGTTCTCTTCTCCGTGCCCTATTTGGTCTTCCTCTGCCTCTCTTACCTTGGAGATTCCAGAACATGAACTGTCTTGTAATGCTATCAACAGGGTTTTTTAAAAAGTATATGAGTAAAATTACCATAAATTCAAGACACCACGGTGAGGAAATTCAATGTTAAACACGAGAGATAGCAACAGAAACAAAGAAACAGTGAGGTAAACAGGAATATAGAAAACAGATATTTACAAATGAACGGGGGAAAAAGCAGTGCCACAGTTCATTAATGCGTTGTTATCCATGCAAGGAATTTCCCACATGGAGTCACTCACTACCTGATAAATCGATTATTTTTTTTCTATATGTCTTGTTGTGTATGCTATTCTTACGGGTAGAAAATTCCACTGAGTTGTCATTGCAGTGTAAATTCCATGACGGATCTATAAACTCTTTTCTGTGGTTGAGTAATCCCTGTTGCGTATGATAATTATTAGTAATACCTTTTGACATTCCTTTATATTGACACATCAATTAACTTGAAGGCCTCAGGCTTTGCAACTTTACTCAATAAACCAACGACAGTGGAGTATTAATCGTTATCATCATCATCATCAATTATCATCTTCCTCCTCCTCAGCATTATCATCATCATTATCAGCATTAGCATCATTTTCCTTTTTCGATTCTTATGGAGCATGAAGCCACCCTGGTCACTTTCTGAGGAAGCCTGCGCAACACATTCACATGCTGTTGCTGGGGTTGTTTCTGTAGCAGCCTATTTTACATGATGAGGTTGCCAACCTCCATATACAACCTCATATTTGTGGCCTTTTAGGACATGTTTGAAAGAGCAGTAGGCCTTATCTTTATTTGTCACGAGGCGTGATTCCAGTTACTTATGATAATTATTAATATCTTTTGACATTCTTGTATATTGACATACCTTTTAACGTGACGGCATCAGATGTTGCAGCTTTGCTCAATAAACCAAAAGGCAATTGAGTGTTCATACAATATAAAAATCATCTGTTTAGTCACGTTATAAAGATATACGTCAGGATCATACAATGAGATAATAACATCAAAGCTGGTGAAGTTCTTCTTCTTCTTACTCGTTCGTCCTGAAAAGGACGTTGGTTACGTTGTGTCGCCGTTTACAGCAGGGCTGCGATATTTGCGCCTTTCAGCTCGACACATCCGACTTCCGCTTGGCATTTTTTAGGACCGGGTTTATCTTCCCCCTTCGATCCCTGCTGTCTCGGCCAGACTGCAATGATGCAGCCTGTTTCCAGGCCACCACTTGGAGGTGGAGTAGGGTCTTGGTCAGCTCTGGTTCGCTGACCCTGACGCAAACAGTCAAGCTGTGAGTCGCTGATTGCATTCATCTCTTTTGTTGCGTCTTCGGTCCCTAAATAAGCTGGCGAACAACAGCTGGGTTTTCGAAAAAGCAGAAGAACCAGTTAAAGAAAATTTGGTTATAAGGATACTATCAAAAACAATAGTTCAAAGATATTTTTACATCAGCGAGCAAACAGTAAAGAAATGAAGGGGAAAAAAAACGTAGTTTGCGACTTCTGTATTATGTCATGAGGACGGCACTATTTCTCCTATTTTCATTCTCTTCTTTTCCGTTTCCTTCCGCCTCTCACCTTCTACCGAGTAAGTAAACCCGTCAAGACACACAGACACTTGGAAGCTATAAGTTACATACATGTACTTGTAAATACTGAAGGCAGACTGAGAGGGGGGAGGGGGGGGTCCAGAGTGGCTAAGAGGTATGGCGTTCGCTTCTAATTCTAAAGATACCGGGTTCACTCCCAGTACAGGGAATATAATTGATAAGTGATGGACATTTTTTCAGAACCATAGACTGCTAATGATGTCATACTCTCCCCCCTCTTCCCACCCGAACCCCCGATCTACTGAGTAGTGAGATTGGATGTCTTACTTTCTCGGATAAGCGCGAACAAATAGGAGGTCCCGTATGCATGTAGCGCACTTTAAAAATCCCTCACCAGTTGGAAATCGTAAAGAGTAGATCATACGGCCGCTGCCCTAGCAAAATTTAAAAAATTAGGAAACCTACCCACCACAAAAATGTTTATAGAATGTGTAATTCTTGTATACATACATTGGGATGCTTGCCGGTGCTATTGAGTTCGTGCACTGTGCTGAGATCCTCCTTGTGTGATCTAAGGGAGGAGATCGGAGCACTGAAGGAGTTGTCCGTGTGCAATGGGGATGGTCGTTAAAACTAAACCAAACGAAGGCCGATGCCTGAATAAAAAAAAAAAAGTAAATAAAGAGAGACCTCTGCCGGGAATCGAACGCAGAACGTTTGCTTAGAAGGCTAACATTCTAACCACTTAACTACATATGCACATTTATAGTGTATTTTTGTTTACACAGTGCCTAATAGAAGAGTGTATGAGATATGTGTTGTGTCGAATCGTAATATAGTGGCAATAAAAATAGTTGCTTAAAAAAGTGCTCCTCGACTTGAGACTTGTACTAAGAGATTTGAGACTCGACTTGAGACTAGTTCTAAGAGACTTGAGACTTGTACTAAGAGATTTGAGACTCGACTTGAGACTTGTTCTAAGAGACTTGAGACTTTTTCTAAGAGACTTGAGACTCGATTTGAGACTTGAGACTCGACTTGCGACTTGTTCTAAGAGACTTGAAACTCGACTTGAGACTCATTAGGAAAGACTTGACAACAACGCTGTCTCTCTGTTACATTTGTCTAAGCATCCTTCCTATTGTGTGTCGGTCACTTGTACGGCTCGTTGTCGGCCATGACAACCTGTCGTGCGCAGACTTCCGTGGTTGTAGGGTGCCTTTTTAAAACACTCAACTATCACCATCTGGTTTGTTTTTTTGGGTTGCTCGAGTGTCACAGCATGGAACGACTGCTAAGGGTTTAAATAAAACACAACACTATGATAAGGGCAGTGGCGCATTAATGGGAAACGAGAGGGTTGGTCCACCCTAGCTCACATCCAGGGGAGGGGTGCCATCGGACACTATTATGATAGAATTGTCCTGTTTAAAAATGTACTTGTAAACATAATACATTTTTCTGCCATGTTATAGGTGATGCTAGAAGAAAGATCCGCCTCACCTGCCAAAATACTGTAAAATGTATATGCAAGGAACAGAAGCTAGCTGCAACATTGCATAATGGAGACCGAAGTATGCAAGGAACAGAAGCTAGCTGCAACATTGCATAATGGAGACCGAAGTATGCAAGGAACAGAAGCTAGCTGCAACATTGCATAATGGAGACCGAAGTATGCAAGGCCTGCACGGCATCAGCAGTTACCACCTTTTGGAAGTTTTCCTGAAACAACTATTTTATTATGATGCAATCGGTCCTAATTAAAGGCATTTCAAAGTGGGCAGAGATTCTTAAAGGCGACTTGTTATTACAGTTTTGCAATAACTGCTTAGACCTAAATAGACAGCAAAATTTGGTCTTTGTAAGGACGACCCCTCAACATTACGTGCCTGGTGTGCTGCGGTTGCAAGGTATGGGAAATTATGCACTGTTTATTCAGAGCTTCACCTTAGTGAAGCCTATATTTGGGGACCATATGTAGTTCAGAGGTTCTCAAATCTTACCCATCTGGTATCCTTCACAACGGTTAAAGTCGATGCGAGCATCTTGCTGTCTACTGTTAGTTGCGTATTTGTATTGTTGAATAATGACTAAGCCGGATTGTAACCACATAGCGTACTATCGGGGACTTCAATTGGTCTATAGATGTAACTTTAAGAACCACTCTTTCAGTTTTATTCTACTGAAACGCAACAGGTATCCTACCTCGCGGTTGTTTTCACCGAATGTATCGATACTACTATTGTCTTAATAATATTATTACAAGATAGTGTAGAGATCAAAGCAAATAAATTAGAAAATAGCTCATACCCCTGTTAACGGGGCATTTATAACTAACAATAGCAATTTTAGCACAGCAGCATCGCTAAAGTTGTGGAACTTTATTGAGAACGACGAACCGCCAACTTTCAAATTGAACCTACACCAGACGCGCAGATTACATTTTTCCGCCGACAGCGATACTTCCCCACTGTGCACGTGTGTACACGCCAGCGGCTGTGTCGGACCTGTCAACTTGTAGGATCGGCCGATTGTGTGTATTAGGCCTTCAAGTGTGCCCTGCCTGACAGACACTAAGACCACAGTTGGAATTACTTTTCCCCACATTTCCTCATGTGTGATACTGAAATCGTGTTGTGTGTAAGTTTGAAACAGTGTGAAATGTGTTCTAAGGTATAGTTTTCTTGCAGTTATCAGTAGCCTATAGTTAAATAAGGCGTGTTACTTAGAATGGATAACAGCATATCGTGTGCTTCGTATCGGAATTTTTGTTTCCCGTGATTAATGCTACCGAGCTGGAAAGGAAATTGGTCAGCCACACACATTTTATTTTAATAGTAATTTGACACCATCAACCGTAAAAGTAAATTTGTAACGCAACACCAAACAGTGATATAAACAAGTTGCAGGTGTTAGAGCCTACTGTTATTTCCTACTAACACACTTTAAAACATGTATGGAAGTAAGTCATCGTACGCTATAGTTTGAACGGGTCGAAGTGAACAATTAGTGGGACGTGTTCATCGATGTCGTCATAGTAAGTCGCCAACATCGTTAGGGTTAGGATTAAGGTTAGTATTAGGCTTAGGATTCCTACCCCTTATTTCTGCGTCTTTGAATTCGTGTTTAAGGCCGTATCGAACACACAATCCCACTATAAAGTTGGATCCAATTGGAAATCATGTGTTAGCCTATTTATTCAGGGCATAGCCGTTTGTCGTCTAGTTTGTGTCACATTTGCTGAAAGAATGCAGTGAGGAAAACAAAACTCACGTGAAGCTTCACATCAGTCAGTACCTTTGAGCTTCCCTTGGAGGGAGCACGGGTCTTCAACAAAAAGGAATTATTTCACGTCTGTCTCCAGTTCTCTTCTCCATGTGTTTTGTGTGTGTGTGTGGTCTCCATCTATTTCTCTGACCATGGGGATTTCAGAACAGGGCCGGCCTTGTAATGCTATCAGTATTCTCTTAAACGTGCGTCCTATCCAAATGTTAGGGACTTGTTACACTAATGTTTGTTTGGTTCTTATTGTTGCTGACGAATGTGTGGCTTTACGTGTCTACCTTATGGGGTAGCCTACCCCATGTCCAACCCTCCATAATTTCCGATTTAGACATGCCTGACAGGTTACATTGTTTCTGTTCGTTGCTCCCTTTTCGATGCCCAGCAATACCAGAGTGATGGATTATATAGAAGACTATATTTGTTATCGTTTGTAATAAGAGTAAAGGTAAAGGTATTCCCATAGCGTATACGGCCTCAGGGGGAGTGAAGTGTTACAGACTTCAACATACTAAGTTCAGCATAGAGAGGAGCAGCGGTAGCGCAGGGATTAGTGCACTGGCTTCCTAGCTCGGTGGTACATGGTTCAATCTCCAGTTGAGATGGGATTTTTTAGACCGCAAACGGCTCCGGGGTCGACCCAGCCTCATGAATTGGGTACCAGAGTAACTCTGAGAAGGTTAAGGCGGCCGGCGTGATGTTGAACACATCATCACAAGTGTACCGATGGTCAAGAAAATATGGGCCTAACACCATATTCCCAATACATCGGGATCCTTTACCCCATAGAGAAGTGGAGTGAGCCTTTCCCTTCCTCGCTGCCTTTTCCTTCCATAACTCAAGAGCAAATTCAGGTACCCATTTACAGCTGGGTAGGCTTGAGCTCGTCGATACCGTGAATCTTTTTTTTTTTTTTTTTTTTTTTTTTTTTTTTTTTTTTTTTTTTTTTTTTTTTACGTTCGCCCGCTAATACTCGAGGCGAAATCTCAGGTTATTATTTTTTATGTCTAACCTGACATTGATTTTACGTGAGTATCCCTTTATTTCTTGTACAGAGACAGGTGTCCCTCGCCATTCAGGCAAATACTCGCCGATTTCGGAGGTACCCATTGCAGCTGGGTTGGCTCAGGAGCCGCCAGTCCCTGGTCGACGACACTCCTTCAAATGTCCTCGCCAGGTCTCGAGTTAATCCAGTCCAAATCCCGGTCGACGAAAAATCCTCAAATGCCGTCGCCCGGGTTTTGATCCTGTATCACCCGGTCGCCAGAGCGGTGTTGTAACCACTACGCTAGCGCGGCTCCCAACCGTGAATCAAATCTGGCACCTTTGCTGCGAGATACCAGCTTTGTCGGAGGGGTGACTAGTCCATTCCTCACTGCTTTTGCCTTTCCTAACTCAGGAGCAGAGTCAGGAACCAGTATAGCTGGGTAGACTGGAGCGTGGCGTTCTAAGTTCCACACCCGTTAACTTTGCTGCTAGAGGCAAGCGCGCTAGCTAACCACATTGCTAGTCGGACACCTAATGTGGTAACGAGATCTATTAATTCACCTTGACGTTATAAAAATTTTCATAACGTTCTTTCATTAATTTGTTGCTTTGTAACCAACGTCTTTTCCACTATGCTGCATAAATGAGGGGCGTCCACACATGACGTCACGTAGTGACGGGGGTCAATATTTTGTGACGATAGGGGGAGGGGAGGTGTGGAAAAAAATGTGACGTCACATTCGCTTCTTTCATAAATGATATTCCTACTTTTATCCGCAATAGTGAACTTTTATCAGCAATAGCGAACTTTTATCTGCATAAGTTAACTTTCATTCACAATAGGTAACTTTCATCCACAATAGTTAACTTTCATCTGCATTAATTAACTTCCATTCGCAATAGTTAACTTTTATCAGCATAAGTTAACTTTCATCCACAATAGTTAACTTTTATCAGCATACATTAACTTTCAATCACAAGTTAACTCTCATCCACAATAGTGAACTTTCATCTGCAATAGTGAACGTTCATCCGCAATAGTTAACTTTCATCCACAATAGTTAACTTTCATCTGCAATAGTTAACTTTTATCAGCATAAGTTAACTTTCATCCACAATAGTTAACTTTCATCTGCAGTAGTGAACTTTCATCTGCAATAGTTAACTTTCATCCACAATAGTTAACTTTTATACCCAATAATGAACTTTTATTCACATAAGTTAACTTTTATCCACAATAGTTAACAACTCCCTCGTGAACGACTTATATTAATATTAAGATCTCAGCTGAAACATGGGATAATATTTGTAACCTTTAACTGGTTTAAATTATCTTTAATTATATATTTATTTTTAAAATAATGTAATACGCACTGCAAAAAAAAAAACAAAAAAAACACACATAATAAACTGTACTATGTAAAATTAGATTTAAAAAAAACAGTAACAAGTTACCACATTCTCGGCAACAGTCTGGTAAGATCCTAACGTTTACCTAGTTAAATCAACTTTTGAAAGGTGATGATGATGACCACTTAACTAACTTGCATTCAATTACGTTGTTTCTTCCCAGTTCTTACTAAAATCACACACGACTTAGGGAGTGACTGACTGTGGGGGGAGGGTGCGCGGTGGGAGGGAGTTTTTTATGGGATGTCTGGGGTGTTGGTGAACGGATTATGGGAGAGTTTGTAAAAATGTGCAATAAACAATCTAGAATCGTTAGGCTTGAATCTATCGGTGCTACTCTGAGATAACCGCGTCTCCTATGTCTTCTTAATCGTGTAGGGAGCTACTAGCTGTCATGGAAAGCCCCCGGTCTCGACACTACCATCTCTCCGTAGTGAACTCTAAAACTCTGTGTCTCTTAGGTGTCTAACCATCTGGTGTAGGATCAGAGAGGTAAGATTTTCTCTCGGTGAAGACTACTGAGTGATAGTTGCCTCCAGCATCTCGACTTGGTCAATGTTGATAAGTTGTAACTCATTTCTGACGAAAATCTAGAACATGTTTTGCCAGTCATCCACATTATCTCTATAGGTCTGATTATTGAATGAGAAATATGTGTGTCTGAATAGATCTTATATCACTAAGTGTGATTGTATAGTACTTTACCATTAGTAAGATGCGTTAGTTGAGTTTGGAGTAGAGAAAAAGGGACGATCTTTCAATGCCACTAACGCATCGGAAGCAGAGATGCTAATCAAAGATTGTATGTCTACGGTAGTGTTCTCAGCGCATCTTCTGCTTAAAGAGTAGAAGACTCACAATGAGTGGGCTATTAGCAATCTAAGAGATGGCAGAGAGATCAACTGTATCTCTGTAGTATGATCAGACCTGACAGAAGGTCTTTAACCCAACAACCCATTAACATGCTACTTTACCCCCAAATCTGTATTCAAGCATTATTAGACACTGGTAATAACATACATAGATTAAGGAACATGGTGCAGCCCCCTCTAGCTTTTGCAAAGGAGCATCAGTCAGTAGGGCGTTCAATCAACGCGTGTAATGGTGCGCCTTAAAAGCCTGAATACTTGCGCCCGCTAATGCCATAGAGAAGCATGAATAACTTTGGCTGTTACATCTCTCTAAACGCGAACGAACTGCAAGGATCTAAGAACACATGCGCTTTGTGAGATGAAATAACACGCCTACAATAGGATAAGTATAGAGACACTGCGCTTCTCTCAATACTCAAACACTTCTGATACCTCACTCATATAAAAGAATGACTAAATAAGCTAAGTTCATAAGTCGGGTGACAAGACGTCTATATGTCTAACTCTGGGCGTTCCATTTCGGGAAAACCCCTACTTGTATCACATACACACGTGCAGAGTATCTAGTGTAATGTCTAAGTTGTCGTGAGAATGCATGCAATCTAACATGCCACTAGAGATCACTCCTATTCAAGCATAATGGACAGGCATCATTTCTCGCGCAACTGCACCCGCCAATGGTCCCTGGTTTGGATGTCTAATAGATCAGCCCCATCACTTACAGTTTGGTAATAAAAGTTAGTTGCTCTCGCCTTGTTCCTTGGACGTGTGTTCAACCCCAGCTTTCTATTGGCTTTTCGAGCGCCTGCTCCATGCCTGTCTTCTCATATATTAATTTTACTGTGAGTTCAAACAAACCTACCTGTGTTATCCTTACAACATCAGTTTTTAGAGATTTATTCTGTCCATGTAAAAGCACATCTCTAATAACGCTATTAGAAACTACAAAAGAGGTAATCCCAGATTCTATCACTTCTGAAATTCACCTGCTGAGCGCGTCTTCCTCTTCTTCACCATTACAAATTGCCATGCAGCATAATTCAGATATACTCGTATACACTCACCAATTCGTGTTATAATGTCTCATGCGCTACCTCATATCAAATCCTCTGTCGTCAACAGACTTTAGCATATCACTACACATATAGATGTGTTGGCCGTTCAATCCTAGAACTGATGCATTGTTACCTCTAGCTCGTGATCCCTCTCCAAGATACTAATACACATACGATAGCAGACGACTCAGATACATACCCTACTCTGTCTCCATGATTAAGGTAGTCTCTAGATAAAATCCTACCAGTGCCCAATCCCCAAATACAGATGACAGATCCATTCTCAATTTGTTCCCCCTAACCCTCACCGATGATCTGTGTAAATTCTCCGAGACTAAATGTGACAGACCGTGACCCAAAACCTGGTTGTCCAGTCACGCACTTACACCACCTACACAACCTGATATCTCTTACACAGTCCCCCGCACCCCTCTTATATCCCTCAAAGACCAATACAAATCCCCACCACACCCAACTCTGACACCCACATGTTAGATCCATCCCCTCCCCCTCTCCCCTCCAGACCCATCCCCTCCACACTCTCCGCTCATCACTCTACCTAGCTTGAAATCACGCTCTAGTACATATCCACCATGAAAACTATATCCGTGATAACAGATAATACAGATGTATCATATTAGTACACAGACCTCAAAAGACCCAAAACTCAACACCCTATCAAAATACAAATTCAAAATAAGAATAAAAAAAAAAAAACAACACGCCCAATGAAAATAAAAAATATAAATGAACTAAGATCATAATTATCAGATAAATAAAAACTCAAATAAAAAACGTCAAAAAAAAAACTATGTCAAAAAACCAAATCATGTAAAAAACCAAATAATCCCACGTCCATTGAAAACTCGTAAAAAAACTCAAACTAGTGCATGTGACATCCCCCTACGTTCAAGGTAAAAAAACAACAAAAAAAAAACATCAAAACCAAGTGTAATCTAACGTGATTTAATGTTTCGAGTAAAACAAAATACACATCAACTCCAGATTCCAATTATATTGTAGTGCATAAAAAAAACATAAACTAGATCAAATGTATTCCCCTAAAAAATCACACTAGCTACAGAAAAAAAAAAAAAACGTAAACGGAATTAAAAATATAACCCACTATATCTCTGCAGTTTACCTAGAAGACTACAAGATATGAACATTCTAAAAACCAAAAGTGTAAAAGTAGATGTCTGACTTCCTTAAAAAACAATGTACAAAAACTCCACCAACTATGAAGACGAATCCTGAAATGTAAAAAAAAACAACAAATAGCACTGTATCCTACAAAGGTGCAAAAAGTGAGCGTCTAAAATTCTAAACGTATAACCTACAAACAGAAAAAAATGATCTATGTCATAAAACTCGTTCTATCCAGAAAAAAAGAAATCTAACCAAAGAAATAAAAATTCTAACTTTATATCTATATCTAAACGGAAATAAAAACAAAAAACAACTGACAACCCCCCACCCCCAAATACAATCCGTCAGAATGACTGACAATATATAGTCCACAAACATTATACTGGGTACTAACTCTCCCCTTTAAAATCGCAAGACAATCCCTAAAAAAATAAAAAGTAAATTGACAGAGAATATACAATAATCCCTACACTTCATCGAACCAACTAATCATCTCTACATAACCTTAATAATGCGCGATTACTAAACACATTCTGAATAAACTATAACTGAAAGGAGCTTGACCTCGAAGAATCCCCCCTTGCTCATAAAAAAAAAATGAAAAAACCGAAAAACAGAACTTGTGCATATCCTACAATAAGCTCCTTCTCTCTTCAAAACAGATAAAGAAAACAATCCAAAAATCCCAGAATGCATCACCCTTCTTCATAATAAATATAAAATTGTACTAAGGCTCCTGTATAATACACGCACACATTTGTCCTATCCACATGTATTCAACCTTACATGTTGTAAACCATACAACATAAAAACTTCACCAAATCTATCCATAACGATAAACATTTCCGAACCCCTAAGCTAACAACAAGAGTTACAGTCCTCGAAACATATACCCCATATAAATCCCTGTAACCTAAAAAAAATCTCTATCAAAGAGTATATCTCAAATAAAATTGTAACACAATTCAAAAATGTACATCGTGAACTATCAAAATAATAAAAAACAAAAGAAAATTTTACACCGTGTGCTGGTTGAATATATACATACGTAACTCCTAACAATCCAAAGAATCACTGTCCCTTAATGTCTAAGAACAATAAAAAGAAATATGTAAAAACACAATATCTTAGTACATTGTCACACCAGTCAAACATTTTTATCTACACAAAAAATATTACGTGTCCTCTCAGTGTTAAAAAATAAAAAAAACTAACCGCAAAAACAAAACTTCTCAATAAACAAAGAAAAAACATGTAATGCCAATACAAAAATATGTATTAGAAAACAAAAAGAATACCTAGAACAAAATCAGCCTACAAAAAACCTCCGCAGGTATGACAAGTAATATCAGATCTATTACCCTCATGAGATCATAAGTAAATGACTCTCTGTGCAAATACTAAAAAAAACTTTCTAAGAATGTACCAAAAAATAAACACTGTCCATTCGTAACATAAAACTTTACCTAGACAGTCAACAAATTACCGACCCTATGAAGAAAGACCTATAATATAACTCTATCCCACAAACAGTGTACTGTCATCACTCATCCGCCAACTCATCAAAACAACTATAACTAAATAGAATAAAATAAACCCTTCCCCCCCCCCATACTAGTGTTATCGAGAACGAATCCAAAGAAAACAAATACTTATTAAAAAAAAAGATCAAAATCCTGTCTATTCTAACCAGTCCAAAACTAATATACCTATCTACCAAATCTGCATCTAAGTAAAAATAAAAAATAGACCAAATTACCAACTCAACTGTACACACTCATAAATCATCACAATGTAATCAAACACACACCAGAAACTACATCCATCGAAACATACTCAACCGCATCACGATCTTCTCCACAAATACCCCAAAACTTTAAAAATTAAAAACGATCAATGATCAACATTACATAAAAAACTAATGAAATCAAATCTAAAAAAGACATCTCATTCCAAAAACAAACTTAAACCCTCCTAATTTTAAATCATCTTCAATCACATCCAATATCCAAAGTACCATCAAAGTCACTTAACCACAAAATGATAACTCCTGACAAATCAAAATCACACAAACTTTTATAAACATAAATGTACAAGTCATAACTCCAATCAAAAATATACACACAAATTCATTTATTCCTATCCCAACTTAATTTATACTCAAATATTGTGACTTATCATGTAAACTCCATCTCTATGTCAGTTCTCTGCAATACTACTGACCACTATCTCCAGACCTGTAAAACCTGCAAAATATACACAATAAGTTTATGTTCGTCACTATGCATTTACTTTCTGTTCATTTTTTTTGTTTTTTGATATTGTTGAAATACCTTTTTAGTATGTCAGATAGTCACGCAATACTAGAGACAGTGTCTAAATGAAAAACAATAAAATGACACAGAACACAAATCAATCTCATCCAACAATACATGTCCCAAACACCAAAAAAACCATCCCTATAATCCACCTATCGACCACCACCCTCCCCCTCACCACCAACCCATTTTTATCAACCCATCCCACCACCCCCCACCCCCCAAAACCCCACACCCAAACTTTCCTCTCCATACACCCCCCCCCCTACATACACCATCCACTTCAACCCACCCCACCGCCCCTCCACCGCCAAGCTCCCGCCCCCACCCCCCCCCCAATAACGTAATGCTTTTTCAAAGATCAATGTAGAATCCGTGTGTTTCTATTCTCTATGTTGGAATTTCATACTATTTTTACTCTGAAGGTTCTCGTCACTAGATACTCGAAGTTTCCCTTGTTCATTGGCGAGGTGGCAATCATAAGATCTTTATTTAACTAGATAAAAATAGTAATGAACAGCATCGCCATTCCTTGCGTCTAAATTCCTTCTGATTGACTCATCAATATTTAACAGACGCTGTCATATGCAAGGGGTAAAGGTTGCTATCTTGTAACCCTCTGACGGACTTCCGTCACGTCTATCACGCAGGGAACAGATTTTTCTGGACCCAATTCCTGAAAAAGCACGTTCCACATACTATTTGTTAGACCTTTTATTCTAGAAATAACTTTTTACGGTGGGGAAGAGAAAAACTCAACTGCGTGGGTCCAGCCTAAGCACAATTATATGGGAACTAAATACTTATCACGTGTCCGCCGATGGGGCCAAATGCTTACACAGCCCAACGTAGTGTAATAGGAAACTGAGTCGGGTAAATGGCCCTGCATTCTTATCGTTGCGCTAATGCCTCCTTATTTCATCATCGCTATGTTGTTTAGAATTTTCTGGGTTAATGTTTTTTGCACCTTATTTTCAGTCTATGAGTTACCAATACTATTCGTACCGTTTCACTTACATGTTAGAAGTTTTTTAGTAGTTTTATCGTTTATTTGTTTGAATCTGGGCTCTTAATTTAATCTGTTCCGGATTGTTGTGTTCGGTTTTTTCTAAGACTCTAGTATGAATCGAATGCTAGTGGTGACGGTTCATCACGAAGCTGCAAGTGCTTCTTATATGGCGGCAAAAGTTTTTAAGCGCGATAATCCTAGAGGGTTTTACATTACACCGACAATCCCAAAATAGTTTGTTGATGGGTCTGGAGGAAGGAAGTATGAATATAAGTATAATGTTGTAGTCTATTATTTCACTTTACGTGTCCCTCTGGAAGCAGTGAGATTACAACCCATTTACAGCTGTATTCCCTTGGATGGAACATGGTACTTAGTGTACTAGGGCGCGATTGTCAAGTAGGTGGTTTTAAAAATAATGGGAAGTATGATTAGCGAACCCGTCCTCTGTATCTTTGAGATGTTGTTATACGTCTCAAGATACTGCTTAATGTTGTTAGTATATGGCATAGTGCTGGCGCGTGGTCAAGTAAGGTGACTTCCACGATATTCCTCATCGCTCGGCTAGCTCTGATGTAAACGTCTTTCACGTTTAGAGCTTTGGTGCTCTTCAAAAACTGGTATCCAGTCAGTGGGGGATACTTCGCCCTGGGTCCGTGCTCTCTGTCATTGGATTCTAGGGAATCCCGTTTGTAAATGAAAGCTGAAAATTTTTTGAGATTCATAAGGAATCTTTGTTTTTTCCTAGACAAGGGTCATTATCCTTCTTATTTCTTCATTCGGGTATGGTACATCGCCGCTGTTCAGTATGCGTTTGAGCTGTTCGATGTTGTGTCTCTCCACAACTTCTTTCCTGTCTCAGCTACAATTCATATTTAAGGTCGATTATGCTGTTGATTTCCCTTATTCAAAGCCACGTCCAGTATTTATGCTTTCACTCTATTTTGTTTTCGTCCATATCTCTCTTCCCTTCATCTTACCTGTATGGTCACGTTTACTATGATATTGTCCTGCACTGTTCCTTTTTCTCATATCATTGCCCAAAATAAAAGTAGGATTGATTCTTTTAAACTTGTGAAATAAGCTTCCTTGCGCATTGGCCTCGTGTTCAGGACATCCTCATTACTCTTTTGTTACATGTCCACGGGTTATTTTTATCATTCTTCTGTTTATTACCACAACCCGCTAGTGGCCTCTTGTTAGCCCTCTTCCCTCACCTTGTTTACTTATTTGTATCACAGTATAATCATCAAACTCACTCCCCATTATGCAGGATTGGTTCGTATTGTTTTAACAATGAAGAACCTCTGCTTTCTTACTTCCAATGACAAAGAATTGTTGCATAACATACTATTCGATTTATTATAGAGTTGCTGGCTTTTGCCTGATGCTATTTCTGCTCTTTCACTTATGAGGAGGTTCCACGGACGAAAAAAATAAAAAAAAAGAAAAATTAATATGAAGCCTTGTGTATCCATAAGCTCTTTGATGGCTTTGTTGTATTCGTGATGTTGTGCGACTCGAATAACTCTATTATCCAAATTAGCATGTGACCTGTCTGGTTATAATATATTTGGCTGAGCTCGCGCGCGCTAGTATTTTGTAGTGTACACATTTCCTGATTTGCGTCATGCTTGTTTGAGATTGTGGCTGTAATGTATTTCTCCTCTGTTCCCCGTGTGTATTTTCACTAGAGTGGCTCCCTTTAGAGACAAAGAAAGAATTATGGCTACTGGATCCACGAGGCTAAAGGCAACGTCATGTGATGGGTATAAAAGAATAATTATTGTCAGGGTGAGGCCACGGCTGCAGGGAGCATGTAACTGCCTTTGTGCATTCTTTTTGCGGAACTGGCTGAGCTTTATCGGTAGTGGCTATAGTGCTCCTGTTAATGGAGATCGATAAGGGAAAATGTTGTTATTTGCTGACCTGATGGGGCTTTTCCTACGTGAGGTGCACCTAGTTTTGTATTTGTTGTTGTTCGTGAAGTTATTAACACTTTGCTGATAAACGCTTCAAGAGCTCAGTTTTCTAAAGAACCCTATGCTTCATTTTTGGTTGTGGTAGGTTAATTAGCTACCATGAGCGCGTAACCGTATTTAGACTCAGATTTGTGTTAGAGGAAGATAGGTCGTTCGCAATGCAAGAGGTATCCGGGTTCAATTCATAGGTATAATCACGCTCAAGAGTGTCTACCCGCTGTATAGGGTTACCTGACTTTGCGGTTAGTGAGAGTTAAGGTAGTGGAAATGAAGGCAGCGGAGGAAAGGGAACTGGATCACCCCTCACGTACTTCTGATGCTAGACTTTATAGTTATGGTGAATGTAAGGTCTCTTGAAACGTCTTCACTACCTACGGCAGTAGTTCTGCGATTGAGACTACCCTGTACCTCTTAGGATTTGTTCCCATATGCGCTGAAACCTGCAGTAGAGAGAGGTGATTGGATGATATTATAAGATTTTGAGTGTTGTATCAGTTGCGCTATTTCCATGACATCCACGAATATTTTGTATTTGGCGCATGTAAAAGCGCCGTCTCAATGGTCGCGCCCACTATTTCCCCATTTAAAGCGCTGTAGAATGGCAATAGTGTCGCTCCTTTAACTAGCCCCACACGTAATGGGCGTCCGCAACATAGTCAACTGTAAAAAAATTTTTTTTAAGAATTTTGTTACTGCCGTTTCTATGAACTGTCAGAGTTAAAACGGCGCGCGAACTTTATAAAGAAGGGGGGAGGGGACAAAGGAATGGGGGGAGGGGTGTTAAAAGGGGGATATTATGTGAAGCAATATAAAAAGTTTAAGAAAAAAAAATTGCACGCCCATTGAAATTTTGTAGAGTTTGAACGAAAGGGAGACGGGACAAGTGCAAAGTTTTTGGCAGAGATCGGCTGTCATGTTAATGTAGAAACTCTCCAAACTATCTGACTTGAATATACATAGCAGCGACTCGATCTCATGCAATCAACATAATCACTAAACAGTCAATAGGCTTGACTTAGAGAAGCTAGTGCTCCTTTCATAAAATTACTAATCGCTTACAACAATGTCTGCCCCGTGAAGATCCAGGGTGATCACTAACAAGACCAATAGAAAGATGTTAATGCGGTTAGTGACTCACCCTAATGTCATGTATTAGCTGAATAAGGCGACTTATACATTGAGGTTGTGCATTGGGAGGATTACCTCTGAATGTGCTCATTAATTATATGTCACTGTGCACAATAAGCAAGAATAGGTGAAATGCTGAGTGGCAAGATTCCTGCATGGGAGTCCAAGACTGGCAGGGGTGGCTTCATGCTCATGAGGTAGCAGATAAAGGAGAAATGGTTTGAGATGATGGTAAGTTCGGTGATGATGAAACATGTCTGAGTGACGATGCTGTTCACAGAATTATATGACAGTGAGTGACGCTGTGACCTTGGGAGTTAAAGATAGATATGGATGCCAGATCCCAACCCTGATGTCTGTTCCACTCATATCATTTAACCCGTTTAGCCCTCCCAAAGTTTTGTAGGTTAAAGGATTCTCGGTTACATAGGCCATTGAAGTGCTATAATTAACGGCAAAGTTGATAGTGTTATGATGCCCATATTTCATTTGGACTCCAATGACAGTCATTGCTAGGGAGTTGTGGTGATGTAATGTTCAAGCATAGCCGTCATCTATATTATGATCAAAGTTCTGCCTGTCCGTCGTCAGCCATCATGCTTCATGGTCTTTTCGTGATCTTTTTTAATCCCTTGTAAATTGTCTCTCCGGCTGTCTTTGCTCCGTGTGTTCTTTTGAAAGTTCTCTCTCTCTAGAAGTTTCACATGGCGTGTTTCTGTGGTGTACTCGTACCTTAACTTACTTTTACATGCGTCCATTTTCTCGATCAGATCGCCTTCGCGTCATTCTGTTGTAAGTGTCTGCCGCGTCCGCTACTGCATTGGCTAGTTCTTTTGCTTCGCTCTTGAGCTACAAGCTGCAGATCCCGCATTGGCTGCCGCATGTCTAGCTCGTTGTTTGTGGATTTCTGCTCGTTCTTTGTCTATTCGTCCGCTCTTGGTCTTACCCCGGGGCCTACTACTATAGTGATCGTACTAAATTGTGTCTGTATCATTGGCCAAAATAAGGGTGAGGAGCAAGTAAGAAATGAGATATGCGCACACCAAATTGAGATATAAGTACATGCGTTGGGTGGCGTTTCGTCCCCGCGTGACTGTCGTGCAGGAAAAGGATTACTATCGCTCGGTCACTGATTTTAGACGGATTACTTTTTCTATGTTTATGGTAAAATCTGCTTGAAGAGCATAATGTTTTTAGATAAAACAGGTTTTTTTCGTGGTTTTAAGGGGTTGATTGCCAAAGTGATGAATAATTCCCTGCCTGTCGCAAATACTATAATATATGCCCCAGCTTCAGGATTCTGGTCATTTAATTAAAAAAATAATTAATGAGATGTAGAAGAGAGATCACTATGAAGGTTGGGCTGCCGGGTACAGACTTGCCGTAAATTGTATAAAAAACATGTCTAGCACAATGAAATGTCAAAGCTTACGAATTAGCTCGTTAGTACTCTGATTGATCATGCGCGTATAAACAGTAAAGCTGCATTAGGAGATTATAAAATGTTTATGTATTATTCTTACACTTACTGTTAGAGAGGTATACAATGGAGACAATGAATAAGCCATTTGGAAGATCGAATTGAGTTGTGGATAATAGGAGTATATGGGGACGTCATATCTCGGGGAGAAGAGAAGAAAACAAATAAGGAGTCCTAGAAAAATCTAGGTATGACAAAGAGGAGATCAAAAAGTATTAGACAGCTAAAATATAGTTTGGCCACATATATAATGGCACAACACCACCTTGCAGATAGACCATATAGAAGGGTATGGTTGAAGGTCGAACGTGCAGGGGGAGAGACAGCGCTTAATAAGGCGGGGAAGATAACATCAAAGAAAATGGTACAGGTGTCTGAGTATGGATTTATCAGATACGTGGGTAATAGATGTTTATAGCCCTGTATGAGCGAGGTGGATAGTGATGACAATGTGAAAGAGTAAGGAGTAAAGTATAGTAGTAGTTTTATCACGGAGGTGAATC
>JAMPIV010003127.1:0-389999 GCA_024509875.1 Oreohelix idahoensis | reverse complement strand
CCCCTTCATCATTAGCGGTGGCTGTGTGTCGAGAATCATTATCGTGTTCAGTTGTGTTCCGTTCTGCTTGTGAAACAGCGGTGTCTGTGTGTTCGTCGGCAATTTCTATTGTTGACTCTATAATTCTCTGCCGGCAATATGTATTTATGTTCTCTGATAATCTCAGTGTGAGGTTTTGTGACGTATCATGTGGTAATGATAGTGGTTCAATGAGGCTTTATGTACTGGGCTCCTGCATTAGATAAAACTGGTGGTGCTATGGGCGGTGTGAGTAGCTGTCTTAATTTATGCTGCATGAGCTTTGGTGACTATGTTCTTCTCGTGGCTTCTTGTTCAAACGCAATTATCACCCAACTTGAAATTGTTTCTAATTTAGATAGCTCTTTATCATGTTGTTTCTGCCATTTCTTGAAGTCTTTTTCTGTGCATTTCCGGATTAGCTATCTGATGTGCTCCTATACCTCTCTTGTAGTATGACTTCGATGGTGCGATTTTCACCTTGATTACTTCCTCTGAGGTTGGCATGGAGATTATCTAATGGGAAAGTAGGTTCACTGGTCGTGGCTGTTCAAATCTGTAGGTATACTTGTCCTCATGGGTTCCATGGTATGTACTTTTGTCATCAAATGTTCGCTTCACCATAATCACTGGGGTTGCGACGGGGGGTCGCGCTCGGTGGGAGTATGTTTGGGGGACTGATGAGGGGCGTTAGGGAATTATGTTGTGATCATCGTGGAATAACGTTGCAAACTACCGATGTGTTGTTTCTGTGTAGTGCCGGCCTAGACTCTCATGGTCATTCTTTGATAAGTTCTTCTGTAGGGCTTGCTTTGTTTCTTCTACTGTGTCCTCCACCATACTCCTCTTGCATCATCATATCGTTCACAAGCTGTACTTTACCTCTTTTTTTTTCTTCATTTTCTGACTTTCGATCACGATTTGCTTGCTCTATTCTTCTCTGTGTCGTCTCTTCTTGTCTCTCGTCATCTAACATTTTTCGTTACAACCCTATCCTATTTCAACTACTTGTTTCTGGAAAGTGTGTATGATTAACCTTTCCTCCTGTAGCAGTCGTGATACCATACTATGCTCCTTGATATAAATGAACCTCAGGCAGTGCTATGATGGCTTCTATTACCTTTTTAACTCCCCTATGTTTGGTTCATCTACTTTAACCATTTTCTTGCTCGTGGCCTTCACTTTTTTCTCACTTCTTTTCCCACCTTTTCCACCATTTCGTACCTCTCCGTGCATTCTAACTCATCTTCTTTTCATCTGACGATACACTATCTGAGTAAACTTGATGTAATCTGAGAACACGTCTCTTTCCACTATTTTGAGTTCCCGCAGTAATTAAGTTCCTCCCATTACTCTCACCACAAGTCTGCGAATTTCTTCTTTCCTTTCTGATAAGTCTGTATCAAAACTTTCTCCTCCAGAAATCTCTGTACATATTTTAGTACTACTTTTGTCAGGTTTAGCTCCCTTTCAGTTCTTTTTTAGTGCTTTCTTCATCTCCTCTGTGCTTTACACCTCCCTGTTTCGTCTTCTGTACTGTTTCTTGTACGCCTAATAAGTTGTATCCATGTCCCTGTACTTCTTGTAGACCTGTTTTGGATAGGATTCCTTCTTACTGCTGTTCCTATACGACCTGCATGATGTGTCAGTGTTAAGGTCAACATCTGTTTGTGTAGCTGAAAGTGTGCAGCTCTATTCTCTGTTTGTTGTTGCTGAAACTGCAGCTCTATTCTCTGTTGGTGTTGGCTGAAACTGCAGCTCTATTCTCTGTTTGTGTTGCTACACTTATCATAGTTGTTTTTTCTTCACCTCCTGTGGTTCTGGTCATTGACCTGACATGACCTGTCAACGTTTGTTTGTGTCGCAAACACAACTGATCTTTGTTTTCTTCACTTGTAGTTCGTTCATTTTCCTTTAGGTTGACTAATAATCATGGGGCCCATCGCGTGTCATTTGATTTAACAAAACCGCCCTGGTGATGTATGTTAGGTGGGTTTTCTCCATTGTTGTATTGGTCTTCGATATGTACCCTCATTCCATCTTCTGTTGTTATTCATACATGATTTGTTGGTCAGTGAGTTGTTGTAACATTATTTACTCTTCCCATATCTTTCGTTGTTTTTTTCCCATTGATAAAATTTCATGACTGCAATTGACCACACTATCTCTTTTTTGAGACTGTTCCCGTGGCTGTTGACAGTGGCTAGCGACCCGTGTTGTTGCTGTGTCTCGATACTTGTCTGGGTTTTATTATTGTAGTATGTGGTTGTGCTTTGCTCTCTGATTCTCTCCGGCAATATGTATTGTTGCTCTCATATCTGTGTCTGTTCATTAGCCATCTCCGAAATGTGTTAGAATCGCCCGTGAAGGGGGTTATAACCGAGCGAATTTGGTTATATTTATTATAATGATCTACATTGGATAGCTTGTCTGTTATCCGTTGCAACGCGGTCATTGTGGGTTCGGCCTCTACAGGTAAGGGTATGTTAGCAGGATGGACGTTTGCCTGTTGCATTTCCTGTTGCTGTTGTAGCTGCTGTGCATATAACGCTTGTTGTTGTTGCTGTTGTTGCTGTTGTTGCTGTAGTGTATTGTGACGACTTGCCCAATCTTCTCTTCATTTTTTTTATTAATTACGAGACACCATTTTTATCATCTTCAATGCATGATCGCAAAGTCCCGGGAATTGTCACTTGCGGATAATCTCCTAGCGTTCGGTGATTTTCTCCTCGCTATTTTTAGATACGACGTCATTGTTGACCCCTGACCTCGGTAGCAAGAAACCCGCTTTAATTTAGGACTGCTTAAACTTAGGGAGAACCAGTTTAGGCCACTTAGGAAAACATCACGTGACTTTTAACGTTATTGATTGGAGCGTCTATACGAGGCTAAGGTCACATGATGCACGCTACGGATCATGTGTCCAAGCGGAAATGACCCGCTAAAAGGCGTAAATCCAGCATTTTTTCACTTGCCCAGGAAACCTCGAGACCGCTAGAACTAATCCCGATATCGGCGAATTCTCGCATTAAAAGCAATGAAGCCACGTGTCTAAATTGCGGGTTAGCGTCCATCTGAGTAGGTATGTGAAATCTCGCTAGAAAATAATATTGTGATGAAAATGTGTAGTACCTGTTTTTTTATTGATAAAATCGACGCAAGATTGGTATAAACTGCGTTTACTTTATTCATAAATTTTATGTTTTTACGATCAACATCCAGCCACCTTGGTGATCGGGTATATTTTATGATCCCTACGGGATAGATGTACAACATGTTCCATCATAATAATGTATAACGGGAATATATATAGTTATTATTTTCCATATTTATTTGATTATTTTTCGACCCGACGCTTAGACTAATGGAAATTAATATTAACGATAATGTTGACAGACCGGTGACATTTATATCATTATAAATTATATGGACGATGCGACCAGACATGAAGTAGTTTGTGATAATGTTGTCTCAGACAATTCTATAAATACCTGGTGTCCAATTATTTGTTAAATTCATCATAATTGACATGACGATTAGGCTAGGCTGAGGCACAGAACTTAGTAATACTGTTGCCGAACATTTTCTATGATAAAAATTTGGTGGGTTTAACTGACCACATTTATAATAATTCATCGGTTAAGTTTAAGACGATCAATCAGTCTAAAGAATTTTAATACTGCCACTGGGGCAGAGAAATATTTTTTTTGTAATAAAGGACAGAAGGAGAAACTTGAATTCAAGATTAGGCTCTAGACAAATGATGTTTTAGAGGGACTAAGATCTGAGATGACTGGCAGACGGACGGCTTAGGGAAAGACTCGCTTTCTAAAGCTAGAAAGTTAATGAAGCCGTCGTATTTGTCTTCAGTCTATGGTGGAGCCTTGCACGACAGTCCAATCTCAGAGCAGAATACGGAGTCGAGCACAGAGAAGGCAAATCCGAACCATTCAAGACCTACCTGGGGCAACGTCAGGAGACCGGAGAACTAACCACGCTTCACTTTCAGCCAGGGGCTGAAAAGCTAAGTTTCCTATAAAAAGGGAAACTCACTATATCAATGCCATATTTTTGTCTCCATTGATGAAACACACTTGATGTGAGGACACATAGTACATACAGCAGACACTTAATTCCATCGACAATACTATAATTCACTATCTATTCATTTTATTTCAATAAACCAATTGGGTGTATATAATGTACCCCATGCTTTGTTCCTTCCATTAGATGTTGAATATTGTCTGATGTTTATCTTCCTTTATAAGGGAGGGGGGGGCTCGTAAAATATAATATAAACCCAGTTTAATTGAGAGTAATAATAGATAACTGAGATAGGGGACGGCACGGTTATAGCGAGGGAGACCAAATATCTCCTTTTTCAACCTTTTCCAGACCTGTCTAGTTAGGAAAATTTTTACCCCTCTTCGTCACCCTACAGAAGTGGCAAAAACCCAACAGGAATTCTTGAGCCAAATTTTCCACATTCTTTTCATTTATTTCTTTTAATTAAATTCTTATCCTTCAAACGCTACGCGACACTTGGGGTCTCAGTCCGGGATTTGAACTTATGTATTTTATCATACCTCTGGGATAGTATCATCCATTCAGTCATTACAGTATACCATTTTAACACATGTATTTTCACACAGTGAGCTCTAGAAAGACAGAAAACATTTTTTCTAGAAATTCAGGCATTGATTGGTGAATCCCTTTATATATGTTGTGTTTAATTAAGTTAGTTCTTGATTTTGTATTTCATTGAATTACAGACCTTAAGTCTCCATAACTGTAGTAATTTCATTCTACAGCAGTCTGATAATTAGTAAGTTTTTGCTTGTTGTTAGAAATACTATTGGAAGGTAGCACTAGCTTACTCAGTGTGGACTTTAACTGCAAAAGATGGCTGAAATAGTTAAGCTTCAGGCAGCACTAGGGGAGGCCGGTCGAGATCTAGGTTATAGTGGGGTGGACCTTGCAAATTATGTCAGTGTCGAGACTGATAAGTATTACGCTCGAGAAACAGCAAAAGCTGAAAGAGAAGAGCGAATAAAGTTAGCAGAAATAGATGAGAGGATAAAAGCTGTAGACGCTAGAGAAAGAAGCGAGAGAGATGAACGCGAGCATGCATTGAAGATGAAGCAGTTAGAGATGCAGGGACAGCTCAAAGAGTTGAACCGGTAGCCGGTGCGACAGCATCTACCTCCTCAGGCAACCTATCGCCACGGTCAGATGATATGCCCTCCTTGCATGCAGGGGGCACAGGACCTTTGCCATCCTCACTCATGTCAACTTTGGGACCCTTGACGTTTCCATTTGAAGCTTTCTCGGAACAAGCCGACTCGATCGATAGATATTTGGACAAATTTGAGAAGTTTGCCACCACGTTTGGTTTGGAGAAGAGCAAGTGGAACCTGAAACTGTCGCAAGGGCTTAGAGGAACTGCTTATGACGTATATAGCAAGCTTCCTCCAGGTTTACAGGATGACTACGACTCTCTGAAAAAGGCACTATTGGTTCGTTATGAGCTACATGCTGACGCCTATAGGAAGAGGTTCCGTAACTCTAGGAGGGAAGTCGGAGAGAACTTTGCTCAATTTGCTGCTAGACTGGATTCCTACGTGGAGAAGTGGGGTGCCCTAGGGAATTTTACTCATGATTGGGAAGGCCTGAAGGAAATGGTCATGATCGAACAACTGAAGGACACCATGACTTCCGACATGAGAAGATTCCTGACAGAGAATGGGACCAGCACTTTAGAATCCATAGTCCAGTTAGCGGAACGATATCAGGCAGCACTATCAGAGAATCCACCACCCAGACGGAAACAACCCGATTACGTATCTAGACAGACAGCTCAGTCACACATGGACCCCCAAGTGAAACCACCGTATACTTTCAAAAAGCATGACAAGTCAGACTACAAGACTACTCAGAGATCAAATTTCCAGCAGCAGAGGCAAGGGGAAAAAGGGTGTAAGCACTGTAGACCAATCACCCACAGTACGAAGGAGTGCAACCGGAAAAACCAAACTCATCATGCGGCCTGCTTACGTAAAAGTGCCGCAAGGGGAAATGGACCGGAAGAACCTCTGGACAAACCCCGACATCCCCCGTTCATTGAGACAGTCCTCGTAAATGACCAAGAGGTGACCTGCCTTTATGATACAGGCCTTGCATTCGACGCAGTTGTCTGTGCATCCCTAGTCAAGCCTGACCAGATGACAGAAGACACTATAGAAATACAAGGACCTACTAAAAGTGCAGCACCTATGCGGTTGGCCATAGCCAAGATTAAGGTCAAATCGAAATATGTGACTGGGGAAATCAGTGCAGCGATCTTGGACGACCCTATTTATCCCTTGATCTTAGGGTGTAGGTATGTGTTCTTGGGAGAACCCATTCACCCTCTGGTTGTGGCGGCTGTCACCACTAGAGGACAGGCCAAACGGAATACGGAGTTGGAATCCCCACCCAACATCCTTCCTGAGGAATTAAAAAAAGGCACAAACTGAGGATCAATCTCTAGCACCCTGCTACAAAAAACTACCGAGAGCGCACACTCCTCTCCAAAAGGGAGACTTCTACAAGAAAAATGGGCTGTTGCATCGGAAAGCAGGAAATGGAGGACAGGAACATGGGCAACTTGTGGTTCTGTCAGCATACCGAGCCCAGGTCCTAGAAATGGGCCATGCCCTTCCGTTTAGTGGCCATATGGGCATAAGTGCCACGATTCAGCGTATTTCATGTCATTATTATTGGCCAGGTATCAACGCCGATATCCAGAGATATGTGAAATCATGCCCGCAGTGCCAGAGGACAGCGCCGAAACATTGGACGGCCCCAGCCACTCTGGGAGAAATGCCAATCTTGGGCACACCCTTCGAACGAGTAGCGGTGGATATTGTGGGTCCACTTACTCGTAGCAAAAAGAGAAACAGCTATATACTCACGTTAGTGGATTGTTGCTCCATGTGGGCAGAGGCTATCGCTATGCCCGCTGTGATTCCAAGCATGTTGCTGAGGCTCTGCTCACCATATTTACTCGGCTAGGGTTTCCGTCACAGATCCTGACAGATAATGGTTCGCAATTCCGAGGAAAACTCACCGAGGAAGTGTTTAGGATATTTCAGGCCCGACATATCCACACCTCTCCCTACCACCCCCAAGCAAATGGCCAGGTGGAGCGGTTTAACGGGACCCTTATTTCCATCCTTCGGAAACTTGCGCAGGAAAAACCAGAGAGCTGGGATCAATACTTACCCGCAGCACTATTTGCTTACCGCAAAGTACCCCACAATTCTACTGGGATGCCACCTGCCACATTGCTGTTTGGTAGACCTATAAAGGGACATTTAGAGGCGCTGTTACGTACTTGGACAGATGATAAAGCTGATGAGACGGTCACCTCTGCATCCCAATACGTGAATGAGTTGACCCAACGCCTTAAAACAGGATGGGAACTGGCAAAGGAAAATGTACGCCGTGCCCGTCGTAAACATGCGCGTTACTACAACCGCACTGCGAAGGATAGGGAGCTAGAAGTAGGAGAACAGGTATTATTACTCCTGCCCAGTAGCAATAATAAATTGCAAATCGGGTGGAGTGGTCCATATAAAATTGTTGAGAACCTTGCGCACACCAATTACAAGATTGCCATAAAGTGGGAGCAGACAATCTACCACATAAACCTGCTGAAGCGATATTATGAAAGACCAGGTGCAGAACCAGCACATTTTCCTGACACTGGCTATTGCGACGGAAACTGAGGCAGAACCCCTGACCTCATGTGGTATACCCTCTTCGCCAGGGTGAAACTCATCAAGATGTTCAGATTAGTTCAACTTTAACGGAGGATCAGCAGGCACAGGTTCAACAGTTGTTGAGAAAACACACTAGTACACTCACGGATAAACCTGGCATGACCAACCTGATAGAATTTGATATGAAGCTAACAGACATCGCAATGGTACGAGTTAAGAACTATCCTGTTCCTTATGCTAAGGCAAGGGCATTGAGTGAGGAAATCGAGTACCTGCTTAAGGAAGATATTTATCTCAAAATCAGAGTCTCCTTATAGTGCGAGTGTGGTGTTTGCTTAGAAAATCCACAGGAGGAACATCGCCTCTGCATAGACTACCGAAGGCTCAACGCTGTAACTGAATTTCAAGCGGAGCCCTTACCTGATCAGAATCCAGCTTTTTCACCAAGCTGAGTAGAGCGCGATACTTTTCGAAGATAGACCTTAGCAAAGGGTACTACCAGATCCCGGTTTTTGTAAAAGAGGAAATTCGACACATGTTAGCATTTAGTACTTCTGAGGGCCATTACGAGTTTAATGTTTTGCCATTTGGGCTAAAGCAACGCCCCAAGCGTCTTTACTCGTATGATGAGAGAAGCTACTGGGAACCCCTGATGAACCACCCTGGGATAAGTAATTTCATGGACGACATACTTATTGCCACGAACCCATTTGATGAGCACCTGGACGCAGTTTCCCTACTCTTCGAAAGACTTAGAGAAACAGGACTCACCGCTCGCCCTACAAAATGTCAAATTGCCTGCGAGCAGCTAGAATTCCTGGGACACACCATCTCGCATGGATGCATGTTCCCAGATGCACGTAATATTGAGAAGTTACAGCGGGCCCCACGACCCCAGACTAAAAAGGATGTCAGGTCATTGTTGCGTGATAAATTCTCGCAACATCGTTTTATTTCAATATCTGTTTTATAACGCAAGGGCAACAACTGCTTGAAATCTATAGTCACTTTTCTCGGTAAGCATTTGTCTTCTCGCGTTAGTATCGAATGCAGTTAACTTTTGAGCTGTGGTCATTTTTGCGCTGGACTGCGCATGACTTGTCTTGTTGTTTGGTCGATCGGTTTCCGCCCACCACTAGTGGGAGTGAGCGATTTGGAATGGCGAAAGAGATGCCTCGTTGAAGAGGGGATCTCCGCTATTTTTTGTTCTGTCAGGGATGTGTAGTCCTCTTATGGATATTTCGTTTATTCGAGATAATACCTCTAGTGTTTTCCCACATGTCGGGAGGCGTGATATTTCTGTGTATTTCATGAAAGCAAGGTAAATTGACTTTTTTCATTAACTCTATCGATTTTGGGTCGTGAGCGATTTCGATTCATAGCCTGTCTCCGAAAGTCGTCGTCACGAGATGTTTTTTCCCAGCTCACATGTCGCTGCATTGTACTGCATCGGTTGATGCATGTACCAAGGACCATTACTTGCTACTTTGTTAAATGAACTAGGTTTGGAAAAACCTTTATTATCTAGAGGATATTTTTGAGGACATTATTTATACTTCGGCAGACGTGTCTGTCTTGCTGAAGTCAAACTAAGGAGAGTGAACTGATCTCATACATCTGGTTATCTCCTGGCTGTTATAGAAAAGGATGGAGTTTTCCACCTGATTACATTTACAGCACTATGAAATATAACATGCATCTGACTCATCATTGTAATGCTGTCTACCGTCTATTGCTGTATTGAATGTTGCTGTGATAATGACTGTTTGATGTGCCTACACATTTGCGTAACCATTTTGTCACTGTGGCGTCCACAATAAATAATGAAGAAAAAACGTCAACGGCTGTTTCAAGACTCATTGACTTTATACGTCGTGAGTTTACTGACGTCCTATGTGGATTGCCCTGTTATTGTTGTATGAACAATACCAATCCATCATCATATGGCATCACGCATCATTTTGGGGCCAATGTGGGAACATATGGGTTTTGCCCGTACGAGAGTCGCGAGTCCCTTGCCGCTTTTCTTTTGGCCCTTTAGTCAATATGGACATTTCGTATTTACTGCCAGAAAGCATGCAAGTATGTCGAGGAGGTCAATATCTAGAGGACCTCGACAGGCTGCGCCTTATCCAGGCTGGCCTGAACCATTCAAGACTATTCGGGGCCGTTTCAGAAAACCGGCCATAGATATTCACTTGGCCCTTGTTAAGGTTCAAGTCGGCTGAGGAGGACATCAGTTTATCCTTACATGTGTCGATATGTGCACACGTTGGCCAGAGGCTTTTCCTCTTAAGAGCATATCTACTACAGATATCGCAGATGCTCTTTGGTTGATATTTTCTCGCTTGGGGTTCCCCAGAGAAATATTGTCAGACCATGGCACTCAACTCATATCTGACACTATGTCACAGGTAATGTCTACCTTACATATTGAACGATCTCTCAGTAGTATTACCATCCTATGTCTAATGGGTTAGTTGAGCGTCTGAATAGAACGCTCAAGACTTTGCTTGGTAAGATAACTGAAGATCATCCTCAAGATTGGGACAGGGTTTTACCCGCGGCTCTCTTTGCATATAGAGAAGTCCCTAATGAACACACAGGATTTTCTCCCTTCGAACTTGTCTTTGGCGCGCGTCCACGCGGCCCTATGTCTTTATTACACGATCTCATCACTGCCGATGATATTAGCGATGAAACTCAATCCTCATATGAGTATGTCATTGCTCTTAGACAAAAGATCATTGAGGCATGTAAGCTAGCAACTGCTTCATCAGAAATTGCTAAAGAGAAGGCAAGGCAGTTTGCTAACAAGAATAGATGTCTACGACAACTTTGTCCAGGTGACAAAGCATTCGTCCTACTCCCCAGTAGGGAAAATAGACTTCTTATTGCATGGAAAGGTCCGTATGCAATAGTCTCTCGGATTTCCGATGGTGACTATGTGGTCGATATTGATGGAAAGCATAAAACTTTCCACATAAACATGCTTTCGGAATTTCACGAACGTCCGGACTATTTGCTGCCTATTTTCCAGGCAACGGATGATGCTCCTGCACCTCACGGTCATTATTCATCCCTGTCTGTCATTCAGGATGAGGAAGCTACCTTCTCTGATGTCAACCTTCCCCTTCCAGTGGTTCCATTACATTCCACGGAATCTTGGAAAAAAACGTTTCTGTTTCTCCTAATCTTTCTGGTGACGAAACATCGACAAGTCTCGTCGATGTTACAAACATTTCAGGATGTTCTCACTGACATTCCTGGACACACAGATGTCATAGAACATGACATAATTCTTACCGACAATAATCCAATTAGGGTTAGGCCGTATCCTATTCCTATACACTTTCAGTCGCAAGTGGAAAAGGAATTGGATGAAATGATTCAATTAAATATAATTGAACCATCGACTTCACCATATTCTTCTTCCATGGTTATTGTCCGGAAGAAGGATAAGAACATACGAATTTGCGTTGATTATCGCAAATTGAATCAGGTCACAAAGTTCGACGCTGAACCGATGCCTTTGTTAGAAGATCTACTGATTAGACTTTCTAATTCTAGATTCTTCACTAAACTTGACTTGTCTAAAGGTTATTGGCAAGTGCCTTTAGCAGAGCATGCCAAACCTCTTACTGCTTTTTCTACACCTAGGGGTCTATTTCAATGGAATGTTATGCCTTTTGGTCTCATGAACGCCCCATGCCACTTTCGTTCGCATGATGCGTCGAATTCTGTCACATCGTTCGGATGTCATCGCATACTTAGATGACATCTGTCTCTTCAGTGATACCTGGGAAGATCACTATTTAGGGTTATATGACTTACTGTCCACTCTACGTGAGAATAATTTGACAGCAAAACCTTCTAAAGCTTTTGTTGGTTTTGGTGAAATCTCTTTCCTGGGTCATCGTGTTGGTCATGGTCTCTTGAAGACAGAAGACCACAATACTTCCAAAATACTGAACATCTCTGTTCCTAAAACGAAGAAAAACAAGTTAGGAGTCTCTTAGGTTTAATTCAATTTTATGGGAGATTTATTCAAATTTATCTTTCGATCATGGCACCTCTCTCAACATTGTTGAAGAAAGGTTCGCCTAATCTGGTCCGTTGGTCTGAAGAATGCCAATCTTCACTAGACCAAATCAAGAATATATTTTCTTCTCCTCCCATCTTAAGATTACCTACTCTTGATAGGACTTTTGTTCTTCGGAGTGATGCTTCATCCACTGGGATTGGAGCAGCACTGATGCAAGAATATGCAAATACTCTGCATCCTGTTATGTACATTTCTAGAAAAACTAAATGCGGCAGAGAGGAACTACTCGGTTTTAGACCGTGAGTTGTTAGCGATGGTTTGGTCAATTCTAAAGCTACAAAGATTCCTCCTGGGCGCACATTTCATTCTAGAGACTGATCAGAAAGCTCTTACAGCTATTCAGACTAAGAATTTGAAGAGTTCGAGATCCACTCGATATGCTATAGCTCTTCAACCTTTTCACTTCACGGTACGAGCTATCCGTGGTGCGGATAATGTGATGGCTGACATTTTGTCTAGATGGCTACATGACTCCAACTAATACTTCTGTCCTATATTTCTATATATTACAGAGTCATAACACACCTATATTTCTACAATAGATTAGCACATCTGTACTTACTTTATATGTACACACTATCGTGCTTTGTTGTCATCTTCTTCTGTTCGTTTTTTAAGATGATAGAGGAGGACTGAGTAGTTAATATAAGGGCCGTTAGTTTACTAAACAGCCACAATTATTAATAATGTATTGTACCTTATGAAGCATATTAGTTATTAATTAGCATTATATTGCTTGTACTTTCTCAGAATGTCATTGTTGAGCTGAGGACTTACCTTACGAGTTCTAGATTGTGTACTTACCCTCGGAATACCAGAGCATATGTCATGTAGTTTAACTTTACTATGTACTTATGTCATTACATGTCAAAGAATGTACTATTTAAATTTTCCTATCAGATTTGTACATCCATTTTTAAAGACAATATTAGAGTATGCTGTTTAATGATGATTATAGTAACTTGCATACGTATATTGTGTTTACATGCTAACGTGATGTGTGTTGGTGACACCTCCCCGATGTGAATATTTTTTTGAGACATATTTATTTTTCTGTTGAGGTATATCCTCACCAGACACTCTATAATTAGCCTATTGTTTGGCAATTTAATTAATTATCAGCGCATAATTCGTGCGTTTTGAGCCGCTTATCGCTTGCTCTTTGATATTGAAAAAAAAATATGTTCCACATTTTTTTTTTTATCGGGAGGAGGTGGTGATATGTTGCGTGATAAATTCTCGCAACATCGTTTTATTTCAATATCTGTTTTATAACGCAAGGGCAACAACTGCTTGAAATCTATAGTCACTTTTCTCGGTAAGCATTTGTCTTCTCGCGTTAGTATCGAATGCAGTTAACTTTTGAGCTGTGGTCATTTTTTGCGCTGGACTGCGCATGACTTGTCTTGTTGTTTGGTCGATCGGTTTCCGCCCACCACTAGTGGGAGTGAGCGATTTGGAATGGCGAAAGAGATGCCTCGTTGAAGAGGGGATCTCCGCTTTTTTTGTTCTGTCAGGGATGTGTAGTCCTCTTAATGGATATTTCGTTTATTCGAGATAATACCTCTAGTGTTTCCCACATGTCGGGAGGCGTGATATTTCTGTGTATTTCATGAAAGCAAGGTAAATTGACTTTTTCATTAACTCTATCGATTTTGGGTCGTGAGCGATTTCGATTCATAGCCTGTCTCCGAAAGTCGTCGTCACGAGATGTTTTTTCCCAGCTCACATGTCGCTGCATTGTACTGCATCGGTTGATGCATGTACCAAGGACCATTACTTGCTACTTTGTTAAATGAACTAGGTTTAGAAAACCTTTATTATCTAGAGGATATTTTTGAGGACATTATTTATACTTCGGCAGACGTGTCTGTCTTGCTGAAGTCAAACTAAGGAGAGTGAACTGATCTCATACATCTGGTTATCTCCTGGCTGTTATAGAAAAGGATGGAGTTTTTCACCTGACTACATTTACAGCACTTTGAAATATAACATGCATCTGACTCATCATTGTAATGCTGTCTACCGTTATTGCTGTATTGAATGTTGCTGTGATAATGACTGTTTGATGTGCCTACACATTTGCGTAACCATTTTGTCACTGTGGCGTCCACAATAAATAATGAAGAAAAACGTCAACGGCTGTTTCAAGACTCATTGACTTTATACGTCGTGAGCCATGTTACTGAACGTCCACATATGTGGATTGCCACGCATCAGTCATTTGTGTCTCTATGTGGCTTCTACCAGAGATATATTAAAGATTTTAATACCCTGAGTGCGCCACTGACCGCGTTAACCAAGAATGGGAACCCGGACAAAGTAACCTGGACAGCGGAGTGCGAAAATGCCTACACGCTGCTGAAGGAGAAACTCACAGCTAGGCCAATTCTGCGACTGCCTGACTTAACTCTGAACTTTACGCTGCGAACAGATGCTAGCAATAAAGGGATAGGCGCCACTCTCCTGCAGCCTAGTGATAGACCTTCTGCAACTCTATTCCCCATTGCATATGCCAGTAGGAAATTGAACCCTGCTGAACAGAACTACTCTACCATCGAACGAGAATGTCTGTCGCTAAAATGGGCTGTGCAGAAGTTTCAACCATATTTATACGGGAAAAAGTTCACGGTGCAGTGTGATCACCAACCGTTGATATTTCTTGCAGCGTCGAAGAACCTTAATGCCCGGCTTATGAGATGGTCACTCCTGTTGCAGCCATATTCATTTCACATAGAATACATACCTGGGAAGAACAACGTAGGGGCAGATTTTTTGAGCAGACATCCGGACGCAAACGAGGAGAAATAGGAGAGAATATTGAGGATGAAGGTGAAATGAGAAATTGAAAAAGAAGAGGAAGACAGGACCAGTGGAGTTGGACGGAACGTCAAACTTGAGGAGGGGCTTGTGTGACGACTTGCCCAATCTTCTCTTCATTTTTTTTATTAATTACGAGACACCATTTTTATCATCTTCAATGCATGATCGCAAAGTCCCGGGAATTGTCACTTGCGGATAATCTCCTAGCGTTCGGTGATTTTCTCCTCGCTATTTTTAGATACGACGTCATTGTTGACCCCTGACCTCGGTAGCGAGAAACCCGCTTTAATTTAGGACTGCTTAAACTTAGGGAGAACCAGTTTAGGCCACTTATGAAAACATCACGTGACTTTTAACGTTATTGATTGGAGCGTCTATACGAGGCTAAGGTCACATGATGCACGCTACGGATCACGTGTCCAAGCGGAAATGACCCGCTAAAAGGCGTAAATCCAGCATTTTTTCACTTGCCCAGGAAACCTCGAGACCGCTAGAACTAATCCCGATATCGGCGAATTCTCGCATTAAAAGCACTGAAGCCACGTGTCTAAATTGCGGGTTAGCGTCCATCTGAGTAGGTAAGTGAAAATCTCGCTAGAAAATAATATTGTGATGAAATGTGTAGTACCTTATAAAATCGACGCAAGATTGGTATAACTGCGTTTACTTTATTCATAAATTTTGTTTTACGATCACATCCAGCCACATGTGATCAGGTATATTTTATGATCCCACGGGATATGTACAACATGTTCATAATAATGTATAACGGGAATATATATAGCTATTAATTTCCAAATTATTTTATTATTTTCGACCCGACGCTTAGACTAACGGAAATTAATATTAACGATAATGTTGACAGACCGTGACATTTATTCATTATAAATTATATGACGATGCGACCAGACATGAAGTGTGTGATAATGTTGTCAGACAATTCTATAATACTGGTGTCCAATTATTTGTTAAATTCATCATAATTGACATGACGATTAGGCTAGAGGCACAGAACTAGAATACTGTTGCCGACATTTCTATGATAAATTTGGTGGGTTTAACTGACATTTATAATAATTCATCGGGTTAAGTTGACGATAAATCAGTCTAAAGAATTATAATACTGCCACTGGGGCAGAGAAATATAATAAAGGACAGAAAGGAGAAACTTGAATTCAAGATTAGGCTCTAGACAAATGATGTTAGAGACTAAGATCTGAGATGACTGGCAGACGGACGGCTTAGGGAAAGACTGCTTTCTAAAGCTAGAAAGTTAATGAAGCCGTCGTATTTGTCTTCAGTCTATGGTGGAGCCTTGCACGACAGTCCAATCTCAGAGCAGAATACGGAGTCGAGCACAGAGAAGGCAAATCCGAACCATTCAAGACCTACCTGGGGCAACGTCAGGATACCGGAGAACTAACCACGCTTCACTATCAGCCAGGGGCTGAAAAGCTAATTTTCCTATAAAAAGGGAACTCACTATATCAATGCCATATTTTTGTCATCCATGATGAAACACACTTGATGTGAGACACATAGTACATACAGCAGACACTAATTCCATCGACAATACTATCATTCACCATCTATTCATTTTATTGCAATAAACCAATTGGGTGTATATAATGTACCCCATGCTTTGTTCCTTCCATTAGATGTTGAATATTGTCTGATGTTTATCTTCCTTTATAAGGGAGGGGGGCTCGTAAAATCTAATATAAACCCAGTTTAATTGAGAATAATAATAGATAACTGAGAAGGGGACGACGGTAGCGAGAGACCAAATATCTCCTTACAACCTTTTCCAGACCTGTCTAGTTAGGAGAATTTACCCTCTTCGTCACCCTTCAGGAGTGGGAAAGCCCAACAGGAATTCTTGAGCCAAATCTTCCACATCAGATCTATTATTTCCTCTAAATAATTCTCTTATCCATTAAACGCTACGTGACACTGTTGTCTCAGTCCGGGATTTGAACTTATGTATTTTATCACACCTCTGGGATAGTATCATTCCTTCAGTCATTACAGTATACCATTTTAACACATGTATTTCCACACAGTGAGCTCTAGAAAGACAGAAAACATTTTTTCTAGAATTTCAGGCATTGATTGGTGAATCCCTTTATATATGTTGTGTTTAATTAAGTTAGTTCTTGATTTTGTATTTCATTGAATTACAGACCTTAAGTCTCCATAACTGTAGTAATTTCATTCTACAGCAGTCTGATAATTAGTAAGTTTTTTGCTTGTTGTTAGAAATACTATTGGAAGGTAGCACTAGCTTACTCAGTGTGGACTATAACAGCAAAAGATGGCTGAAATAGTTAAGCTTAAGGCAGCACTAGGGGAGGCCGGTCGAGATCTAGGTTATAGTGGGGTGGACCTTGCAAATTATGTCAGTGTCGAGACTGATAAGTATTACGCTCGAGAAACATCGAAAGCTGAAAGAGAAGAGCGAATAAAGTTAGCAGAAATAGATGAGAGGATAAAAGCTGTAGACGCTAGGGAAAGAAGCGAGAGAGATGAACGCGAGCATGCACTGAAGATGAAGCAGTTAGAGATGCAGGGACAGGCTCAAAGAGTTGAACCGGTAGCCGGTGCGACAGCATCTACCTCCTCAGGCAACCTATCGCCACGGTCAGATGATATGCCCTCCTTGCATGCAGGGGGCACAGGACCCTTTGCCATCCTCATCACTCATGTCAACTTTGGGACCCTTGACGTTTCCATTTGAAGCTTTCTCGGAACAAGCCGACTCGATCGATAGATGTTTGGACAAATTTGAGAAGTTTGCCACCACGGTTGGTTTGGAGAAGAGCAAGTGCAACCTGAAACTGTCGCAAGGGCTTAGAGGAACTGCTTATGACGTATATAGCAAGCTTCCTCCAGGTTTACAGGATGACTACGACTCTCTGAAAAAGGCACTATTGGTTCGTTATGAGCTACATGCTGACGCCTATAGGAAGAGGTTCCGTAACTCTAGGAGGGAAGTCGGAGAGAACTTTGCTCAATTTGCTGCTAGACTGGATTCCTACGTGGAGAAGTGGGGTGCCCTAGGGAATTTTACTCATGATTGGGAAGGCCTGAAGGAAATGGTCATGATCGAACAACTGAAGGACACCATGACTTCCGACATGAGAAGATTCCTGACAGAGAATGGGACCAGCACTTTAGAATCCATAGTCCAGTTAGCGGAACGATATCAGGCAGCACTATCAGAGAATCTACCACCCAGACGGAAACAACCCGATTACGTATCTAGACAGACAGCTCAGTCACACATGGACCCCCAAGTGAAACCACCGTATACTTTCAAAAAGCATGACAAGTCAGACTACAAGACTACTCAGAGATCAAATTTCCAGCAGCAGAGGCAAGGGGAAAAAGGGTGTAAGCACTGTAGAACCATCACCCACAATACGAAGGAGTGCAACCGGAAAAACCCACCTCATCATGCGGCCTGCTTACGTAAAAGTGCCGCAAGGGGAAATGGACCGGAAGAACCTCTGGACAAACCCCGACATCCCCCGGTCATTGAGACAGTCCTCGTAAATGACCAAGAGGTGACCTGCCTTTATGATACAGGCCTTGCATTCGACGCAGTTGTCTGTGCATCCCTAGTCAAGCCTGACCAGATGACAGAAGACACTATAGAAATACAAGGACCTACTAAAAGTGCAGCACCTATGCGGTTGGCCATAGCCAAGATTAAGGTCAAATCGAAATATGTGACTGGGGAAATCAGTGCAGCGATCTTGGACGACCCTATTTATCCCTTGATCTTAGGGTGTAGGTATGTGTTCTTGGGAGAACCCATTCACCCTCTGGTTGTGGCGGCTGTCACCACTAGAGGACAGGCCAAACGGAATACGGAGTTGGAATCCCCACCCAACATCCTTCCTGAGGAATTAAAAAAAGGCACAAACTGAGGATCAATCTCTAGCACCCTGCTACAAAAAACTACCGAGAGCGCACACTCCTCTCCAAAAGGGAGACTTCTACAAGAAAAATGGGCTGTTGCATCGGAAAGCAGGAAATGGAGGACAGGAACATGGTGTCGTGAGAAATTCTAATCCACATATATAAATTAAAACGTAAATGTAAAGCCAAACACATAAATTCAATAAAAGGAAAGAAAAATGGTAAAGAACAGTGCTGTCACAATGACTGTACTCGAAATCCCCCTTGTGTTCTCCTGCGTCTGCAAATTGTAACGTTTCACGTTGATAGTAAAAGCCTTCTGCAACATACACGCGTTTCCCAAACACCCTAAAAAATGTACTCCATTTCTAAGAAAAACCTTGAAATACGCAAGTTGACCTAGATTTAAAATTCCATTCATGTCTTTTTCTACACTATGTTACCAAAAACAAAAGACAGATGGACTAAAGGATAGAGAGAAGGGAGAGGCAGAAAGCAGGGACACAGGCAATACTAACACGAGTCGCGCGATACACAATTACTACCATCACGCGTGTAAGGCCACTAGCACTAACTTTTTCAAATTGACAGTGATAAAATTCACTACCCATACCAGAGTTAGGTTTTAAAATCCTGAAAAACGCTTATTGGGAAATATGACATTATACTGGTTTACGTTTGAAAACATTACAGTACCCAGACAGCACATCTTCGAAGTAAACAGGAGGTAGAAGAAATTGCATATTTTGAACGCAGCCACTTAGCTCTTTTAAATTTGCATATTTGGGTTCCTTAGGACTTGCTGACAAAGAATATGTAAAACGTTACGCAAATAGTCTAGGAATTACCAAATTATAGCCAAAATAAAATAGTGGGGGTGCCTGACAGCATGAAATCATTTCTGCTCATAAAATTTTTTTATAACGTGTTTGAAAAAACATTACGTTACGGAAATAGCCTACCATGTTAACTCCTATTTGATTGGAGCGCAATAAATGTAAGGCTAAACACGATTAGTTGGACTATAAATACTATCTTGTGTTGTCAGGGGAAACGTGAAAATTGGTACTTTTTTGAAAAGATGTGTAGACATGGCTTGATTGGTTAGAGCTGCGAATATACTCAATTCAGGGCGTCTGTTCCGGGCCACATCTTGTAATAAACCTACTAAGAAACAGTGCGTTGAGCACCAGGGTATATTTTTTCTAAATAAAAGCCTGGGACATCGGCAGATCGGAGTTGTGCTATATTCATTGCGATTCAACGTCACTGTGTATTATTTCCATGAATTGTGGTAGGTTTGAAATATCTGATATCTTTTTAAATGAAAATTGAATGTAAATTGATACTTATTTTCTGTATATATGTGTGGTTCAGTAGCGAACATGAGGTAAAGCCTATAGTGCTCCAGCCTGAACAGAAGGTGTCGGAGGAAAGTAAAACTACATGGTATTGCCAAGCAGTACACTGACACCTAGATTATTGACTAGAAAGAAATAATGCTGGAATTGCAGAGGCGTAGTAACCATTAGGGAGGGAAATACTGGTATAAAGTCTTTCAGATGAAGCTGACAGTTGGCCTAACGCTCTGAACTCAGGTTTGTTATGTATTGTGCTCAGTGTAGAAATAGAGTATAAATTAGTTCTGAAGTAGGAGGTACAACCTTCTTGTTTCAGGGACCGTGGTCTTAAAGTTATTGAGCAGCACCTGGTCAGAGCTTTGCTGAATCCAGAGGCGGACAGCATACTCCTTGGTCCATATAGCAACCAGTGAGGTGGCTCCAGAACTCATTAAAGTAATCGAGCAGAGGAGTCTTTTACTGCAGTCATCACGAAAGTTAAGAAAGTGTGGCCATGGAGCTCAACATTATGTACCCCCATCTTAAACTGACATTGTAAAATAAAATTAAGAGGGGAATTTAATTGTTTTAATGCCAGGAACTGAGAACATCTCCAATACTAGTTCCAACAGAAACAAACTATTGAAGTCATGATGACAAATACCAACAGAGCTTGAAAAAACAAAACAAAACCAGTATTACCTCATATTACTACTACACAACTGACACACATAGGATACTATTAATAATATATGTCACTACAAGATTCATATTGATAAATTCTGTACATATAACTTGTAATTAAAATTGATTGTGATTCCTGGTTCACTTTGTATTTGAATCAGGACACATATACATTAATGACAGCACTGAATACATATTGATATTTGAAAATTTATCAGTGACTCATGTAAGATATCCTCATAGAGTGTTATATGTATGTGAGTGTCACAGTGTTGTCAAGTGTGGTGGAATAAATTAATTTGTTTATCTGTCTGTTGTTGTTGTGACTTACACTTCATCATATACATACCCTAGACATTCAACGTAGTCATCACTATATTCCAGAATAATTCTGACTGAGGTAGAAATATGTGGTAGCAAGTAAGGTTATCTATAATACACTACCCTTATTAGATATAGATACCTTCACAGTTGATCTCAGTCAGTACACTAAGTCCCCTATAAATATTTATAACATCCCACTTTACCACATATATTGGGGTCTCGCTCCAGGGATATTGAACTTTCTCCTGTTATAGATATTGGGAATAATAAAGAATTAAAAGGTATCCTTGGGTGAAAATAAATAATGTTGAGCTCACAGTGCATGTGTTGTCCTGAGTTAATTAGTCATAGATAAAATTGTTTAGTTAAATATTTTAGACATTTATCTGTTAGACAATGGCCGACCTGGCAAAATTTCGATCTGCTGCTGTACAGACTGCGAAAGAGTTAGGAATGGACGGGCAAATTATGATTGCTTATGTCACTGCTGAATGTGACAAATATATTGAACGAGAAGAAAGAAGATTAGAAAAAGAGGCCGAAAGAAAATTAGAGGCTGAGGCTAAGAGGTTGCAGATTGAGGCTGACAAAGAGGCTAAAGCATTGGAAGCAGAAAGGGAAGAGAAGAAATTAGCTGCAGAAAGAGAGGAAAGAAGACTGACTGCAGAAAGGGAAGCAGAAGAAAGAAGATTGACTGCAAAGAGGGAAGCAGAAAAGGAGGAGAAGAGATTACAAAGGGAACATGAGTTACGACTAAGGGAGTTTGAGTTTCAGGGCCATGCTCCTGAAAATGGTGCCAGTCCCTTTGCCTCTGATGCCACTGCTAGCCAGGGAGCCTTAACCTCAGCTATGAATTTTCATTTAGATCATTTTGTTGAGAAAGACGATGATATAGAGAGCTATCTAAATAGGTATGAACTATTAGCTACCACGTATGGGTTAGAGAGAGAAAGGTGGAGCTTAAAGTTATCTCAGGGACTTCGTGGGGCAGCTTATGAAGTTTTTGCTAAAATGAGCAGAAGTGATCAGGAAAATTATGACATGCTAAAGCAGGCTCTTTTGTTAAGATATGAAAAGAACGCAGAATTTTATAGGAAAAAATTTAGGAATGCTAAACTACTGTCAGGTGAAACCTATCACCAGTTCTCTGCACGAATAGAGACATACTTGGAGAAATGGACTTCTCTGGGGAAAACCCAAGATCTTAAGGAAATGGTCCTTATAGAGCAATTAAGAGAGTCCATGGCTCCAGACCTGAGAAAGTTTCTCATGGAACAAGGTGCAGAGAGGCTGGGTGAGTTGCTAAATGTTGCTGAAAGGTATCAAGCAGCTCAGGCAGAGGTATCAGGTAACAAAAAGAAACAGGTGGATAATTTTAGGGCACCACAGAACTTTAATAAATTTGATCCTAGAGATCAAAACAAAGGTAAGCACCAATTTGATAGGCCACGGTATGACAATAAAAATAAAATCCCACAATTCGAAGAAAGGAAATATGATGAAAGAAAATCTTACAACCAAGGAAAAAGGTGGTGTAAAAATTGTAAGATAAACAATCATGACACTGACCGTTGCAGAAGGAACCCTATAGTTATGGCGACCCTTCAGGTCAGGTCGACCTCAAGACAGGAGGAGGATATTATGTTAGATACCACTCCAGAAGAGATGAGGAAGGCACAGGCTGGGGATAAGACCCTCAAGCCTTGTTTCAGGAAATTGTCAACTGGTCATACAACTCCAGGCAAGGGAGATTTTTACATGAAAAACAAGTTGATGTATAGGAAGACTGGAGCTAGATCCAAAGGTCAGGGACAGCTGGTACTTCCTAAAAGATATAGGGCAGAATTAATAAGGAGCCTACATGTGAAACAAGATGGGGACCATGAGAAAATAGGTACCATCATCCAAAAGGTGGCTCACAATTATTATTGGCCCAAGGCAAGATGGGACATTGAGAATTTTGTAGAAAGGTGTAGCATAGCACATGAGGGAACACCCACAAGTGGGAACATTGATCAGGACCTGGACACGCCAAGGGGCAAAAGTAGGCCTGAAAATAAGAAGAGAAATAAATTTGATAAAGTGGACCAAAGGGAATGGGAAGCCCCTTTTCACGGACAAGCTTCACTTAACTGTTTTACAATGGCCACTATGCAGAGAGTGCAAAAAGATGTCTTACCCCAGGATAAGCCGACAATCCCTCAATCGGACTTAAACAAACTGGAGGAAGAGGATGTAGAGAGGAAATCTCTCATCAAGAATTTTAAGTGGGGAGAAAGCCCCAAAAGAAAAATTGGTAGCGGTCGATTTGTGCATGATACTTCTGGGAAGAAAAATCATCACTATAGCGCTTCGAGTGGAAGAGACCATACCGGTGCATGGACAAATAGGTCCACAAAATTAAAGGTCCATATGTAACTCTGTTAAGAACGTGGACGGATGAAAAGGCAGAGGAAAATATTACATCCTCATACCAATATGTAAATGAGCTGACCACTCGTTTAAAAACTGGCTGGAAACTTGCCAATGAAAATTTGAAACAAGCCAGGAAGAAACATGCTGCCTATTATAACAGGAAAGCTAAAGACCGAGATTTGGCTGTGGGAGAGAAGGTACTGCTTCTTCTCCCCGGTAGTCAGAATAAGTTACAAATTGGATGGCAAGGGCCATATACAGTTCTAGAGAAGGTGTCTAGAACCAATTATAAGATAGATAAGAAGGGGAAAGAAAAAATCTATCATGTGAATCTCCTGAAGAAATATTTGGAAAGAGAACATCAGGAAGAGACACACTTGTTGACCTTGTCCATTGCCATGGAGATGAAAAAGGAACCACTTTCATCATTTGAATATCCATTACATCCCTGTGAGACAGCGGCACAGGTGAAAATCAGTACACATTTAACGAAAACTCAGAAAGAGAGAGTGCAACAGGTTCTAAATAATCATGCAGAGGTGTTAACAGACCGACCTGGGCATACAAACTTATTGGAATATGATATGAAACTGATAGACCCCACACCTGTCTGTATGAAACCATATTCGATTCAGTTTGCTAAGGAGAAAGCTTTGAAGGAAGAGATAGACTATTTGTTGAAGGAAGGAATTATTTCACATAGTGAATCCTCGTATAGTTCCGGTGTTTTACTCTTAAGGAAGCCCTCTGGAGAACATAGACTCTGTATAGATTACCGGAGACTGAATGCTATTACAGAAGGACAGGTGGATCCATTGCCGGATACAAATCAGTTGTTTGCCAGGCTAAATAAAGCTAAATATTTCTCAAAAGTGGATCTGAGTAAAGGATACTATCAGATTCCAGTAAAGCCTGAGGTTAGACCATACCTAGCTTTTAGTACCTCAGAAGGACACTATGAGTTTAATAGATTGCCATTTGGATTGAAGAATGCGCCTAGTGTCTTCTCTAGAATGATGAGAAAATTATTGGACCCTCTGAATAACCCATGCATCACAAATTTTATGGATGATATCCTTATAGCAACAGAAACATTTGAGGAACGCATTGACTCTCTGAACATGCTGTTTAATCGACTTAAGGAAGCGAATTTAACAGCCCGACCAACCAAATGTTGCGTTGGATGTAAAGAATTGGAATTCTTGGGACACACAGTTTATCAGGGAAACATGACCCCTGACCCAAAGAATTTAGAGAAACTAAAGAAAGCCCCGAGACCACAAAACCAAGAAAGACGTGAGATCCTTTGTCTCATTATGTGGTTTCTACCAGAAGTATATCAAAAACTTTAATTCCATATGTGCACCGTTAACTGATTTGACACGTAAAGGACATCCAGATCGCATTACATGGACACCACAATGTGAAATGGCTTACCACGAATTGAAGGAAAAGCTCACAAGTAAACCTATTTTGAAATTACCTGACTTAAGTCAAGAATTCATAGTAAGGACGGATGCCAGTAATATTGGGTTGGGTGCAACTCTACTACAGAAATCAGATGCATTGGATGGGGAATTAAGCCCAGTGGCATATGCTAGCGGAAAGTTGAATAAAGCTGAAACCAATTACTCAACTAGCGAAAAAGAATGTCTGGCAGTAATATGGGCGATAAAGAAATTCAATATTTATCTGTATGGGAAGGCATTTAAGTTGCAAACGGATCACAAACCTTTATCGTTTCTAGCACAGGCTAGACATGAAAATTCTAGATTACTCCGTTGGTCTTTATTGATGCAGCCATTTGAGTTCAGCATAGAGTATATAAGTGGAAAAACAAATTTGGGAGCGGATTTTTTAAGCCGCCATCCGTGTGATGAGAATCACCCAAAACCCTAGGAATAATAAGAAATTTCTCTATGTGTATATAGAATTATAGACTGACATATAACGTCTGTTTTAAGTGGGGAGGATTTGTCGTGAGAAATTCTAATCCACATATATAAATTAAAACGTAAATGTAAAGCCAAACACATAAATTCAATAAAAGGAAAGAAAAATGGTAAAGAACAGTGCTGTCACAATGACTGTACTCGAAATCCCCCTTGTGTTCTCCTGCGTCTGCAAATTGTAACGTTTCACGTTGATAGTAAAAGCCTTCTGCAACATACACGCGTTTCCCAAACACCCTAAAAAATGTACTCCATTTCTAAGAAAAACCTTGAAATACGCAAGTTGACCTAGATTTAAAATTCCATTCATGTCTTTTTCTACATGTGACAACTTGCCCAATCTTCTCTTCATTTTTTTTATTATTTACGGACATCGTTTTTTTTCTCATCCTCAATGCATGATCGCAAAGTCCCGGGAATTGTCACTGGCGGAAATTCTCCTAGCATTCAGTATTTCCTCCTCGCTATTTTTAGATACGACGTCATTGTTGACCAATGACCTCGGTAGCTAGGAACCTGTTTTAATTTAAGACTGCTTAAGCTGATAAAACCAGTTTATGCCACTTTAGGAAGACCCCACGTGACTTTTAACGCTATTGATTGGAGCGTTTATTTGACGCTAATGTCACATGATGCACGCTATGGATCACGTGTCCAAGCGGAAATGTCCCGCTAAAAGTGCGCCAAACACGAGCAATCTTCACTTGCCCGGAACCCTTGAGACAGCTAGGTCTAACCCAATTATCGGCGAATTCTCGCATTAAAAGCACTGAAGCCACGTGTCTAATTGCGGGTTAGCGTCCATCTTTGAGTAGGTAAGTGAAATCTCGCTAGAATATAATGTGATGAAATGTGTAGTACATTGCAAAATCGACGCAAGATTGGTATGTTTACTTTATTCATATTTTTGTTTTACGATCACATCCAGCCACATGTGATCGGGTATATTTTATGATCCCACGGGATATGTACATGTTCATAATAATGTATAACGGGAATATATATATATATAGCTATTAATTTCCATATTATTTGATTAATTTCGACCCGACGTTTAGACTAACGGAAATTAATATTAACGATAATGTTGACAGACCGTGACATATATTCATTATAAATTATATGACGATGCGACCAGACATGAAGTGTGTGATAATGTTGTCAGACAATTCTAAAAACACGGATGTCCAATTATTTGTTAAATTCATCATAATGACATGACGATTAGGCTAGAGGCACAGAACTAGAATACTGTTGCCGACATTTCTATGATAAATTTGGTGGGTTTAACTGACATTTATAATAATTCATCGGGTTAAGCTGACGATAAATCAGTCTAAAGAATTATAATACTGCCACTGGGGCAGAGTAATATAATAAAGGACAGACAGGAGAAACTTGAATTCAAGATTAGACTCTAGACATATGATGTTAGAGACTAAAATCTGAGGTGACAGGCAGAGGGACGGCTTAGGGAAAGACTGCTTTCTAAAGCTAGAAAATTAATGAAGCCGTCGTATTTGTCTTCAGTCTATGGTGGAGCCTTGCACGACAGTCCAATCTCAGCGCAGAATACGGAGTCGAGCACAGAGAAGGCAAATCCGAACCATTCAAGACCTACCGGGGCAACGTCAGGAGACCGGAGAACTAACCACACTTCACTATCAGCCGGGGGCTGAAAAGCTAAGTCCACGACAAAGGAAACTCACCTAATCAATGCCACAAAGTTTAGTCATCCATGATGAAAAACACGTGAAGTGTGAGACACATAATACATACAGCAGACACTAATTCCATCGACAATACTATCATTCACCATCTATTCACTTTATTGCAATAAACCAATTGGGTGTATATACTGTACCCCACGCTTTGTTCCTTCCATTAGATGTTGAATATTGTCTATGTTTATCTTCCTTTATAAGGGAGGGGGGGCTCGTAAAATATAATATAATTTAAAGAATAATAATAATAATAGATAACTGAGAAGGGGACGACGGTAGCGAGAGACCAAATATCTCCTTACAATCTTTTCCAGACCTGTCGAGTTAGGAGAATTTACCCTCTTCGTCACCCTTCGGAAGTGGGAAAACCCAGCAGGGATTCCTTGAGCCAAATCTTCCACATCAGATCTATTATTTCCTCTAAATAATTCTCTTATCCTTTAAACGCTACGTGACACTGGTGTCTCGGTCCGGGATTTGAACTTATGTATTTTATCATACCTCTGGGATAGTATCATCCATTCAGTCATTACAGTATACCATTTTAACACATGTATTTTCACACAGTGAGCTCTAGAAAGACAGAAAACATTTTTTCTAGAAATTCAGGCATTGATTGGTGAATCCCTTTATATATGTTGTGTTTAATTAAGTTAGTTCTTGATTTTGTATTTCATTGAATTACAGACCTTAAGTCTCCATAACTGTAGTAATTTCATTCTACAGCAGTCGGATAAATAATTAGTATTTACTTGTTGCTAGAAATACTATTGGAAGGTAGCACTAGCTTACTCAGTGTGGACTTTAACTGCAAAAGATGGCTGAAATAGTTAAGCTTAAGGCAGCACTAGGGGAGGCCGGTCGAGATCTAGGTTATAGTGGGGTGGACCTTGCAAATTATGTCAGTGTCGAGACTGATAAGTATTACGCTCGAGAAACAGCGAAAGCTGAAAGAGAAGAGCGAATAAAGTTAGCAGAAATAGATGAGAGGATAAAAGCTGTAGACGCTAGAGAAAGAAGCGAGAGAGATGAACGCGAGCATGCATTGAAGATGAAGCAGTTAGAGATGCAGGGACAAGCTCAAAGAGTTGAACCAGTAGCCGGTGCGACCGCATCTACCTCCTCAGGCAACCTATCGCCACGGTCAGATGATATGCCCTCCTTGCACGCAGGGGGCACAGGACCTTTGCCATCCTCACTCATGTCAACTTTGGGACCCTTGACGTTTCCATTCGAAGCTTTCTCGGAACAAGCCGACTCGATCGATAGGTATCTGGACAAATTTGAGAAGTTTGCCACCACGTTTGGTTTGGAGAAGAGCAAATGGAACCTGAAACTGTCGCAAGGGCTTAGAGGAACTGCTTATGACGTGTATAGCAAGCTTCCTCCAGGTTTACAGGATGACTACGACTCTTTGAAAAAGGCACTATTGGTTCGTTATGAGCTACATGCTGACGCCTATAGGAAGAGGTTCCGTAACTCTAGGAGGGAAGTCGGAGAGAACTTTGCTCAGTTTGCTGCGAGACTGGATTCCTACGTGGAGAAGTGGGGTGCCCTAGGGAATTTTACTCATGATTGGGAAGGCCTGAAGGAAATGGTCATGATCGAACAACTGAAGGACACCATGACTTCCGACATGAGAAGATTCCTGACAGAGAATGGGGCCAGCACTTTAGAATCCATAGTCCAGTTAGCGGAACGATATCAGGCAGCACTATCAGAGAATCCACCACCCAGACGGAAACAACCAGATTACGTACCTAGACAGACAGCTCAGTCACACATGGACCCCCAAGTGAAACCACCGTATACTAACTTCAAAAAGCATGACAAGCCAGACTACAAGACTACTCAGAGATCTAATTTCCAGCAGCAGAGGCAAGGGGAAAAAAAATGGTGTAAGCACTGTAGAACCATCACCCACAATACGCAGGAGTGCAACCGGAAAAACCCACCTCATCATGCTGCCTGCTTACGTAAAAGTGCCGCAAGGGGAAATGGACCGGAAGAACCTCTGGACAAACCCCGACATCCCCCGGTCGTTGAGACAGTCCTCGTAAATGACCAAGAGGTGACCTGCCTTTATGATACAGGCCTTGCATTCGACGCAGTTGTCTGTGCATCCCTAGTCAAGCCTGACCAGATGACAGAAGACACTATAGAAATACAAGGACCTACTAAAAGTGCAGCACCTATGCGTTTGGCCATAGCCAAGATTAAGGTCAAATCAAAATATGTGACTGGGGAAATCCGTGCAGCGATCTTGGACGACCCTATTTATCCCTTGATCTTAGGGTGTAGGTATGTGTTCTTGGGAGAACCCATTCACCCTCTGGTTGTGGCGGCTGTCACCACTAGAGGACAGGCCAAACGGAATACGGAGTTGGAATCCCCACCCAACATCCTTCCTGAGGAATTAAAAAAGGCACAAACGGAGGATCAATCTCTAGCACCCTGCTACAAAAAACTACCGAGAGCGCACACTCCTCTCCAAAAGGGAGACTTCTACAAGAAAAATGGGCTGTTGCATCGGAAAGCAGGAAATGGAGGACAGGAACATGGGCAACTTGTGGTTCCATCAGCATACCGAGCCCAGGTCCTAGAAATGGGCCATGCCCTTCCGTTTAGTGGCCACATGGGCATAAGTGCCACGATTCAGCGTATTTCATGTCATTATTATTGGCCAGGTATCAACGCCGATATCCAGAGATATGTGAAATCATGCCCGCAGTGCCAGAGGACAGCGCCGAAACACTGGACGGCCCCAGCCACTCTGGGAGAAATGCCAATCTTGGGCACACCCTTCGAACGAGTAGCGGTGGATATTGTGGGTCCACTTACTCGTAGCAAAAAGAGAAACAGTTATATACTCACGTTAGTGGATTGTTGCTCCATGTGGGCAGAGGCAATTGCTATGCCCGCCTGTGATTCTAAGCATGTTGCTGAGGCTCTGCTCACCATATTTACTCGGCTAGGGTTTCCGTCACAGATCCTGACAGATAATGGTTCCCAATTCCGAGGAAAACTCACCGAGGAAGTGTTTAGGATATGTCGGGCCTGAAATATCCACACCTCTCCCTACCACCCCCAGGCAAATGGCCAGGTGGAGCGGTTTAACGGGACCCTTATTTCCATCCTTCGGAAACTTGCGCAGGAAAAACCAGAGAGCTGGGATCAATACTTACCCGCAGCACTATTTGCTTACCGCGAAGTACCCCACAATTCTACTGGGATGCCTCCTGCCACATTGCTGTTTGGTAGACCTATAAAAGGACCTTTAGAGGCACTGTTACGTACTTGGACAGATGATAAAGCTGATGAGACGGTCACCTCTGCATCCCAATACGTGAAGGAGTTGACCCAACGCCTTAAAACAGGATGGGAACTGGCAAAGGAAAATGTACGCCGTGCCCGTCGTAAACATGCGCGTTACTACAACCGCACTGCGAAGGATAGGGAGCTAGAAGTAGGAGAACAGGTATTATTACTCCTGCCCAGTAGCAATAATAAATTGCAAATCGGGTGGAGAGGTCCATATAAAATTGTTGAGAAAATGTCGCGCACCAATTACAAGATTGCCATAAAGGGGAAGCAGAAAATTTACCACATAAACCTGCTGAAGCGATATTATGAAAGACCAGGTGCAGAACCAGCACATTTCCTGACACTGGCTATTGCGACGGAAACTGAGGCAGAACCCCTGACCTCCTGTGAATACCCTCTTCGTCAGTGCGAAACTCATCAAGATGTTCAGATTAGTTCAACTTTAACGGAGGATCAGCAGGCACGGGTTCAACAGTTGTTGAGAAAACACACTAGTACACTCACGGATAAACCTGGCATGACCAACCTGATAGAATTTGATATGAAGCTAACAGACCTCGCCCCGGTACGAGTTAAGAACTATCCTGTTCCTTATGCTAAAGCAAAGGCATTGAGTGAGGAAATCGAGTACCTGCTTAAGGAAAATATTATCTCAAAATCAGAGTCGCCTTATAGTGCGAGTGTAGTGTTGCTTAGAAAATCCACAGGAGAACATCGCCTCTGCATAGACTACCGAAGGCTCAACGCTGTAACGGAATTTCAAGCGGAGCCCTTACCGGATCAGAATCAGCTTTTCACCAAGCTGAGTAGAGCACGATACTTTTCGAAGATAGACCTTAGCAAAGGGTACTACCAGATCCCGGTAAAAGAGGAAATTCGACATATGTTAGCATTTAGTACTTCTGAAGGCCATTACGAGTTTAATGTATTGCCATTTGGGCTAAGCAACGCCCCAAGCGTCTTTACTCGTATGATGAGGAAGCTACTGGAACCCCTGAACCACCCTGGGATAAGTAATTTCATGGACGACATACTTATTGCCACGAACACCTTTGAGGAGCACCTGGACGCAGTTTCCCTACTCTTCGAAAGACTTAGAGAAACAGGACTCACCGCTCGCCCTACAAAATGTCAAATTGCCTGCGAGCAACTAGAATTCCTGGGACACACTATCTCGCATGGATGCATGTTCCCAGATGCGCGTAATATTGAGAAGTTACAGCGGGCCCCACGACCCCAGACTAAAAAGGATGTAAGGTCATTTGTGTCTCTATGTGGCTTCTACCAGAGATATATTAAAGATTTTAATACCCTGAGTGCGCCATTGACCGCATTAACCAAGAATGGGAACCCGGACAAAGTAACCTGGACAGCGGAGTGCGAAAATGCCTACACGCTGCTGAAGGAGAACTCACAGCTAGGCCAATTCTGCGACTGCCTGACTTAACTCTGAACTTTACGCTGCGAACAGATGCTAGCAATATAGGGATAGGAGCCACTCTCCTGCAGCCTAGTGATAGACCTTCTGCAACTCTATTCCCCATCGCATATGCTAGTAGGAAATTGAACCCTGCTGAACAGAACTACTCTACCATCGAACGAGAATGTCTGTCGCTAATATGGGCTGTGCAGAAGTTTCAACCATATTTATACGGGAAAAAGTTCACGGTGCAGTGTGATCACCAACCGTTGATATTTCTTGCAGCGTCGAAGAACCTTAATGCCCGGCTTATGAGATGGTCACTCCTGTTGCAGCCATATTCCTTTCACATAGAATACATACCTGGGAAGAACAACGTAGGGGCAGATTTTTTGAGCAGACATCCGGACGCAACCGAGGAGATATGAGAAACTGGAAAAGAAGAGGAAGACAGGACAAGAGGAGTTGGACGGAACGTCAAACTTGAGGAGGGGCTTGTGTGACAACTTGCCCAATCTTCTCTTCATTTTTTTTATTATTTACGTGACATCGTTTTTTTTTTCTCATCCTCAATGCATGATCGCAAAGTCCCGGGAATTGTCACTGGCGGAAATTCTCCTAGCATTCAGTATTTTCTCCTCGCTATTTTTAGATACGACGTCATTGTTGACCAATGACCTCGGTAGCTAGGAACCTGTTTTAATTTAAGACTGCTTAAGCTGATAAAACCAGTTTATGCCACTTTAGGAAGACCCCACGTGACTTTTAACGCTATTGATTGGAGCGTTTATTTGACGCTAATGTCACATGATGCACGCTATGGATCACGTGTCCAAGCGGAAATGTCCCGCTAAAAGTGCGCCAAACACGGGCAATCTTCACTTGCCCGGAACCCTTGAGACAGCTAGGTCTAACCCAATTATCGGCGAATTCTCGCATTAAAAGCACTGAAGCCACGTGTCTAATTGCGGGTTAGCGTCCATCTTTAAGTAGGTAAGTGAAATCTCGCTAGAATATAATGTGATGAAATGTGTAGTACATTGCAAAATCGACGCAAGATTGGTATGTTTACTTTATTCATATTTTTGTTTTACGATCACATCCAGCCACATGTGATCGGGTATATTTTATGATCCCACGGGATATGTACATGTTCATAATAATGTATAACGGGAATATATATATATATATAGCTATTAATTTCCATATTATTTGATTATTTTCGACCCGACGTTTAGACTAACGGAAATTAATATTAACGATAATGTTGACAGACCGTGACATATATTCATTATAAATTATATGACGAGGCGACCAGACATGAAGTGTGTGATAATGTTGTCAGACAATTCTAAAAACACGGATGTCCAATTATTTGTTAAATTCATCATAATGACATGACGATTAGGCTAGAGGCACAGAACTAGAATACTGTTGCCGACATTTCTATGATAAATTTGGTGGGTTTAACTGACATTTATAATAATTCATCGGGTTAAGCTGACGATAAATCAGTCTAAAGAATTATAATACTGCCACTGGGGCAGAGAAATATAATAAAGGACAGACAGGAGAAACTTGAATTCAAGATTAGACTCTAGACATATGATGTTAGAGACTAAAATCTGAGGTGACAGGCAGAGGGACGGCTTAGGGAAAGACTGCTTTCTAAAGCTAGAAAATTAATGAAGCCGTCGTATTTGTCTTCAGTCTATGGTGGAGCCTTGCACGACAGTCCAATCTCAGCGCAGAATACGGAGTCGAGCACAGAGAAGGCAAATCCGAACCATTCAAGACCTACCGGGGCAACGTCAGGAGACCGGAGAACTAACCACACTTCACTATCAGCCGGGGGCTGAAAAGCTAAGTCCACGACAAAGGAAACTCACCTAATCAATGCCACAAAGTTTAGTCATCCATGATGAAAAACACGTGAATTGTGAGACACATAATACATACAGCAGACACTAATTCCATCGACAATACTATCATTCACCATCTATTCACTTTATTGCAATAAACCAATTGGGTGTATATACTGTACCCCACGCTTTGTTCCTTCCATTAGATGTTGAATATTGTCTATGTTTATCTTCCTTTATAAGGGAGGGGGGGGCTCGTAAAATATAATATATTTAAAGAATAATAATAATAGATAACTGAGAAGGGGACGACGGTAGCGAGAGACCAAATATCTCCTTACAATCTTTTCCAGACCTGTCGAGTTAGGAGAATTTACCCTCTTCGTCACCCTTCGGAAGTGGGAAAACCCAGCAGGGATTCCTTGAGCCAAATCTTCCACATCAGATCTATTATTTCCTCTAAATAATTCTCTTATCCTTTAAACGCTACGTGACACTGGTGTCTCGGTCCGGGATTTGAACTTATGTATTTTATCATACCTCTGGGATAGTATCATCCATTCAGTCATTACAGTATACCATTTTAACACATGTATTTTCACACAGTGAGCTCTAGAAAGACAGAAAACATTTTTTCTAGAAATTCAGGCATTGATTGGTGAATCCCTTTATATATGTTGTGTTTAATTAAGTTAGTTCTTGATTTTGTATTTCATTGAATTACAGACCTTAAGTCTCCATAACTGTAGTAATTTCATTCTACAGCAGTCGGATAAATAATTAGTATTTACTTGTTGCTAGAAATACTATTGGAAGGTAGCACTAGCTTACTCAGTGTGGACTTTAACTGCAAAAGATGGCTGAAATAGTTAAGCTTAAGGCAGCACTAGGGGAGGCCGGTCGAGATCTAGGTTATAGTGGGGGTGGACCTTGCAAATTATGTCAGTGTCGAGACTGATAAGTATTACGCTCGAGAAACAGCGAAAGCTGAAAGAGAAGAGCGAATAAAGTTAGCAGAAATAGATGAGAGGATAAAAGCTGTAGACGCTAGAGAAAGAAGCGAGAGAGATGAACGCGAGCATGCATTGAAGATGAAGCAGTTAGAGATGCAGGGACAAGCTCAAAGAGTTGAACCAGTAGCCGGTGCGACCGCATCTACCTCCTCAGGCAACCTATCGCCACGGTCAGATGATATGCCTTCCTTGCACGCAGGGGGCACCGGACCTTTGCCATCCTCACTCATGTCAACTTTGGGACCTTTGACGTTTCCATTTGAAGCTTTCTCGGAACAAGCCGACTCGATCGATAGGTATCTCGACAAATTTGAGAAGTTTGCCACCACGTTTGGTTTGGAGAAGAGCAAATGGAACCTGAAACTGTCGCAAGGGCTTAGAGGAACTGCTTATGACGTGTATAGCAAGCTTCCTCCAGGTTTACAGGATGACTACGACTCTTTGAAAAAGGCACTATTGGTTCGTTATGAGCTACATGCTGACGCCTATAGGAAGAGGTTCCGTAACTCTAGGAGGGAAGTCGGAGAGAACTTTGCTCAGTTTGCTGCGAGACTGGATTCCTACGTGGAGAAGTGGGGTGCCCTAGGGAATTTTACTCATGATTGGGAAGGCCTGAAGGAAATGGTCATGATCGAACAACTGAAGGACACCATGACTTCCGACATGAGAAGATTCCTGACAGAGAATGGGGCCAGCACTTTAGAATCCATAGTCCAGTTAGCGGAACGATATCAGGCAGCACTATCAGAGAATCCACCACCCAGACGGAAACAACCAGATTACGTACCTAGACAGACAGCTCAGTCACACATGGACCCCCAAGTGAAACCACCGTATACTAACTTCAAAAAGCATGACAAGCCAGACTACAAGACTACTCAGAGATCTAATTTCCAGCAGCAGAGGCAAGGGGAAAAATGGTGTAAGCACTGTAGAACCATCACCCACAATACGCAGGAGTGCAACCGGAAAAACCCACCTCATCATGCTGCCTGCTTACGTAAAAGTGCCGCAAGGGGAAATGGACCGGAAGAACCTCTGGACAAACCCCGACATCCCCCGGTCGTTGAGACAGTCCTCGTAAATGACCAAGAGGTGACCTGCCTTTATGATACAGGCCTTGCATTCGACGCAGTTGTCTGTGCATCCCTAGTCAAGCCTGACCAGATGACAGAAGACACTATAGAAATACAAGGACCTACTAAAAGTGCAGCACCTATGCGTTTGGCCATAGCCAAGATTAAGGTCAAATCAAAATATGTGACTGGGGAAATCCGTGCAGCGATCTTGGACGACCCTATTTATCCCTTGATCTTAGGGTGTAGGTATGTGTTCTTGGGAGAACCCATTCACCCTCTGGTTGTGGCGGCTGTCACCACTAGAGGACAGGCCAAACGGAATACGGAGTTGGAATCCCCACCCAACATCCTTCCTGAGGAATTAAAAAAGGCACAAACGGAGGATCAATCTCTAGCACCCTGCTACAAAAAACTACCGAGAGCGCACACTCCTCTCCAAAAGGGAGACTTCTACAAGAAAAATGGGCTGTTGCATCGGAAAGCAGGAAATGGAGGACAGGAACATGGGCAACTTGTGGTTCCATCAGCATACCGAGCCCAGGTCCTAGAAATGGGCCATGCCCTTCCGTTTAGTGGCCACATGGGCATAAGTGCCACGATTCAGCGTATTTCATGTCATTATTATTGGCCAGGTATCAACGCCGATATCCAGAGATATGTGAAATCATGCCCGCAGTGCCAGAGGACAGCGCCGAAACACTGGACGGCCCCAGCCACTCTGGGAGAAATGCCAATCTTGGGCACACCCTTCGAACGAGTAGCGGTGGATATTGTGGGTCCACTTACTCGTAGCAAAAAGAGAAACAGTTATATACTCACGTTAGTGGATTGTTGCTCCATGTGGGCAGAGGCAATTGCTATGCCCGCCTGTGATTCTAAGCATGTTGCTGAGGCTCTGCTCACCATATTTACTCGGCTAGGGTTTCCGTCACAGATCCTGACAGATAATGGTTCCCAATTCCGAGGAAAACTCACCGAGGAAGTGTTTAGGATATTTCAGGCCCGACATATCCACACCTCTCCCTACCACCCCCAGGCAAATGGCCAGGTGGAGCGGTTTAACGGGACCCTTATTTCCATCCTTCGGAAACTTGCGCAGGAAAAACCAGAGAGCTGGGATCAATACTTACCCGCAGCACTATTTGCTTACCGCGAAGTACCCCACAATTCTACTGGGATGCCTCCTGCCACATTGCTGTTTGGTAGACCTATAAAAGGACCTTTAGAGGCACTGTTACGTACTTGGACAGATGATAAAGCTGATGAGACGGTCACCTCTGCATCCCAATACGTGAAGGAGTTGACCCAACGCCTTAAAACAGGATGGGAACTGGCAAAGGAAAATGTACGCCGTGCCCGTCGTAAACATGCGCGTTACTACAACCGCACTGCGAAGGATAGGGAGCTAGAAGTAGGAGAACAGGTATTATTACTCCTGCCCAGTAGCAATAATAAATTGCAAATCGGGTGGAGAGGTCCATATAAAATTGTTGAGAAATGTCGCGCACCAATTACAAGATTGCCATAAAGGGGAAGCAGAAAATTTACCACATAAACCTGCTGAAGCGATATTATGAAAGACCAGGTGCAGAACCAGCACATTTCCTGACACTGGCTATTGCGACGGAAACTGAGGCAGAACCCCTGACCTCCTGTGAATACCCTCTTCGTCAGTGCGAAACTCATCAAGATGTTCAGATTAGTTCAACTTTAACGGAGGATCAGCAGGCACGGGTTCAACAGTTGTTGAGAAAACACACTAGTACACTCACGGATAAACCTGGCATGACCAACCTGATAGAATTTGATATGAAGCTAACAGACCTCGCCCCGGTACGAGTTAAGAACTATCCTGTTCCTTATGCTAAAGCAAAGGCATTGAGTGAGGAAATCGAGTACCTGCTTAAGGAAAATATTATCTCAAAATCAGAGTCGCCTTATAGTGCGAGTGTAGTGTTGCTTAGAAAATCCACAGGAGAACATCGCCTCTGCATAGACTACCGAAGGCTCAACGCTGTAACGGAATTTCAAGCGGAGCCCTTACCGGATCAGAATCAGCTTTTCACCAAGCTGAGTAGAGCACGATACTTTTCGAAGATAGACCTTAGCAAAGGGTACTACCAGATCCCGGTAAAAGAGGAAATTCGACATATGTTAGCATTTAGTACTTCTGAAGGCCATTACGAGTTTAATGTATTGCCATTTGGGCTAAGCAACGCCCCAAGCGTCTTTACTCGTATGATGAGGAAGCTACTGGAACCCCTGAACCACCCTGGGATAAGTAATTTCATGGACGACATACTTATTGCCACGAACACCTTTGAGGAGCACCTGGACGCAGTTTCCCTACTCTTCGAAAGACTTAGAGAAACAGGACTCACCGCTCGCCCTACAAAATGTCAAATTGCCTGCGAGCAACTAGAATTCCTGGGACACACTATCTCGCATGGATGCATGTTCCCAGATGCGCGTAATATTGAGAAGTTACACAGCGGGCCCCACGACCCCAGACTAAAAAGGATGTAAGGTCATTTGTGTCTCTATGTGGCTTCTACCAGAGATATATTAAAGATTTTAATACCCTGAGTGCGCCATTGACCGCATTAACCAAGAATGGGAACCCGGACAAAGTAACCTGGACAGCGGAGTGCGAAAATGCCTACACGCTGCTGAAGGAGAAACTCACAGCTAGGCCAATTCTGCGACTGCCTGACTTAACTCTGAACTTTACGCTGCGAACAGATGCTAGCAATATAGGGATAGGAGCCACTCTCCTGCAGCCTAGTGATAGACCTTCTGCAACTCTATTCCCCATCGCATATGCTAGTAGGAAATTGAACCCTGCTGAACAGAACTACTCTACCATCGAACGAGAATGTCTGTCGCTAATATGGGCTGTGCAGAAGTTTCAACCATATTTATACGGGAAAAAGTTCACGGTGCAGTGTGATCACCAACCGTTGATATTTCTTGCAGCGTCGAAGAACCTTAATGCCCGGCTTATGAGATGGTCACTCCTGTTGCAGCCATATTCCTTTCACATAGAATACATACCTGGGAAGAACAACGTAGGGGCAGATTTTTTGAGCAGACATCCGGACGCAACCGAGGAGATATGAGAAACTGGAAAAGAAGAGGAAGACAGGACAAGAGGAGTTGGACGGAACGTCAAACTTGAGGAGGGGCTTGTGTGACAACTTGCCCAATCTTCTCTTCATTTTTTTTATTATTTACGGACATCGTTTTTTTTTCTCATCCTCAATGCATGATCGCAAAGTCCCGGGAATTGTCACTGGCGGAAATTCTCCTAGCATTCAGTATTTTCTCCTCGCTATTTTTAGATACGACGTCATTGTTGACCAATGACCTCGGTAGCTAGGAACCTGTTTTAATTTAAGACTGCTTAAGCTGATAAAACCAGTTTATGCCACTTTAGGAAGACCCCACGTGACTTTTAACGCTATTGATTGGAGCGTTTATTTGACGCTAATGTCACATGATGCACGCTATGGATCACGTGTCCAAGCGGAAATGTCCCGCTAAAAGTGCGCCAAACACGAGCAATCTTCACTTGCCCGGAACCCTTGAGACAGCTAGGTCTAACCCAATTATCGGCGAATTCTCGCATTAAAAGCACTGAAGCCACGTGTCTAATTGCGGGTTAGCGTCCATCTTTGAGTAGGTAAGTGAAATCTCGCTAGAATATAATGTGATGAAATGTGTAGTACATTGCAAAATCGACGCAAGATTGGTATGTTTACTTTATTCATATTTTTGTTTTACGATCACATCCAGCCACATGTGATCGGGTATATTTTATGATCCCACGGGATATGTACATGTTCATAATAATGTATAACGGGAATATATATATATATAGCTATTAATTTCCATATTATTTGATTAATTTCGACCCGACGTTTAGACTAACGGAAATTAATATTAACGATAATGTTGACAGACCGTGACATATATTCATTATAAATTATATGACGATGCGACCAGACATGAAGTGTGTGATAATGTTGTCAGACAATTCTAAAAACACGGATGTCCAATTATTTGTTAAATTCATCATAATGACATGACGATTAGGCTAGAGGCACAGAACTAGAATACTGTTGCCGACATTTCTATGATAAATTTGGTGGGTTTAACTGACATTTATAATAATTCATCGGGTTAAGCTGACGATAAATCAGTCTAAAGAATTATAATACTGCCACTGGGGCAGAGTAATATAATAAAGGACAGACAGGAGAAACTTGAATTCAAGATTAGACTCTAGACATATGATGTTAGAGACTAAAATCTGAGGTGACAGGCAGAGGGACGGCTTAGGGAAAGACTGCTTTCTAAAGCTAGAAAATTAATGAAGCCGTCGTATTTGTCTTCAGTCTATGGTGGAGCCTTGCACGACAGTCCAATCTCAGCGCAGAATACGGAGTCGAGCACAGAGAAGGCAAATCCGAACCATTCAAGACCTACCGGGGCAACGTCAGGAGACCGGAGAACTAACCACACTTCACTATCAGCCGGGGGCTGAAAAGCTAAGTCCACGACAAAGGAAACTCACCTAATCAATGCCACAAAGTTTAGTCATCCATGATGAAAAACACGTGAAGTGTGAGACACATAATACATACAGCAGACACTAATTCCATCGACAATACTATCATTCACCATCTATTCACTTTATTGCAATAAACCAATTGGGTGTATATACTGTACCCCACGCTTTGTTCCTTCCATTAGATGTTGAATATTGTCTATGTTTATCTTCCTTTATAAGGGAGGGGGGGGGCTCGTAAAATATAATATAATTTAAAGAATAATAATAATAGATAACTGAGAAGGGGACGACGGTAGCGAGAGACCAAATATCTCCTTACAATCTTTTCCAGACCTGTCGAGTTAGGAGAATTTACCCTCTTCGTCACCCTTCGGAAGTGGGAAAACCCAGCAGGGATTCCTTGAGCCAAATCTTCCACATCAGATCTATTATTTCCTCTAAATAATTCTCTTATCCTTTAAACGCTACGTGATTACCCCGTACCAAGTTATGGCCAAAATAAAATAGTTGGGGTGCCTGACAGCATGAAATCATTTCTGCTCATAAAATTTTTTTTATAACGTGTTTGAAAACGCATTACGTTACGGAAATAGCCTACCATGTTAACTCCTATTTGATTGGAGCGCAAACAAATGTAAGGAGTAAACACGATTAGTCTCGACAATATAAAATACTATCTTGTGTTTGTCAGGGGAAACGTGAGAAGGGGTACTTTTTTAAAAGATGTGTAATGACATGGTTGATTGGCTAGAGCTGCGAATTATACTCAATTCAGGGCGTCTGTTCCGGGCCACATTTTGTAATAAACCTACTAAGAAACAGTGCGTTGAGCACCAGGGTATATTTTTTCTAAATAAAAGCCTGGGACATCGGCAGATCGGAGTTGTGCTATATTCATTGCCATTCAACGTCACTGTGTATTATTTCCATGAATTGTGGTAAGCTAGACATATTTGATTTCTTTTAGATGAAAATTGAATGTAAATTGATACTTATGTCTGTATATATGTGTGGTTCAGTAGCGAACATGAGGTAAAGCCTATTAGTGCTCCAGCCTGAACAGAAGGTGTCGGAGGAAAGTAAAACTACATGGTATTGCCAAGCAGTACACTGACACCTAGATTATTGACTAGAAAGAAATAATGCTGGAATTGCAGAGGCGTAGTAACCATTAAGGAGGAATATACTGGTGTAAAGTCTTTCAGATGAAGCTGACAGTTGGCCTAACGCTCTGAACTCAGGTTTGTTATGTATTGTGCTCAGTGTAGAAATAGAGTATAAATTAGTTCTGAAGTAGGAGGTACAACCTTCTTGTTTCAGGGACCGTGGTCTTAAAGTTATTGAGCAGCACCTGGTCAGAGCTTTGCTGAATCCAGAGGCGGACAGCATACTCCTTGGTCCATATAGCAACCAGTGAGGTGGCTCCAGAACTCATTAAAGTAATCGAGCAGAGGAGTCTTTTACTGCAGTCATCACGAAAGTTAAGAAAGTGTGGCCATGGAGCTCAACATTATGTACCCCCATCTTAAACTGACATTGTAAAATAAAATTAAGAGGGGAATTTTATTGTTTTAATGCCAGGAACTGAGAACATCTCCAATACTAGTTCCAACAGAAACAAACTACTGAAGTCATGATGACAAATACCAAGGAAGTTGAGGGGAACTGCGGTAAGACGTGGAATACAATGGGTGGGTTTGAAAAAAAATCGAAAAAAGGTGATTCGTCTTACGAGGACAAAAGACAAAGAAAAAAGTCTACGTTACGGCCACAAGGCCTTCGTCAGGAAAGGAAAGAAAGTGAAGTCTAGATAGGACACATAAAAAAACTTAATAAAATAATAAAATAAAAACTGGGTACTTCCCTGACGGCAAGAACCGAAATTCGCTGTCTGTTGAAGAGCGCGTGGCTGAACAGAAAGCGACTTCCGCCGCCGGGTGTACACAATACATACTGAAAAACTAAAAAACGAAACCGGACAATAAACTACCCAACGGGATAAAAGTGGGGACTGGAAATAGAAGAGGACAGAATGAGTGGGAGATAAATAAATATGAAATTTAAAAATGTATATGGCATACAAATAGAATATTCATTCAAATCGAAATATGTGACTGGGGAAATCAGTGCAGCGATCTTGGACGACCCTATTTATCCCTTGATCTTAGGGTGTAGGTATGTGTTCTTGGGAGAACCCATTCACCCTCTGGTTGTGGCGGCTGTCACCACTAGAGGACAGGCCAAACGGAATACGGAGTTGGAATCCCCACCCAACATCCTTCCTGAGGAATTAAAAAAAGGCACAAACTGAGGATCAATCTCTAGCACCCTGCTACAAAAAACTACCGAGAGCGCACACTCCTCTCCAAAAGGGAGACTTCTACAAGAAAAATGGGCTGTTGCATCGGAAAGCAGGAAATGGAGGACAGGAACATGGTGTCGTGAGAAATTCTAATCCACATATATAAATTAAAACGTAAATGTAAAGCCAAACACATAAATTCAATAGCCAAGGAAAGAAAAATGGTAAAGAACAGTGCTGTCACAATGACTGTATCGAAATCCCCCCTTGTGTTCTCCCATGCGTTCTGCAAATTGTAACGTTTCACGTTGATAGTAAAAGCCTTACGCAACATACACGCGTTTACCAACAACCCTAAAAAATGTACTCCATCTCTAAGAAAAACCTTGAAATACGACAGTTGACCTAGATTTAAAATCCTCCTTCATGTCAACTTTCTACACTATGTTACCAAAAACAAAAGACAGATGGACTAAAGGATAGAGAGAAGGGACTCGCAGAAAGGTATCATGGACAAAGGCAATACCATTCACGTTTGGTTTGCGCGATAGCACAATTAACCATCAAAATGTGTAAGGGCTTACTAGCACTAACTTTTTCAAATGACAGTGATATAATTCACTACCCATACCAGAGTTAGGGCCCATTTTAAAATCCTGAAAAAACGCTTATTGGGAAATATGACATTATCCTGGTTTACGTTTGAAAACATTACAGTACCCAGACAGCACATCTTCGAAACAGGAGGTAGAAGAAATTGCATATTTTCAACGCAGCCACTTAGCTCTTTTAAATTTGTATATTTGGGTTCCTTAGGGCTTGCTGACAAATTGGGAAGGCTCTGAATGAATGGTAAACGTTACGCAACCCTAGTCTAGGAATTACCAAATTATAGCCAAAATAAAAAGTGGGGGTGCCTGACAGAGAATGGGGCCAGCTGCTCGCTAGAATATTCTTCTATTTGTATGCCATATACAGTTTTAAGCAGGATATTTATCAGGCAATCTCCCACTCATTCTGTCCTCTTCTACCAAAAGGAAACCCCACTTTTATACCTTGGGTAGTTTATTGTCCGGTTCGTTTTTTAGTTTTTTCAGTACCGTATTGGTGTACACCGGAAGGGGAAAAGTCGCTTTTTCTGTTCAGCCACGCGCTCTTCAAAGCAGCGAATTTCGGTTCTGAGTGCTAAGTCAGGGAAGTACCCAGTTTTTATTTTATTAAATGGTGCAAAGTGTCCAATGTAGACTTCACTTTCCACTTTCCTGACGAAGGCCTTGTGGCCGGAAAAACGTAGACCTATTTGCTGCCTGCTTCTTTTGTCCTCGTAAGGGGAATCACCTTTTTTAAGTTCGATTTTTTGGACAAACCCACCCATTGACAAATACCAACAGAGCTTGAAAAACCACACAAATACGTTGCAAAACCAAGATTACCTGCATTTACTGACTACAGGCAACTGACACACATAGGATACTATTAATAATATATGTCACTACAAGATTCATATTGATAAATTCTGTACATATAACTTGTAATTAAAATTGATTGTGATTCCTGGTTCACTTTGTATTTGAATCAGGACACATATACATTAATGACAGCACTGAATACATATTGATATTTGAAAAGTTATCAGTGACTCCTTTAAGATATCCTTGTAGAGTGTTTTATGTATGTGATGTCACAGTGTTGTCAAGTGTGGTGGAATAAATTAAATTGTTTATCTGTCTGTTGTTGTTGGACTTACAATTCATCAAATAATACCCCAGACATTCAACATCCTAAATAGGTGCCTGAGGAATATTATTCCAAAAAATCGGAATCAATTCTAGCACTGCTACAAAAAAACTAGCAAGAGGTTATCACTCACTACCCAAAATAGAGACCTTCACAAGAAAATCTGGGCAGTTGCACTAAGTCCCCAGGATTTATGGAGGACACATTTACCACACATGGGCAACTTGTGGTTCCATCAGCATACCGAGCCCAGGTCCTAGAAATGGGCCATGCCCTTCCGTTTAGTGGCCACATGGGCATAAGTGCCACGATTCAGCGTATTTCATGTCATTATTATTGGCCAGGTATCAACGCCGATATCCAGAGATATGTGAAATCATGCCCGCAGTGCCAGAGGACAGCGCCGAAACACTGGACGGCCCCAGCCACTCTGGGAGAAATGCCAATCTTGGGCACACCCTTCGAACGAGTAGCGGTGGATATTGTGGGTCCACTTACTCGTAGCAAAAAGAGAAACAGTTATATACTGACGTGAGTGGATTGTTGCTGCATGTGGGCAGAGGCATTGCTATGCCCGCCTGTGATTCCAAGCATGTTGCTGAGGCTCTGCTCACCATATTTACTCGGCTAGGGTTTCCGTCACAGATCCTGACAGATAATGGTTCGCAATTCCGAGGAAAACTCACCGAGGAAGTGTTTAGGATATTTCAGGCCCGACATATCCACACCTCTCCCTACCACCCCCAGGCAAATGGCCAGGTGGAGCGGTTTAACGGGACCCTTATTTCCATCCTTCGGAAACTTGCGCAGGAAAAACCAGAGAGCTGGGATCAATACTTACCCGCAGCACTATTTGCTTACCGCGAAGTACCCCACAATTCTACTGGGATGCCTCCTGCCACATTGCTGTTTGGTAGACCTATAAAAGGACCTTTAGAGGCACTGTTACGTACTTGGACAGATGATAAAGCTGATGAGACGGTCACCTCTGCATCCCAATACGTGAAGGAGTTGACCCAACGCCTTAAAACAGGATGGGAACTGGCAAAGGAAAATGTACGCCGTGCCCGTCGTAAACATGCGCGTTACTACAACCGCACTGCGAAGGATAGGGAGCTAGAAGTAGGAGAACAGGTATTATTACTCCTGCCCAGTAGCAATAATAAATTGCAAATCGGGTGGAGAGGTCCATATAAAATTGTTGAGAAAATGTCGCGCACCAATTACAAGATTGCCATAAAGGGGAAGCAGAAAATTTACCACATAAACCTGCTGAAGCAATATTATGAAAGACCAGGTGCAGAACCAGCACATTTCCTGACACTGGCTATTGCGACGGAAACTGAGGCAGAACCCCTGACCTCCTGTGAATACCCTCTTCGTCAGTGCGAAACTCATCAAGATGTTCAGATTAGTTCAACTTTAACGGAGGATCAGCAGGCACAGGTGCAACAGTTGTTGAGAAAACACACTAGTACACTCACGGATAAACCTGGCATGACCAACCTGATAGAATTTGATATGAAGCTAACAGACCTCGCCCCGGTACGAGTTAAGAACTATCCTGTTCCTTATGCTAAAGCAAAGGCATTGAGTGAGGAAATCGAGTACCTGCTTAAGGAAAATATTATCTCAAAATCAGAGTCTCCTTATAGTGCGAGTGTGGTGTTGCTTAGAAAATCCACAGGAGAACATCGCCTCTGCATAGACTACCGAAGGCTCAACGCTGTAACGGAATTTCAAGCGGAGCCCTTACCGCATCAGAATCAGCTTTTCACCAAGCTGAGTAGAGCGCGATACTTTTCGAAGATAGACCTTAGCAAAGGGTACTACCAGATCCCGGTAAAAGAGGAAATTCGACACATGTTAGCATTTAGTACTTCTGAGGGCCATTACGAGTTTAATGTATTGCCATTTGGGCTAAGCAACGCCCCAAGCGTCTTTACTCGTATGATGAGGAAGCTACTGGAACCCCTGAACCACCCTGGGATAAGTAATTTCATGGACGACATACTTATTGCCACGAACACCTTTGAGGAGCACCTGGACGCAGTTTCCCTACTCTTCGAAAGACTTAGAGAAACAGGACTCACCGCTCGCCCTACAAAATGTCAAATTGCCTGCGAGCAAACTAGAATTCCTGGGACACACTATCTCGCATGGATGCATGTTCCCAGATGCGCGTAATATTGAGAAGTTACAGCGGGCCCCACGACCCCAGACTAAAAAGGATGTCAGGTCATTTGTGTCTCTATGTGGCTTCTACCAGAGATATATTAAAGATTTTAATACCCTGAGTGCGCCACTGACCGCATTAACCAAGAATGGGAACCCGGACAAAGTAACCTGGACAGCGGAGTGCGAAAATGCCTACACGCTGCTGAAGGAGAAACTCACAGCTAGGCCAATTCTGCGACTGCCTGACTTAACTCTGAACTTTACGCTGCGAACAGATGCTAGCAATATAGGGATAGGAGCCACTCTCCTGCAGCCTAGTGATAGACCTTCTGCAACTCTATTCCCCATTGCATATGCCAGTAGGAAATTGAACCCTGCTGAACAGAACTACTCTACCATCGAACGAGAATGTCTGTCGCTAATATGGGCTGTGCAGAAGTTTCAACCATATTTATACGGGAAAAAAGTTCACGGTGCAGTGTGATCACCAACCGTTGATATTTCTTGCAGCGTCGAAGAACCTTAATGCCCGGCTTATGAGATGGTCACTCCTGTTGCAGCCATATTCATTTCACATAGAATACATACCTGGGAAGAACAACGTAGGGGCAGATTTTTTGAGCAGACATCCGGACGCAAACGAGGAGAAATAGGAGAGAATATTGAGGATGAAGGTGAAATGAGAAATTGAAAAAGAAGAGGAAGACAGGACCAGTGGAGTTGGACGGAACGTCAAACTTGAGGAGGGGCTTGTGTGATGACTTGCCCAATCTTCTCTTCATTTTTTTTTATTAATTACGAGACACCATTTTTTCTCCTCCTCTATGCATGCTTCTAAAGTCCCGGGGAGTGTCACTTGCGGAAATTCTCCTAGCGTTCGGTATTTCCTCCTCGCTAGTTTGAGATACGTCGTCATTGTTGACCAATGGCTTCTGTAGCGAGAAACCCGTTTTAATTTAGGACTGCTTAAAACTGATAGGGAGAACCAGTTTATGCCACTTTAGGAAAACCCCACGGGACTTTAAACGCTATTAATTGCAGCGTTTATTTGACGCTAATGTCACATGATGCACGCTATGGATCACGTGTCCAAGCGGAAATGTCCCGCTAAAAGTGCGCCAAACACGGGCATTCTTCACTTGCCCGGAACCCTTGAGACAGCTAGGTCTAACCCAATTATCGGCGAATTCTCGCATTAAAAGCACTGAAGCCACGTGTCTAAATTGCGGGTTAGCGTCCATCTGAGTAGGTAAGTGAAAATCTCGCTAGAAAATAATATTGTGATGAAATGTGTAGTACCTTATAAAATCGACGCAAGATTGGTATAACTGCGTTTACTTTATTCATAAATTTTGTTTTACGATCACATCCAGCCACATGTGATCAGGTATATTTTATGATCCCACGGGATATGTAAAACATGTTCATAATAATGTATAACGGGAATATATATAGCTATTAATTTCCATATTATTTGATTATTTTCGACCCGACGCTTAGACTAACGGAAATTAATATTAACGATAATGTTGACAGACCGTGACATTTATTCATTATAAATTACACTAGTCAACAACCAAAATGTACCAGAAATGAAAATAGCTGATCTTAACTAATTTTGGTGTGCTGAAAACGAAAATGACATTAAAAAATGTTGATTGGCTCTAGTTTTCAAGATATATGCTACTAGTTTATTTAATTACGGTAAATTTATATATATATGACGCAACTGTTGTGGGCGATTGCATAATTTTTTCTAATGACCAATAAAAATGTTACTAGAAGTTGATGATGCAATCCTACCTATGATTACATCCCCTTTGTTTATAAATACCTTATCTCTGATAAAATGTTGCCATTAGTTAGTGCATTTGTCCTTATCAAAAGTATCGTAGTTAGAAATGCCAGAAGGCGTACAGTTTGTATTTTGGCTGCAGAATAGGAGATCAAGATAAGAGCTGGGCACCACACATATGCTGAAATACATGTGCAGCACATCTTAAACTGTGGTTAACTGGCAAAAGGCAAGCTATGCCTTTTGCAGTCCCAATGATTTGGAGAGAGCCCACTGATCATCTCAACAACTGTTACTTTTGCATGGTCCCTCCAATTGGGAAAGGCATATCAAAGAAGAAAAAATGGACTCTGGAATATCCAAACATCCCCTCTGCAATACTTCCGGTACCACATGGCGATGATCTACCAGTTCCCAAAGTGCCAGAATCCTTTTCAGCTGCTTCCACTGATGAAGAGGACATTGGTGGTCCTGAACCATCAACCTCAAGTGACACAGATTTTGAGCAAACTACATCCACTAAACCACACTTAATAACCCAAGGTGAACTGAATGATCTTGTAAGAGATCTGAATTTACCGAAGAACAAGGCGGAGCTTTTGGGTTCCAGATTGCAACAGTGGAATCTCCTGGCAGAAGATGTTACAATTTCTGTGTATAGGAACCGCCAGAAGCCGCTTATTACATTCTTTTTCAAAGAGGGTGACCTTTCTGCGTGCCACAACATTTCTGGTTTAATGGCAGCCCTCAACATCAATTACATACCGGAAGAGTGGAGGCTTTTCATTGATTCATCCAAGACAAGTCTTAAAGCTGTTTTGTTGAATAATGGTAATGTGTTACCGTCAATTCCAGTTGGTCACGCAGTTCATATGAAAAAAACTTATGAAAACATTAAGCAGCTTTTGAAGTGTATAAACTACGATCATCATCATTGGTCACTTTGCGGTGACTTAAAAGTGGTCGCTCTTTTGCTTGGACTACAGGGTGGATACACCAAGTACTGTTGTTTTCTCTGTGAGTGGGATAGCCGTGCACGAAGTGACCATTACATCAGAAGACATTGGCCAATCAGGCAGTCATTGCAGCCTGGCAGTAAGAACGTTGAGAACCCAGCAGTTGTCGACACCAGCAAGATTTTGTTGCCACCCTTGCACATTAAGCTGGGTCTCATGAAAAACTTTGTCAAGGCAATGGAGAAAACAGATGAAGCTTTCAAATACCTCATCAGAAAATTTCCAAGACTGAGTGAAGCTAAAATAAGAGAGGGAGTATTTGTTGGTCCGCAAATTCGAAAACTTCTTCATGATGACGAGTTTCTTTGCGTGTTGCATGGCAAGGAAAAAGCAGCATGGCTAGCATTTAAGTCAGTGGTGGACAATGTTCTTGGAAACAACAGATCTGATAATTACAATGAAATTGTAGAAAATCTCCTTCTGAAGTATAAGAGTCTTGGCTGCAACATGTCTTTGAAAATTCATTTTCTGGATTTCTTTACGTCAAACTGTGGAGCGGTCAGTGATGAGCATGGTGAACGATTTCACCAGGACATTGCTGCTATGGAGACAAGGTATCAAGGCAATTGGAGCAATTCAATGCTTGTTGATTACTGTTGGACTGTGACAAGAGACACCTCATCGATTGACTACAAGAAGCAAGCAAAGAGAGCTCGAACAGCGACTGAATAATGACGGAATGGGTTCAAATGTGCCTTTTTAAAGCATGATATGTGAACTTTAAATAATGTTTTTATTTTTTCTATCATTTTATGTTAAAATATCAATTAATTGAGTATGTAACCACAATTTTTATAATGCTAAAGTAGAAAGACTAGCTGTTCAGCCCAGAGAAGTAAACAAGCATACATTATTTGTATTACTGTAATGTAAATCCATCATTTAAAAAAAAAACCAGAGCCAATTGGTGAATTTCATTATGATATTTGAAATCAGCATGTCAAAATCAATAAGAAATGGTACATTTAATTTCTGGTACAAAAAACTTTTGAAAATTTGTTGACTAGTGTTATATGACGATGCGACCAGACATGAAGTGTGTGATAATGTTGTCAGACAATTCTATAATACTGGTGTCCAATTATTTGTTAAATTCATCATAATTGACATGACGATTAGGCTAGAGGCACAGAACTTAGAATACTGTTGCCGACATTTCTATGATAAATTTGGTGGGTTTAACTGACATTTATAATAATTCATCGGGTTAAGTTGACGATAAATCAGTCTAAAGAATTATAATACTGCCACTGGGGCAGAGAAATATAATAAAGGACAGAAAGGAGAAACTTGAATTCAAGATTAGGCTCTAGACAAATGATGTTAGAGACTAAGATCTGAGATGACTGGCAGACGGACGGCTTAGGGAAAGACTGCTTTCTAAAGCTAGAAAGTTAATGAAGCCGTCGTATTTGTCTTCAGTCTATGGTGGAGCCTTGCACGACAGTCCAATCTCAGAGCAGAATACGGAGTCGAGCACAGAGAAGGCAAATCCGAACCATTCAAGACCTACCTGGGGCAACGTCAGGAGACCGGAGAACTAACCACGCTTCACTATCAGCCAGGGGCTGAAAAGCTAAGTTTCCTATAAAAAGGGAACTCACTATATCAATGCCATATTTTTGTCATCCATGATGAAACACACTTGATGTGAGACACATAGTACATACAGCAGACACTAATTCCATCGACAATACTATCATTCACCATCTATTCATTTTATTGCAATAAACCAATTGGGTGTATATAATGTACCCCATGCTTTGTTCCTTCCATTAGATGTTGAATATTGTCTGATGTTTATCTTCCTTTATAAGGGAGGGGGGGGGGGGGCTCGTAAAATCTAATATAAACCCAGTTTAATTGAGAATAATAATAGATAACTGAGAAGGGGACGACGGTAGCGAGAGACCAAATATCTCCTTACAACCTTTTCCAGACCTGTCTAGTTAGGAGAATTTACCCTCTTCATCACCCTTCAGAAGTGGGAAAACCAACAGGAATTCTTGAGCCAAATTTTCCACATTCTTATCAATTATTTCTTTTAATAAATTCTTATCCTTCAAACGCTACGCGACATGTATACAACGCCTGTTCTTGCTGCTGTTGTTCTAGGCTTGGATCCATTTTATTGATTATGCCTGTCTGTCTTCACCAAAAAAAGGGCAGATCACGGCGCCAATTTGAAGATATGTGCCCGCGTCAGTTGAATGCGGCACTAGTAGTTATATTGATTTTATGTAGTAAGAGTTAATCCTTCATATGTTGTGGTGGTTCAAGTGATAACTGGCCTTCCGCCAGAGATGGTGATACTTGACCTTTTGTTAATTTATTTCAACCCAGGAATGTTCTTCCCTTTTGAGTTTTGGTGATAAGCAAAACAGTTTCAGCACAACAACGTATATCCGAAAGAAATTACTGTAAATTTCCACAAACAGCAAATGTAGAAAATTATATTAGAGTTTATTGATGTCATTAAACAAACACTGTAAATTTCACAAAATGATGGTTGTTTATCCAAAATGAACAATCTATAATCCAACTGAATAATATAGGTACATCCAAATAGAATAATATATGTATATCCACAAGAAATAATTTACTGATTTGTTTACTCAAACACTTGTCTTGGTATCCTCAAAGACGAAGTTCTCCTACACGCTATCAGTAAAAATCCCTCTAGTTCTAAAATCATGGTTATCCTTGGATCAAAAGTCCTGAAATCGCTACTATCGCCCACAACTCTTCTATTTATAACTATTTCTTCTTTTTTTTTTCCCGCCTTTTTTTCACACGACACAATAATTAACATTTGCACTCCTCTCCTCAGCTTTTTAGACCTTTTTTTGCACTCGACATACTGTATTTTCGACATTTTTTTTTTTTTACTTGTTTATTTATTTTTATTCGACTTTATTTTAATTTTTTTATTCACATGTTAGTGATCTTTTCTTCAAATTTTTTCTTAATTTTTTTTTTTTATTTTTCAATAGGATTTTTCCTTCCAAAAAACCCAGATCACACAAACATTCATTTCCCACTTTCGCGCTTATAAAACCCATTTATTATTATCTGGGACTGACCTACGTTTACCCTGTCGGAGCAGTAACGGCAACTGAACTTTGAATGAATGCTGCGTTTTGTGTAAAAACGTCTTATTTGCATTTAAGGTCTGTCATTCTTACATGTATCATCTTCTAGCACATATAAACGCTTAGCGTTAAAGTAGGAGGGACAAAACTAGCGTGAAAGGCCAAGCGGTCACAAATAATAGTTGAACAAAGTTTAGAATGGAATTCATCACTAAACATTGGATTTGTAGACTACAAAAAGGCATTTGACAGTGTAGACAGAGAATCACTTTGGAAATTAATGAGGCACTATGGAGTTCCCCCGAAGATCATTAATTTAATACAGAAAACTTATGAAGACATGACATGCAGAGTTCCTTATGACGGACAACTTACAGAACCGTTTGAGATAAGAACGGGCGTGCGACAGGAATGCCTCTTGTTTCCATTTCTTTTCTTACTAGCAATAGACTGGGTTTTGAAAACATCGACGACACACAACAGAAATGGAATCCAATGGAATTTGGCTAAACAGTTAGATGATTTAGACTTTGCTGATGATTTGGCTCTTCTGTCCCATAACAGTAATCAGATGCAGGACACAATGAAAACACTCGATGAGAGGTCACAGCAATTGGGTCTGAAAATACACAGGGAGAATACAAAAATAATGAGAATAAATGCAGGAAATGATAACATGGTTGAACTTGAAGAAACACCAATACAAGATGTAGAATCGTACACATATCTTGGCAGTAATATAGACAAATTTGGAGGGACAGACAGTGATATCAAAATAAGAATATAAAAAGCAAGAGGAGCTTTCATTGCACCGGAAAATATATGGAGAACAAGAGAAATCGAGTCCAATACAAAAATATGAACCATCAACTCAAATGTGAAGTCAGTCCTATTGTGTGGCTCTGAGACATGGAGAACAACAAAGACAACAACCAAAAAGCTACAGACTTTCATAAATGGGTGCTTGCGTAGAATAGAGGGATTAAAATGGTATGACAAGGTTACCAACGTGGTAACTGATGACAAGAACTAGACAAGTGCCAGTGGAACAAGAGATGAGAAGAAGACGATGGCGATGGATAGGACACACACTGAGGAAACCTGTTGATAGCATTACAAGGCAGTCCTTGTTCTGGAACCCCCAGGGCAAGAGAGGCAGAGGTAGACCAAGAAGCACATGGAGAAGAGAGCTGGAAACAGAGGTGAGAATGATGAGGAGAACGTGGAAAGAACTTGAGATGATGGCATGTGACTGGAGGACTTGGCATGTGTTTGTTGAAGGCCTATGCTCCTTGGGAGCGGAGGGTAATGAATGAATGAATATATCATGTATGTGTGTATTTGTGTGTGTATATGTTAATGATACTGTTTCTCTGTTACTTTCAAACAGAACAGACACCACATTGGCGCAGTCAACATCCAGACTTTGCCTGTGCTATGAAAACATCCACCGGGAACAGTCAACATCATTCAGTGAAATAACGAGACCTTGAATCTCACCATGTCTGACCTTTCCCCAAAATAAGAAGAGCTACTCCGAGCAGTTGTGAGATTTATTTCCCGCCTTTTGGGCTCTTTTTTCCCCCCTTCGGTGTGACCCGTCGGTTTCATTCGGTGTGCAAGTGTGCACATATTGTCTGTAACAATTTTGCATCTCTTCCAGCTCAGTGATCGATCTTTGAGATTTTGGGACGTGTGGCGTTCTGTTCCTGGCGTATACAGGACGTGATATTATGTCATTTTCGTACACGCTTGCACGAACATGTGTAATCTTGAAATTAACTCGACTAGGAGAAGACGACTTAGTAAGAGATGGACAGAGTGGTGGCAAACTTGAATAAATACATTATGAGAGTTATGCTGTTCACAGGATGTGCACTGGATCGTAAAGAAATAAACAAATCTATTTCCGACACAAGATGAGAGAAGCAGTAAATAAATAATACTCATAAATTGATATATTGCACGCACTCATCAGTCGGCGTCTGTGGCCTAATGGATATGAACGCAGTTTCATAATCCAGATATACCAGGTTCGAAACCAGCTGCGGGCGGTTTGGTAGCAGATCGCTTTGTATGGATTTTTAACAATGGTATAAGCGCCGTACCGTTCAGAAAGCAATGGCAAACTACTGAATGAAAAAAAAAATGCCTAGAAAAATCACAAACAGCCAATAAAAGCTGGGGTTGATTGCCACGTCCTGTAAAGGATAAGCAACTAACTTAACTCATCAGAAATAAAGAAATATAAAATTAGACATCAGACAAACAACAGAAGTGATAGGTTTACCTGGGACTCGAATCCATGATCTTCCGAACAGCAACACCGTCTCTCCACGAGAGTGAATCGCGACTAACCTCATTGCTAACTAGGAACCACAAAAACAGAGCTTCGTGGACAGTGGATATAAGCCCGACCACGCAACGAAACTACGGAATTTCTAACAGAGGAACGACCCAGACTAATTATAGACCCGATCACCAGTATAACTTTCCTATTCACTCACCACTATAGGCCAGACAACACAAGATAAAGACCGCAATAGTGTGTCTACTCAAGTATGGAACAATAAACATAATGAATGATAGAAGGATGACAAGCGATAGACACAACAGGATGACAAGCGATAGACACAACAGGATGACAAGCGATAGACACAACAGGATGACAAGCGATAGACACAACAGGATGACAAGCGATAGACACAACAGGATGACAAGCGATAGACACAACAGGATGACAAGCGATAGACACAACAGGATGACAAGCGATAGACACAACAGGATGACAAGCGATAGACACAACAGGATGACAAGCGATAGACACAACACAGAAGATGCACCTGAGAAGAATATGACTTACATTGAACCAGTAATGCGACATCTGGAAAAAAAGTATTGTGAGTTTTCAGGAAAAGTATTGTGACTTGTAGGGGAAAAGAGTTAGTTAAATGAAAACTAATTATACGGCTTCTATAATTATAAAGCGTGTACTCACGAGAGAGAAAGAAGGAGGAAAATAAGAGGATATTTAGTATCTTCTCTCTTTGTCTACCTTTATATTTTTGTCTACCTCTATATTTTTGTCTACCTCTATATTTTTGTCTACCTCTATATTTTTGTCTACCTCTATATTTTTGTCTACCTCTATATTTTTGTCTACCTCTATATTTTTGTCTACCTCTATATTTTTGTCTACCTCTATATTTTTTTCGGCCTCGTTCACAGTCGGTTGTAATTTTTGTTTCCGTTTTTGTAAGATTCAATTTTTACTGTCACTATTTTCTAAAATGGCAAATGAGTTAACTAAATATTAAAATGACAGGCAGTTAGAGAACAACTTGGCATGTGTTTGTTGAAGGCCTATGCTCCTTGGGGAGCTAAAGGGTTTGATTGATTGAGAGAACAACTTCATGCTGTCAAACATTCAATACAAACATTCAATTAATTTTATCAACAGTAACATTTCTACAACTTTAACTGGAATTTACAACTAAAGCAGTCATATTATTTATCAGCAGAGTATAATAACAGACACACGAACATTCTGACAATTTAAGTGGACAATTAAATTCTCTTAACAGTAAGGAGTGATGCCAAAATTTTTCATCCAACAGACAAATCAATGCTGGGAATGATGAAACTATACAACTCATCAAACTGACATCTTGTTGGGGTACGTGCAATGACGTGATTGCCAGTAAATTCCAGAAACCAGCAGAGACTCTAGGTAAATTAATATGTTGTCAGTGTGCAAAATATTAATTGATTAATAGAGTTTTGAAAGGTAATGTATATTTTAAAAAGTAAGAACAATAACAACACACAAAAATATCTACCTCGTAACACGTTATTTTAAATTTACTGTTTTGGTTGACAATTGTGTTCTTTCTAACCCACACCCCTCCCCCTCTCTTTAAAGCTCATCACGCTCGACTAGTGGGGTGGTCCGCCTACTTCTTCCCCCCCCCCCCCCCCCCCCGGCCCAATTTAGGTACCACTCCGAAATTAGATTTAGATTCATAAATATTTTGTCTTACAAGCTCCCTGTGTCATAGTTTATATTAAAATTTGTTAGAAACCCCATCTCCTTTTCTCACTCAGAAATACAGCCGTTCCCGCCCCAACTCCCTAAAAATATTACAGTATCTCAAGAGCCACCCTTAAACTATCATACAAGGGGGCGTGTCAATCAATCTGCAGACGTGATTAGCAGGAGTTCGATATCGCCTGATTGGAGCTGACATTATGAAATGTCCCCACGTCATTAAGCTCAAATTACACAACCTGAAGCATTGTTATTCCGCTTCCCCACTCCCTCCTCCTAATCAAATTATTCCCCTTGCGAAAAATATTCCCTGTTTCCTGTCCCAACATCACAATCAGAGAAAAATGTTCTGCCCGCGGAGTTCCGGGTCTGGTCAAACGTCAGAATCATTGTCTGTGAACACGCAAGAGATAGAAAGCTTTGATCGTGTCTGCTTGTAGATTTTAGATTTTATTTTAAACATTTGGAAACCCAAGATAACGTGGCTGATGTCATCATCATTGTTCGCTCCCTGTGGGGCATAGATTCGACTTAGCAGACGGTTCCATTGCAGGAAGTCTGTAGCAAAGAACTCATGTGCTGATGCAGCAGTGGACCATGTGGTATTTCGTTTTAAGTGATTTGGTTTCCCAGCTCTCGATCATTCTGACAATACAAGTTGTAACTGAACTACATGAGGAGAAAAACGGTTCAAAATACAGAAAGGGAATTTCGCAGCTCTGATCAGAGAGAATAAAGAGTGAAATTCACAAAATTGAAGTTAGAATGAAGAGTGAAGTTTATAATACTGAAGAGGGGGAATAATCAATGGAATTCACAGCGCTGATTAGTTAGAATGAAAAGTGAAATTCACAACGCTGGACAGAAAGAATAAAAATTAAGACTGTGAATGAAAACAAAACCTGGAATAACAAACTTCCAAAACAGATTCATTCGTCCCGAATGTACTTGGGGAGAAAGTAGACAAATAGTAGCCACTTCATGCAGAAATGACGGTTGTGTTAAATAAACCGGAAGTAAGTCATTTTATTGCCTATTTATCAGTTTAGTTTAAGACGCAATAAAACATCTTTTTTTTTTTTTTTTTTTAGGATGGCGAAGTACCGTAAAAAGTGTCTTGGCTTTTGATTTCATGACATGTGATTCCTAACCAAAGTCTGTTCTTTGTTAGCCTTTGAGAAGCCTCCCTCAACGAGGTTTGTCATTACATTAATTCTAAAATCCACTTATAAAGAGTTTTCTTTTTCGGGAAAATAAGTAAACTGTTCGCATTGCACTGTGAAAACTAAATTGAACCCCCATTAAAAGAACACGCATGATTAGCATTTTTTCATGTTGCGTCAAGTATTGACCATAAGTCATGATAAGTTTGACTACACAGATTCAGTCAAGTTGATATGGAATGGACCCACATGAAATGACCCCAGTAGAAATAATGCTGTCATCTGGACATGCAGCAGAGAGAACGAACGAACGAACGAACTTTATTTTCAAGGGTTAAGAATTGGGCACGCAGGCCCGTCTTACATTCTGCCCTTCTTCTCTCTGTCATCTTACATACCGTATCCTTTCAATAGCACATGTATTTTTAGCATTATTTAAGCATACAACATTATCGAGGTAAAATAATAACATACATTTGTAACATCCAGACATAATCAAATTTAAGGGGGGAAAAATTATTAATTAAAATAAATTAACAAAAATTAATACCTTTAAAAAAAAAAATAAATAAAAAAAACTAACAAACACAATCTAAACCATTCATACAGTAAATAAGACATAATTTGAAACGTAATCAGATAATGGTGGCATATAATAACTCTTGACATTTTGGAAATCTGCTGAATTAGCTGGGACTTCATGCGTTGTCAGCGCATGCGGAAAATGTTCCCACAGGTGAGCAACTTTGAGTCCCAAGCAGATACTGCCACAGGGAGTGAATTGTTGACGCCTCCACTACACGAGATCCAGCTTTATGACCTATGCTCCTTAGGGAGGTAAAGGGTATTGACTGATAGATGAGAATCGTACATATAGGCCCGACTTGCATTTTGCCCTTCCTCTTACTCATCTTTATTGCTAGGTATCCAGACATTCTCCAACATACTTAAGGTATTAGTTCAATGGCGATGCAACATTATAAGTAGTATAAAAGCATACATTTACAGTTTCTGATTACAATTAAGAAGTAAGGTATATTAAAATGAAAAACTAGATCATCAGACCCTCCATACAGTATATTAGATAATAATAATGAGAGAGAGAGAGAGAGAGAGAGAGAGAGAGAGAGAGAGAGAGAGAGAACATGTCATGTTTTTGCGGGTCTACTTACTCGGTATAAAATAAAATCTGAACGAGAAATGTTTCTTGTTTTGTTTTTGCGAACAGCCATAAAATGGTGGGCACATTACCACAGATGTTACCAGAAAATATGACCAATCAACGGAATAAACATTTCGATGTTCAAAAACTTCTCGATACCCCGGTTTTTTCATTTTACATTATCCAGCCATTATTTACCACTAATAAACAACAATTCTCTACTAATATGCCTGTATCTTGAGGATCCCTTATTTCACTGTCACTACTTACCTCATCAAATACATACAGTAAATTATCTCATTAGATCAGCCACTGCATTTGTCCCTCTGACGAGCAGTAAATTTTAGGGGTTCTTTTAATTACCAGTTTTACAGCAATCAGAAAATTCTCAGAACGGTTATTAGGGGACATAACTCAACGGTTAGTTTCCTTCTTCAATCTCCATTATACACGGCCTCTTGAGTCGCTCATTATGGCAACCTATAGGTCTACCGTAATCTACTTAATAAACAGGTCTGGTTTACGTTTAATGGGGGTGAATATTGCTAAGTAAGCCGTAATCTGATATTATCTCCGATTTGAGAAAGTCCTTATGTTATATTATTCTTGTTAGAACGCCGCCTCATTACGTGAGGATTCGAACTAGGACAGAGGGACGGCTTGTGAATGTGGTAATAATGTGATTATGTGCGTGTGTTTGTGTGTGAGCGACTGGTTGAACAGCGACTGAATTTTTTTTAAAGTTGCTGGCATAAAGTAATGTTTTCATATGCATCGAAACAGGCAGACACGACTTCCACATAAAACAGACAAAAAATAAGACACAGACTAAATTCACGGTGTTGAGAAACAGAGCCACTTAAACTAAACTTACAAAGAGTGTAGAGATATAAAGAGTAAACACGAATTAAACGTACATAAGACGATATACAGAGCAGCAAACGTACAACAACCAGCAAACTTAACAGAATCAGAACACAGAGAGATGTAAACATAAACAAAGAGAATCAGAACACAGAGAGCTGTAAACATAAAAAAAGAGCAAACAGAAACATAACACAGAGAGCTGTAGACATAAACAACGAGCAAACAGAAACAGAACACTGAGAGAGCTGTAAACATAAATAACGAGCAAACAGAAACAGAACACAGAGAGAGCTGTAAACATAAACAACGAGCAAACAGAAACAGAACACAGAGAGAGAGCTGTAGACATAAACAACGAGCAAACAGAAACAGAACAGAACACAGAGAGAGAGCTGTAGACATAAACAACGAGCAAACAGAAACATAACACAGAGAGAGCTGTAGACATAAACAACGAGCAAACAGAAACAGAACAGAACACAGAGAGAGAGCTGTAGACATAAACAACGAGCAAACAGAAACATAACACAGAGAGAGCTGTAGACATAAACAACGAGCAAACAGAAACAGAACACAGAGAGAGCTGTAAACATAAACAATGAGCAAACAGAAACAGAACACAGAGAGATATTAACATAAACAACGAGCAAACAGAAACAGAACACACACACAGAGAGAGAGAGAGAGAGAGAGAGAGAGAGAGAGAGAGAGAGAGAGAGAGAGAGAGAGAGAGAGAGAGAGAGAGAGAGAGCTGTAAACATAAACAACGAGCAAACAGAAACAGAACACAGAGAGAGACAGTGAAAACTAACTTTTGTTCTAATAACATTTTCAAATTTTTTATGTGCTCAATAGACACAGTGTATGTCCATGAACCAAATTCCAGAGTTTATTTTGTTAAAAAAATGTGGTTACCATGGTAACCAAAAAAAAAACATCCGCCATATTGGATTTTCACCACTTTTCGACAGCTAAAAACTTATGTTTCCCATTGACCAAACTTTATCAAATTGCACACACATGTTGTGACTGACAATTAAAACAATTTGTCACATGCTTTTTTTGATAAGTTTAAAATTCTATTTTTAATGATTTTTTTTTAAATTGCACTTTATTTATATGAAAAAAATGTAAAAAAAATATTTAAAAAAAATATATCAAAGCAAATTACCAAAATATCAAAAAAAGCATGTGACAATTTAAAGGTATATATGTGTACTACATGCATGCCAAATTTCAGACTGATCTATTAGATAGTTTGTAAAAAATAACATTTTTTGTTAATAAAATGTTAGTTTTGAGAAAAATGCATTTTAGTCACCGAGTGACTTGTCTTGTCCAATATGCTCCATTCTGGGAGGCTGAATGTGTTTAAAATCCTCCAGGACTATATGCTGCACATCCTTCAGCTTCTTGCAGCTCCTTCTCTCGCCTTTATCTTGCCTAATTTTTCTTCTTTCCTTCTACACGGTAACCCAAAAAAAAAAAAACATCCGCCATATTAGGTTTTTCACCAATTTTCAAGAGCAAAAATCTTATGTTTACCATTGACCAAACTTTATCAAATTGCACACACATATTGTGACTGACAATTAAAAAAATTTGTCACATGCTGTTTTTGATAGGTTTAAAATTCTATTTTTAATGATTTAAAAAAAAAAAAAATTATATTTGTATGAAAAAATATTTTTAAAAAAAAACAAATATATTTGTATGAAAAAATATTTTTTAAAATATTTTTTAAAAATTTATAAAAGAAAATTACCAAAATATCAAAAATGCAGATGTGTTACTTTAAAGATATAGATGTGTACTACTCATGATTATTTTGATAAGTTTAAAATTCTATTTTTAATGATTTAAAAAAAAAAACTATATTTGTGTGAAAAAATATTTTTAAAAATATTTTTAAAAAATTTATAAAAGAAAATTACCAAAATATATAAAATGCAGATGTGTTACTTTAAAGATATAGATGTGTACTACATGCATGCCAAATTTGAGACTCCTCTGTTAGATAGTTTTAGAAAGAAATCGTGCATTTTCGGCACAAATTTGAAAATCATAGCATATGGGTAGTGCAGACAATATGCTTTTTGATACATCAAATGCATTTTTTTATGTTATAAAACCTTGCTCAATCGATTCCTCGATGATTATTTAATAAAATAAGCTCAAAAGTAAAAAATCGATATTTTGTACGTAAAATCCAGTTTTCATTGTAATGGAGCCACTTAAACTAAACTTACAAAGAGTGTAGAGATATAAAGAGTAAACACGAATTAAACGTACATAAGACGATATACAGAGCAGCAAACGTACAACAACCAGCAAACTTAACAGAATCAGAACACAGAGAGCTGTAAACATAAACAAACAGAATCAGAACACAGAGAGCTGTAAACATAAAAAAAGAGCAAACAGAAACATAACACAGAGAGCTGTAGACATAAACAACGAGCAAACAGAAACAGAACACAGAGAGAGAGAGAGAGATGTAAACATAAACAACGAGCAAACAGAAACAGAATACAGAGAGATGTAAACATAAACAACGAGCAAACAGAAACAAAACAGAGAGAGAGAGAGAGAGAGAGAGAGAGAGAGAGAGCTGTAAACATAAACAACGAGCAAACAGAAACAGAACACAGAGAGAGAGAGATGTAAACATAAACAACGAGCAAACAGAAACAGAACACAGAGAGAGCTGTAAACATAAACAACGAGCAAACAGAAACAGAACACAGAGAGAGCTGTAAACATAAACAACGAGCAAACAGAAACAGAACACAGAGAGAGCTGTAAACATAAACAATGAGCAAACAGAAACAGAACAGAGAGAGAGAGCTGTAGACATAAACAACGAGCAAACAGAAACAGAACAGAGAGAGAGAGCTGTAAACATAAACAACGAGCAAACAGAAACAGAACACAGAGAGATGTCAACATAAACAACGAGCAAACAGAAACAGAACACAGAGAGATATTAACATAAACAACAAGCAAACAGAAACAGAACACAGAGAGAGAGATAGCTGTAAACATCAACAACGAGCAAACAGAAACAGAACACAGAGAGAGCTGTAAACATAAACAACGAGCAAACAGAAACAGAACAGAGAGAGAGCTGTAAACATAAACAACGAGCAAACAGAAACAGAACACACACAGAGAGAGAGAGAGAGATGTAAACATAAACAACGAGCAAACAGAAACAGAACACAGAGAGAGAGAGAGAGATGTAAACATAAACAACGAGCAAACAGAAACAGAATACAGAGAGATGTAAACATAAACAACGAGCAAACAGAAACAAAACAGAGAGAGAGAGAGAGAGAGAGAGAGAGAGAGAGAGCTGTAAACATAAACAACGAGCAAACAGAAACAGAACACAGAGAGAGAGAGATGTAAACATAAACAACGAGCAAACAGAAACAGAACACAGAGAGAGCTGTAAACATAAACAACGAGCAAACAGAAACAGAACACAGAGAGAGCTGTAAAAAAAAATAAACAACGAGCAAACAGAAACAGAACACAGAGAGAGCTGTAAACATAAACAATGAGCAAACAGAAACAGAACAGAGAGAGAGAGAGCTGTAGACATAAACAACGAGCAAACAGAAACAGAACAGAGAGAGAGAGAGCTGTAAACATAAACAACGAGCAAACAGAAACAGAACACAGAGAGATGTCAACATAAACAACGAGCAAACAGAAACAGAACACAGAGAGATATTAACATAAACAACAAGCAAACAGAAACAGAACACAGAGAGAGAGATAGCTGTAAACATCAACAACGAGCAAACAGAAACAGAACACAGAGAGAGCTGTAAACATAAACAACGAGCAAACAGAAACAGAACAGAGAGAGAGCTGTAAACATAAACAACGAGCAAACAGAAACAGAACACACACAGAGAGAGAGAGAGAGAGAGAGATAAACAAAAACAAAGAGCAAAAAAAAACAAAACACAGAGAGAGAGAGAGAGCTGTAAACATAAACAACGAGCAAACAGAAACAGAACACAGAGAGAGAGAGATGTAAACATAAACAACGAGCAAACAGAAACAAAACAGAGAGAGAGAGAGAGAGAGAGAGAGAGAGAGAGAGAGAGAGAGAGAGAGAGAGCTGTAAACATAAACAACGAGCAAACAGAAACAGAACACAGAGAGAGAGAGATGTAAACATAAACAACGAGCAAACAGAAACAAAACAGAGAGAGAGAGCTGTAAACATAAACGAGCAAACAGAAACAGAACACAGAGAGAGCTGTAAACATAAAACAACGAGCAAACAGAAACAGAAAAACACAGAGAGAGCTGTAAAAATAAACAATGAGCAAACAGAAAAAAACAGAACAGAGAGAGAGAGAGCTGTAGACATAAACAACGAGCAAACAGAAACAGAACAGAGAGAGAGAGAGCTGTAAACATAAACAACGAGCAAACAGAAACAGAAACACAGAGAGATGTCAAACATAAACAACGAGCAAACAGAAAAACAGAACACAGAGAGATATTAACATAAACAACAAGCAAACAGAAAAAAGAACACAGAGAGAGAGATAGATAGCTGTAAACATCAACAACGAGCAAACAGAAAAAACAGAACACAGAGAGAGCTGTAAACATAAACAACGAGCAAACAGAAAACAGAACAGAGAGAGAGCTGTAAACATAAACAACGAGCAAAAAGAAACAGAAAAACACACAGAGAGAGAGAGAGAGAGAGATGTAAAACATAAACAACGAGGAAACAGAAACAGAACACAGAGAGAGAGAGAGAGAGATGTAAACATAAACAACGAGCAAACAGAAACAGAATACAGAGAGATGTAAACATAAACAACGAGCAAACAGAAACAAAACAGAGAGAGAGAGAGAGAGAGAGAGAGAGCTGTAAACATAAACAACGAGCAAACAGAAACAGAACACAGAGAGAGAGAGATATATAAAAAAACAACGAGCAAACACAGACAAAACACAGAGAGAGACCTAAACATAAACAACGAGCAAACAGAAACAGAACACAGAGAGAGCTGTAAACATAAACAACGAGCAAACAGAAACAGAACACAGAGAGAGCTGTAAACATAAACAATGAGCAAACAGAAACAGAACAGAGAGAGAGAGAGCTGTAGACATAAACAACGAGCAAACAGAAACAGAACAGAGAGAGAGAGAGCTGTAAACATAAACAACGAGCAAACAGAAACAGAACACAGAGAGATGTCAACATAAACAACGAGCAAACAGAAACAGAACACAGAGAGATATTAACATAAACAACAAGCAAACAGAAACAGAACACAGAGAGAGAGATAGCTGTAAACATCAACAACGAGCAAACAGAAACAGAACACAGAGAGAGCTGTAAACATAAACAACGAGCAAACAGAAACAGAACAGAGAGAGAGCTGTAAACATAAACAACGAGCAAACAGAAACAGAACACACACAGAGAGAGAGAGAGAGATGTAAACATAAACAACGAGCAAACAGAAACATAACACAGAGAGAGAGAGAGCTGTAAACATAAACAACGAGCAAACAGAAGCATAACACAGAGAGAGCTGTAAACATAAACAACGAGAAAACAGAAACAGAACACAGAGAGATGTAAAGATAAACAACGAGCAAACAGAAACATAACACAGAGAGAGCTGTAAACATAAACAACGAGCAAACAGAAACATAACACAGAGAGAGATGTAAACATAAACAACGAGCAAACAGAAACAAAACACAGAGAGAGAGAGAGCTGTAAACATAAACAACGAGCAAACAGAAACAGAACACAGAGAGAGAGGTGTAAACATAAACAACGAGCAAACAGAAACATAACACAGAGAGAGCTGTAAACATAAACAACGAGCAAACAGAAACAGAACACAGAGAGATGTAAACATAAACAACGAGCAAACAGAAACAGAACACAGAGAGAGCTGTAAACATAAACAACGAGCAAACAGAAACAGAACACACACAGAGAGAGAGAGAGAGAGAGAGAGCTGTAAACATAAACAACGAGCAAACAGAAACAGAACAGAGAGAGAGAGAGAGCTGTAAACATAAACAACGAGAAAACCGAAACATAACACAGAGAGAGTTGTAAACATAAACAACGAGCAAACAGAAACAGAACACAGAGAGATGTAAACATAAACAACGAGCAAACAGAAACAGAACAGTGAGAGAGAGAGAGAGAGAGAGAGAGAGAGAGAGAGCTGTAGACATAAACAACGAGCAACCAGAAACTGAACACAGAGAGAGCTGTAAACATAAACAACGAGCAAACAGAAACAGAACACAGAGAGAGAGAGAGAGCTGTAAACATAAACAACGAGCAAACAGAAACAGAACACAGAGAGAGAGAGAGAGCTGTAAACATAAACAACGAGAAAACCGAAACATAACACACAGAGAGAGAGAGAGAGAGAGAGAGAGAGAGAGAGAGATGTAAACATAAACAACGAGCAAACAGAAACAGAACACAGATAACGGTAAACATAAACAACGAGCAAACAGAAACAGAGCACACAAAGAGAGATGTAAACATAAACAACGAGAAAATCGAAACATAACACAGAGAGAGAGAGATGTAAACATAAACAACGAGCAAACAGAAACAGAACACAGATAACGGTAAACATAAACAACGAGAAAACCTAAACATAACACAGAGAGAGAGATGTAAACATAAACAACGAGCAAACAGAAACAGAACACAGATAACGGTAAACATAAACAACGAGCAAACAGAAACAGAACACAGAGAGATGTAAACATAAACAACAAGCAAACAGAAACAGAACACACAGAGATGTAAATATAAACAACGAGCAAACAGAAACAGAACAGAACAGAGAGAGAGAGAGAGAGAAAGAGAAAGAGAGAGAGAGAGAGCTGTAAACATAAACAACGAGCAAACAGAAACATAACACAGAGAGAGAGAGAGATGTAAACATAAACAACGAGCAAACAGAAACAGAACACAGATAACGGTAAACATAAACAACGAGCAAACAGAAACATAACACAGAGAGAGATGTAAACATAAACAACGAGCAAACAGAAACAGAACACAGATAACGGTAAACATAAACAACGAGCAAACAGAAACAGAACACAGAGAGATGTAAACATAAACAACGAGCAAACAGAAACAGAACACAGAGAGATGTAAACATAAACAACGAGCAAACAGAAACAGAACACAGATAACGGTAAACATAAACAACGAGCAAACAGAAACAGAACACAGAGAGCTGTCCACGACAAGAAACAGTGCTAGCTAACGTGATAACAATAATGACATCTCCATTTCATAAATTACCATGAGTACTTTCGTGAGAAAGAAAACGCGAACACATAGCCCTACCAATAATAAATCTTCTTGTAAATTTGAATTGTAATCTTGACCAATGCTGCACCCGGTAACGGCGGTTTTATTTTTGTTCAAGCGCGTGAGAAATAAACGGGAAAGAAGAGGCAGCGGCAGTGATTCAAATAATCGCCCCAGTATCGCATCGTATACACACAGATGCATGTGCACATCACACACAGATGCATGTGCACATCACACACAGACAAACCTCACATATACAAATTACCACATCACTATCATTGTCAAAGAAGCAAAGAAACAATTATACGAGGGGCGTTCAGAAAGTAATGCACTGCATCGTTTTTCTCAGCTAATAATGAAGATAGAAGCATGAAATTTTGCACACTTCAAATATGGCATGTGTCAATAGTGTGCATCAAATTGCACCGCAACAGGCCAAATAATATGGCTGCCCTAAACCGTTGAAATGGTGCGTGTTAGCAACTTGCGTTATAAACAGCGAATTGTGATAGAATTTCTAGTTGCAGAGAAGGAAACTGTTGTGAATATTCACAAGCGTCTATGTGATGTGTATGGAAGTTTTGCAGTCGACAGGAGTACAGTCAGTCGCTGGGTTCAGAGAATCAAAGAATCAGGAAGTGGAGATACGGAGCTGCTTGATTGGCCGCGCTGTGGACGTCCAGTCACAGCCACCAACGCAGAAATGTTGAAATGCGCTGAGGGCATTATTCTTACTGATAGGTAAATCACTACTCAACAATTGGCCTTACAGCTGTCAGTCAGCATTGGTAGTGCAAATGCAGTTATAAAAACTCTCGGATTTTCTAAGGTTTGCGCAAGATGGGTTCCTCGAAGTCTCACAAATGACCACCGATTGCAAAGGAAAGCAATTTCTTCTGAATTGTTGGAGCGTTTCAATGCTGATTGAGAGAACATTTTGGCTAAGATCGTTACAGGTGACGAAACCTGGGCACATAATTTTGAACCTGAGACAAAAAGACAGTCAATGGAGTGGCATCATCCGCAATCACCAAGAAGAAAGAAATTCAAGACAATTCCTTCAGCTGGAAAGGTCATGATCACTGTCTTTTGGGACATTAAAGGTGTGATTCTTGTGGACGTTATGCCAAGAGGAGAGACAATCAATTCGCAAGCTTACATTAAGACATTGAAAAAACTCAATCAACGTTTTCGCAGAGTTCGGCCGCACAAGAATCCAGCAGACCTGCTTCTCCTTCCCGACAATGCGCGCCCTCACACAAGTCTGGCAACACGGGAAGCAATCACCAAATTGGGTTGGACTGTACTAGCCCATCCACCCTATAGTCCCGATTTGGCACCCTCTGATTTTCATCTATTTGGTCCACTTAAAGATGCACTCCGTGGGACAAGGTTTGAAGATGATGAAGGAGTGATTCATGCAGCGAAGAAATGGCTACATGATCAAGACAAAATCTGGTACGGACTAGGAATACATGCACTAGTTTCGCGCTGGCATAAAGCCGTACAAGTTGATGGGGATTATGTTGAATAATACCGATGTTTACATGACATATCCATGTATATTGTGTATAAATTTCATGCTTTTTGAATAAATAGCGAGAAGACGCAGCAATAGAGACCGCAGTCAGCGACTCATAGCTTGACTGCCTGCGTCAGGACCAGCGAACCAGAGCTGGTCAAGATCGTGCTCCACCTCCACGTGGTGGTCCTGGAAACAGTCTGTAGCAGTGCAGGCTGGCTGAGCGAGCACGGATCGCAATGGGAAGGCAAACCCGGTCCTAAAAAATGCCGTGCAGAAGTCGGATGTGTCGACCGAAAGGTGCAGATATCACAGCTACGTTGTAACAGACACAACGCAACCACCGTCCTTTTCAGGGCGAACGAGGAAGAAAAAGAAAAAAAAAAAGAATAAATAGCTCTTGAGAAAAACGATGTGGTGCATTACTTTCTGAACGCCCCTCGTATTTAAGAATATTTGTTTTACTCAGTTTGGTACTTCTACACATATAATTTTATTAGAAACATATTACTCTTTGCCATACAGAGATCAAGTGATCATTGTCAGATTCAGAACTCAAATACCAGATGTTCAACAAATTAAAATTTGGACAAACATAGACACGGAGTCCATCTTGGGAAGACGTACAAACATTAGAAGGTGGTCCCCTAAGATAGTCAGCTTAAAAGTGTAGATTGACTACATTGCTACAAAACGGCATTCCAACCTGCTGAGTTTTAAATCACTACTGTGAGGGTGTTACAATCTCCATGACTGGCTGTGTGAGGGTGTTACAATCTCCATGACTGGCTGAAGTTATTACGTGACGGACTTTCATGAAAATGTATTCGTTAAAGCTGAACTTATACATGATGACGCAGTAAACTATCACACAAATTTAACTGAAAAACCATAACAATCTTACCTACTTGTTATGGCATATACTACTCACCAAATAAGACACGTGTCTCCTTCTCAAACCAAATTTATTACGCAAACAGTAATATTTCTTCAACTGACCACAGCCACAGGTAGAAAAACATGAACGGGTAGTACAACAACCGAATGTAGTAAAGTATTCATAGCTGGTACAACAATCATTTGTAGTAACACAGCCATAAGTAGTAAAAAAATCAATTGTTGTCACAATAGCCGTAAGTAGTGATACAATCAATTGTAGTAACACAGCCATAAGTAGTAAAAAAATCAATTGTTGTCACAACAACCATAAGTAGTAAAACAATCAATTGTAGTAACATAGCCATAAGTAGTAAAACAATCAATTGTAGTAACACAGCCATAAGTAGTAAAACAATCAATTGTTGTCACAACAACCATAAGTAGTAAAACAATCAATTGTAGCAACACAGCCATAAGTAGTAAAACAATCAATTGTAGTAACACAGCCATAAGTAGTAAAACAATCAATTGTAGTAACAAAGCCATAAGTAGTAAAACAATCAATTGTTGTCACAACAACCATAAGTAGTAAAACAATCAATTGTAGTAACATAGCCATAAGTAGTAAAACAATCAATTGTAGTAACACAGCCATAAGTAGTAAAACAATCAATTGTTGTCACAACAACCATAAGTAGTAAAACAATCAATTGTAGCAACACAGCCATAAGTAGTAAAACAATCAATTGTAGTAACACAGCCATAAGTAGTAAAACAATCAATTGTTGTCACAACAACCATAAGTAGTAAAACAATCAATTGTAGTAACACAGCCATAAGTAGTAAAAAAATCAATTGTTGTCACAACAACCATAAGTAGTAAAACAATCAATTGTAGTAACATAGCCATAAGTAGTAAAACAATCAATTGTAGTAACACAGCCATAAGTAGTAAAACAATCAATTGTTGTCACAACAACCATAAGTAGTAAAACAATCAATTGTAGCAACACAGCCATAAGTAGTAAAACAATCAATTGTAGTAACACAGCCATAAGTAGTAAAACAATCAATTGTAGTAACAAAGCCATAAGTAGTAAAACAATCAATTGTAGTAACACAGCCATGAGTAGTAAAACAATCAATTGTAGTAACACAGCCATAAGTAGTAAAACAATCAATTGTAGTAACACAGCCATAAGTAGTAAAACAATCAATTGTAGCAACACAGCCATAAGTAGTAAAACAATCAATTGTAGTAACACAGCCATATGTAGTAAAACAACCGATTGTAGTAACACAGCCATAAGTAGTAAAACAATCAATTGTAGTAACACAAGCCATAAGTAGTAAAACAATCAATTGTAGTAACACAGCCATAAGTAGTAAAACAATCAATTGTAGTAATGCAGCCATAAGTAGTAAAACAATCAATTGTAGTAACACAGCCATAAGTAGTGAAACAATCAATTGTAGCAACACAGCCACAAGTAGTAAAACAACCGATTGTAGCAAAACAGTCATTTGTATTTAAACAACCCGTAATACTTTTGTGATAGTTTAAACAACACACATACATCCAGATGTTAGTGAAGATTGTTGAACTAGATTTTAAGGAACGCTATCTGCCAGTATGAGAGTTCTGTATTTACAAAACAGAAGAACAGTAGTTTAGAATGTAATGTTATACAAATGCGACTAAGACCAACGAGAAATATTTTATCCATCCTACATCATTCTATATTAACATGTATAATAAAACATATATTTGTGCCACTGAGTCACTAATGAGTCATTTAATAAGTCAATGAACTTCTTTCAACTTTATAAAACATTTTCAGATTGAAATTTATTTCTTACGGCGCATGGAAAAAAAAAATCGGCTGTTATGATAAACTACCAGCAGGTCATCATTAGCCTTGTCAGAGAGTGCAGATCTTGGGGCAATGGAAAATCAGAGCTGGAGATTAATCAGCTGATAAGTGATCATGTTGGGGATGGTAACGCCATTGTGTACATTGATGGGTCTGTAGTGCGTGGTGAGAAATCAGGATGGGGCTTCTCTAGGAGAATAAAGGGCAGGGTCGTTGCTGAACAGAGTGGAGCCAACATGACAACAACCTCCAGCATGAGAATGGAGGTAGAGGCAGTTACTGTGGCACTGAGTTGGCTCCATTAACCAGGGCAGTTATATTGTCAGATTCTCGAGCCATGCTTCGGAAAGTTCAGAACGGATGGCTGCGGTAGGAATGGAAAACATCATTAGAATCCTCAAGTCTTCAAGAACTGTTGTGAATTTACTGTTATGGTCATGCAGGGGTACGTGGCAATGAAAGAGCTGACAGACTGGCATCGAGAGCACCCATAGTGGGGACAATGGACATGGATAAGGGAGAGATACTAAGGACAATTAATGATCGCCTGTTAGATAAAGACGCTGCAATGGATGCATCAACAAGGCTGAGACTGTTGGAATTTGGCATCAAACGTGGGACTAGCAGAGATGGGCGCGAGAGAGGATGCATCCGTCGTATGTACAACCAGTGTGCTACAGGTACAATTAGCATTCATACTCTTCGACATTTGCTGAGGGAGACTGAGCACCTATGGGTTTGCCCAGAGTGCAGTGAGGTTGATTCTGATTAACAATAACAATAACAAAACATTATCATCATCTTTTTTTTTGATACGGCTGGTACCCTTACAATAAACCTTCACCAAACACTCACATGGTCTTGTAGCGGCCTTCACCAAACACTCACATGATGTTGAAGCGGCCTTCACCAAACACTCACATGATGTTGTAGCGACCTTCACCAAACACTCACATGATGTTGTAGCGACCTTCACCAAACACTCACATGATGTTGTAGCGACCTTCACCAAACACTCACATGATGTTGTAGCGACCTTCACCAAACACTCACATGATGTTGTAGCGACCTTCACCAAACACTCACATGATGTTGAAGCGGCCTTCACCAAACACTCACATGATGTTGTAGCGGCCTTCACCAAACACTCACATGGTCTTGTAGCGGCCTTCACCAAACACTCACATGGTCTTGTAGCGACCTTCACCAAACACTCACATGGTCTTGTAGCGACCTTCACCAAACACTCACATGGTCTTGTAGCGGCCTTCACCATGATGTTGAAGCGGTGGTTTCTGTAGTAATTTTTACATGATGAGGTTGTCAGCCTCATGCACAACCTGATAATAGTCGCCTTGTACGACATACGTGACGAAGTAGAAGTCCCAATCTTTCTTTATTTGATAAGAGACCTCCAGGACTACACGTGACTTTATAAAACAGGTTTCATCATAAGATAATTATTCTGTTTAAAAACTGTGAACAAATTATATCAATGATGTACAATAGTTGTGAGAGTATTAGAGCCTTACAAGGACCAGCTTTGTCTAATTTACTTTCCAGATACGGGATTTTTTTTTTTTTAGTTCACATATTTGTTTTTTCTCACAAAAATGTAATGCCGACGAACATGTTGAAGAAAGTTGAGATGACAGTTAGCCTTGAACTTGTGTGGAGAAAGTTAGTTACCGCCATAACAATGACTATAAACATCAGAGTTCTAGAGGAAGAAAGAGATTCAGAGAAACAAAATGAGTGAGAGATAGTGTCATCATCATCGTGTTCATTATTATCACGAGAGGTGAATTAGTGTAGAAGATTATGAATAAGAATACAAAGATCTATCCGATTGATACGTAGTAAAGCTACCAGCTAAGAGTCTGGTCTTACAAGTAATACCCCAGTCTCAGAAATGAGCACTGGTGTATGGATGGCATAAGAAATAGTTAGACTATAAAGAATCTGGCCTAGGTGGTAATTATTCAGCATCAGATCCTGAATTGTCTCCTCTCGACAACTATCCTATGCAATAATATTATGTCAAGGGAAAATAACAAAGTAATGAAGTAACTGCAAACCAAACTGTACAAGAGTTACTCAAGACTTGAATACACTTGATTTATTTATTGCATATACTAGCAATAACCCGTCAAATTTGACGGGTTTTTAATTATAGTGTGCTGTTTCCGTTTCCGGATGAGCAGATAGAAGTACATTCTTAGAGTTTTTTGGTTTCTTTCCATTATACAGTGTAATCAAACTGTTCATGAACACCATCATTTGAACGCTTTTCTTTGTTGATTGTAACTATTTTTAGGAGAGTATATATAATGGTAACAATACAATCTCTCAACACGGTTGCATTCCTCAGCTGTGACCAACGTACACGTGGCGAGAATTATGTTATTTTAGACTCAATTTAAAATATCTTTGATGACAACATTTCGCGTGAAAGTGCGTGGATTATTTCCAAAGAGTGTTGCCTGATAATAAGTGGTTTTAACAAAAACTTTCAAGTTGTCATGATTTGTACATCGGGTGAGGGCTCATGCACACCAATTTTTACGCACTTTTTCTTTGTCGAGCGCTACTAATTTCGTGAAAGAATAAAAAAAAATTTAAATAAATAAAACCAAAGTATTTGTTTCATATGACACCCACTCCTAAATACCATCGCAATAAGGAAGCTGAAATTTTTCGGTCATATAAAAAGACATAATAGTCTGGAAAAAACAGTGATGGAAGGCATGGTCCCTGGAAAAAGGGGAAGGGGTCGACCTAGACGACGGTGGACCCAGGACATCACAGAGAGTCTGAACTTGTCTTTGGCTGATGCAGGTCGACTTGCCCAGAATCGTGATGCGTTCAGAGCAGCTGTAATGGAGACAACATTCTGGAAAGAATATGTCACATGATGATGATGATGATGATGACACCCACACCGCGCAAGTTGTACACCGTGCGTTGCGCACTTTTTTTTCTGGCGCGAGTTACTATTTTGAGTTAGACCGACCGACGTAACATACATCGGTAATTATGTTAGTTGGGATGGGATGGGATAGGATCAGTTTTCTGTTTTTCTCTTTTTGAAAAAAATGGAGTGAAACTCAAATTGATGATGATGATTGTATACACAATGATGAAATGTGTAACAAACACAATTACTTTTGAAAATACACACTGTTAATAGTTCCTTCTTCTTGGAACTTGATCACTTTTAAAATTAAATGTCCTTTTAAATAAAAGTTCAATTATTCTACTCACACTGTTCCTTGACTTGAGTTTGAAAACTTTATTCAGTTATCAATTCTTAATAGAGTCTCTGTGACTTAGATTATGTCTTGCACAATAATCTGTCTCAACAACAACTCAATGTCATCATGTGTCTTAATAAGTGTGGGTGGCCATATTTAATGAATCAGGTCAGTTGTAGACCACTTAGCTTTGGTTGACAACACCGTATGTCCCTCTGCAGCAACTGTGGTTGGAAAAGCCAGGTAATAGGGTTCCCAAACAAGACTTGGGTTAATCACTAGGTACCTGAATGCTTCAGTTTTGCTAAGAGTAGGTTACAATAGGACCTGAAACAAATAATGTCCTAGGCTTGTATCTGGCCAATAGAACGTTCTCTACCATAGAGGTGAGATTAGCGCAATTTTTCAAAAAACTATGATGTATATACACATTTTTCTTAATTAAGGCAATATGATCTTACCCTCAATCAGAATACACACAGCATCTAAAGGCCTGACAGGCTGCACACACCCATGAATGGCAAAGCCGCTGGGTGGTGTAACACTGTGTTCTGTGTTCCATTTTGGCGGTGAGTGAAATTTTCCTCCCTGCCTTCCCCCTTATATACGGTCACATCCTGCGTATGAGAAACAATAAGGCCATTGGCTGGTACCTTCATTCACTTCCTCGTAAAATGTGTAGCATCTGGAAAGTGTGCTTGTTATAAAACTTCCATAAATTCCTGTAACGTTATTTTTCAACCAATTTCTTTCATCTCGGTCTTGTTTTACACAGACGATTTGGCGCTATCGTTCCATATAGCTATCCTTTTCCTATCTTCAATGTACATTTTGCTAGTGCAGCCAAATGAGGTCAAAACTTCTTACGATCCTTGTTTTTCTGCCTTCTAACACACATATCTCCGGCTACACTGCACATAAAGCATAGATATAGGTATCTAGATAATGCTTATGCTATGTAATATCGTAATTGTATAGCCATTTATGTTGGAATCCATCTGTCTTTTCACCATAATAACAGAAAAGCACACATCTTCGAACGATTTCATATTTCCATTGTGTTTACTAGCTTAGACGCCTAAGGGTCATGCCTCGAACTATCTCTCTTCCCATTGGATGACCTTTGCGGACGCAGTTTAGGCGGTGTTAGCTATATTTTTGATTGCCGAGACATTGGTTCAGTCGAATTGTGACAATTATCCTTATTGTCATCATCACCTTTTTCACTCCTTACTGGTTAGAGCCACTACTGGCCACAAAATGACCAGGAATAATACGCCAAAGCACAAACTCGTGCCCCGGTGGTGTCTGTAACAATATGTGTTACATAGCGAGGTTACCAGTCCCATGCACAACCTGACATTAATCGCCTGTTACGACATGTCTGATGGAGCAGTAATCTTGTTCTATCACTCTCTCTCGGGGACCATCGGGAGCTACTCGGGGTCGATGGCACTTGAAACAAGCAGCTGAGGAAGTAAGAAGGCATGAGAGAAAGCTCGACAGAATGGTTGATGGGATTGACAAATAAGCTAGATCGATTGAGTTGTTTCGGTTCACATTTCACCGAATATCTCACAAACAATTAATTTCCTGTCGGCAACAGACTGTATGTGAATAAAGAATGCGCTCTTTGTTCGTTGAGCGAAGAAAATAGCGCTATTGTATTCTTCATCGCTTCACGAGAGACATTAATAGTCGGCATTCTAAACACGATGAAGTGGATTATTTTAACGGAGTTTATACTCAATCATTCTTCCAAATGTTAATTTTCGTTTCCATCATTACCCATATTTGTATGTTTCTCACAATCATTTTTCATACATTCAAGTTCATTTCAATCATTTCTGTAAAGCAGCCTTTTTCAACCTTTTTATCCCGACAAACACGGGGAAAATCCATTCCCACACTTTTTTTCCCAGCTTCTCGGCATCAGTATATATAATAGTGGTGCGTTTTTAATGTACTTCAGTATACTTTTCAGATCTTAGGGAACCCCTGCATAACAAAATAAATTATTATATCTACAGCTCATGGTGCGTTAGCGTGATCAATAAGTTATAAATATAATAATTCAATAAAAATTGTCAGTGTTTTTTTTATTTTGAATAGAGAATGATTTTTGTTGTGTGGATGTGTTTATATTGTTGTGTGGATGTGTTTATATTGTTGTGTGGATGTGTTTATATTGTTGTGTGGATGTGTTTATATTGTTCAACTTATTAGCCTACTACTTTTGTGTGGTTCCCCCTTCCTACAAATAATAGCAGCTCTAATGTAAGTCAATGGATGGGTGTGACAAAAGGTGATTCGTCTTACGAGGACAAAAGACAAAGAAAATAGCCAACGTTACGGAGACAAGGTCTTCGTTAGGGAAAGGAAAGAAAGTGAAGGCTAGATAGGACACATAAGAACCTAAATAAATGTAAAAATTAAGCCTAGGTACTTCCCTGAAGGCATCGAAATCCTACCACTTTAGCGGCCCGCGAATGTAAGTCAGTGGTGTAGGTAGAAGAGACTTCAGTTTCTTCTTTTTTTTTCTAAATTTCCAACTTGATGTGTTTTAACCTTGTGACGGTATTGCCTCCCCTGCTTTGCAGTAGTGGTCCAGCAGTGGCCAAAACTCAAGAGTATCTAACATGGGCTTCAAATGTGTCTAAATTCGCACAAGATTACTCTTGGCAGAGATGTAGATAGAAGAGTAATGACACTTCTATCACAAAGGGAGTCTTCACAAGATATTCAGATAAGCGAAAACAATGCTGCTTTGGCTGAGCACGTTAATTCTAGAATCTGCAGACCACTTTTGCGAAGAATTAAGCATTGATTAATATTAGCTCGTTTAGCCTCCACCTCTGATTTTCTCAGTGGAATTATTATTATACTGGTAAAGCTCTGTTTAGAATGTGTGTAGTAAATTGACTGAGACAAAGAATGCAATACATTTAAAAGGATTAAATCGAAGTTAAATGTGTATAATTACAAAATTTAATAATAACTTCAGGTTTTAACAAGTTTAAAGAATTGAATAATATTTTATGAAAAGGTTGTCATCACTGTTGTGATGGGACTTAACTGAATAAAGAAGGTCACTTTTGGCAGCGGATATTTTGCACTTAGCTGTTAATGGTAGTTCCTCCTCCCGATGGGTTGGTTGACTGTATTGCTGTTTACGCGCGTTTCTGGTCAATGTTAAAGGTGCCGCAAGTTCCTAGAACGTCAAGGAGTAACGGCAAAGTTGGTCCTTCGTCTTAAAGCGCAGGCTACTGTTCCTTTATTGTTCCATAGATAGTACCCCTCAGCTGGTACCACCACCAATAACTATGATAAAGAATAGAAACGAAAAGCTCTTCTGAGTCATGCGTTTCCCGACATATACTTATGTGTCCCTTTTCTTCTATTTTACCATCCCATTTATCTCAGAATTTACCCTCGATGAGAATTAAATTTAACCCCTCGGGATAAAACGCTCTTTACATTTAAACTGGATAACTTTTAGCTTTACATTACATTTAAATGAAAAGGATAATAGTACAGATAGAATATGTTTACATTTACATTTCCACTGATTGAAAAGTGTTCACAATATAAAATGAATATGTTTTAATTTATGTTTACACTGATTTGAAAAGTTTGAAACTTCCAATGCTTTTAAAGTGCATATGTTAACATCGACATTTACACTGGTTTGAAACTGTAAGAATGTACATCATTTCTTTCATCTTTTCCTCCCTGCTCTGTATGGAACCTGGGACTCTTTATGCGTTTAGTTATCTTTAAGAAACTAGCAATACAGCAATCACCAGCCCGTGCAGTGGTGGTTTGTGAATCATCATTCTATACGCTGAGGTTGCCAGCCTCAAATAACTAGGACATTCACTTGTGAGCTTCACATTTAAAAATTCACATGGTCATATACATACATATATATGTTAGTTCACATGTTAGTAATAAAATATAGAATGTAAAATCAAAACTTACGCCAATCCTGGCTCACATACGTTTTGCTCAAATGAATAAAAGAGGCTTGAATCGGCCTCTTACACGCGTCTGGGGTGTCGTTTCTTTAATAAGATAATTCCCTCTATGACTCCGCGTGTTTCAGTTTCCTCAGATATTTCGGTTTTCCTTATTTAAAATGTTAGAGATTTCCTGAGCTGAATTGTAAGTCCTGATGAATACTCCAATAAAAGATGTTCGGTCCGATAAATGGAAATTCTGACATCTAACTACTGGCAAGTCTGGTGTCTATGGCAGCATGAATCTCACAGTGAACTAGACTGACTGAAGCGTCAGGTTATATTCACTGTCCTACCCCGCTTTGTTTGTTATGGAACTCAAATGATCAGCCAATCTGATTTTAATATTTTGCATGACTCATCTAGTGCAAAATTTCAAACATTACGTTTCTGAAAATGGGCTGTAAACATCCGATTGCCTGGCAGACGAACTCACAGACACATATGTAAACTGTGTTTTAGATGTAACAAATTATTACTTTATCAGAAAGTAATCTCTTTGTAACAAGGTGTACCGGAAACGATTATGTCATGCTTGGCTGTCCAGAATGTGTCGCACAGACGATTAATCTCTTATCTGTCGCGCCCCCTGGCCTAATCTTAGCACTTCTTTGCCGCACCCTGGCAAACGAGCTGTATTATCACCAACAAGGAGTGTCAGATGTTTCAACAAACAAACTCTCTGCTACATAGCAAACAGAAAGAAAAGGGTTCGACTTGGAAAAAGTTGCGATAAAATCAGTACAAAAATGTAACTGATATTGCCGTTGTGAAAGAGATATCGGAAAGAGGTCGCACCAAAATCCATCTTGTGACAAACCTTATCAAAGTAGGCCTAAAAATCTTATTACAAATTTCTACTCTACAAGATGCTATAAAATATGGTATGTGTAAAAGTGGACACAATCCTAGTGTGCACTGCCATACGGGGCTGTTCGGTCACTGCCTACCACTGCGAGCACTAACTATCGCCCGGCGCGCAAAGTTTTGTTTTTTTCAATCACGATCTCTCGCGGAACCCCTAACAACTTCTCGTGGAACCTCGGTTGAAAAACCTCTGCATTAAAATGTTATATCAATTATTTGTCACACTTGTACGTTGATGTCATTTGTCACACTTGTACGTTTATGCCAATTGTCACACTTATACGTTGCTGTCATTTCTCACACTTTTATGTTGATGTCATTCCTCACACTTTTACGTTTATGTCATTTGTCACACGTATACGTTTATGCCATGTGTCACACGTATACGTTTATGTCCTTTGTCACACTAATACGTTTATGTCATTTGTCAACCTTGTACGTTGATGTCATTTGTCACACTTGTACGTTTATGTCATGTGTCACACGTATACGTTTATGTCCTTTGTCACACTAATACGTTTATGTCAGTTGTCACACTTGTACGTTGATGTCATTCCTCACACTTGTACGTTGATGTCATTCTTCACACTTGTAAGTTTTTCTCAGTAATGATCTGTGTGTTCAGTTTATCAAGATGGAAGCGACTAGGAAGGAGGAAGCACAATTCAAATTGACAATATGACAACACATAAAGCAATACAAAAACAAACAATAAATAAATAAAAATAACTTCCAAGAAAAAATGCAAATCAAACACACAGAGTCTGATATAACATAAACATAATGCCTTCTGCAACGAAAAAGAAGGAAAGGAATCCCATAACAGACACCGCTGTTGGGGAATGTAGTGTTAGGACTTCACTATACTATTTCCAGCTTTTTTTATAAATTTAGGTGACCAACCCCCTTCTTCGCTGCTTTTGCCGTCCCTACCTCAAGATCAGAGTCAAGTATCCATTTACAGCTGGAGAAACTTGTTCTATTAGACATACCGTCAAATTAATGAAAGAAATCTGACATACTGTCAATTTAATTAGAGAAACCTGACATACGGTCAACTTAATGATAAACAGTTGTGGTTATGTGAGAGAAACTCCGCCTAGGCCGGTCCCAACTTCGCTTAGGCCGGTCCCAAGCCCGGCTAAAAAAAGGAGGAGGGCGGCCTGCATGGAGGCCGTAAGGAGGCAGCCCCTCCATCATTGTAGTGGTTTTTGATGTTATTGTATGATTGTTATGTTACCTAGTGTACTGGATGAGGTCAGCTGTGAAGGCTCCTGAGATAAAAGTTTCTGTGAGTTACAGAAGGCCCTTCTGCTACCACTTACGACCTCAAACAGACCTATTCTGCTATAATGAATGTTAGCTACGTTAAAAGTCTAGGGTACTGAAATGTAATGTGTAGGTAATAAAATACACAGACACACACATGTAAATTCTAAGTCTAATAATGATAATAATAATATCTATGATACACTGAACTAACACTGGCTGTTATAGTTTAAGTTTGAAAATTTTTTAAATTTATTTGTCCTGAACCAATTGTTTCTTTTGGTCAGAACATATGAAATAATATGTATTTATCAATAAAATGCATAAATATATTGCATAACCAAATGAAATTGTGTACTTAGGTATATTATTACAATGGTTAATATTATTAATATCTAAAATGTCTTGGGAAAAACTAGCACTGGATGTTTAGTTGGGGTGGCGTCATCATGCCCAATCTATGCTTACAAAGTTCAGTTTCCTTGACAGATGGACTGATGTTAATGTTTTTATACTAGAATTTATTTCTTATGGATGGTGGACCCTGTTGATGAATTTTCAGCAGGCCAGGTTGCACTTAACTGGCCTGTGACGATGTAGTATAGGATTCTTGTGGCCCACTCCTCTCAGTAGCTGGAGTAAAATGTTAGGCTGCACAGACACCCGCTCTTGTACCTCTACAAGAGCATCTGACACAATCGTAGTGCCAGATCAGAAACTCACAATTCAGAATTGAGAACACAGTTACTTAGTACTAGCAAAACTCAGCTGAGCTGCTGGCTAGATTATGGCGTCCCACTGATTTTAATTTAGTAATTCCTGGAAATCACCTCTAGCAGTAACGTACTGTGTCAATGGACAGTCTTTTTAAAAATGGCACAAGCGTGCGTCTCTCATTCAATAATATAAATGTTTTTGTCCAATCAGCGGACTTCCCCTCTAACTTTTTCAGATATTCAAACTAAAAGTCAAATTTCAGTCCAGTCTCAGTCTAATATGTAGTATTTTCCCCAAAATTACACTTGTTTTTTTAGACTAACTACATGCAAAAACTACACAAATCTGCCTCACTAAGTTATTTTTAGCTACTATCCTCCGACTTTGCCCCTCTAGTTCATTGCAGTTTGGGTTTATGCGTTTTGCTCAAGGACGCGTCAAAATGTAACTTTAGTGAAATATGCACAAAAAACTGTTCGCTAGTCTGATTTGAACAATACGGTCTTTCGTCAATATCTCCCGTGTTATCTGTCCGTCTGTGTAATTAAAAGTATATTATTTCTCTGCTCAAGATGGGCTATCAAACTAGCTAGGTTTTATTTTCATAACTTTATTATTAAAGAAAACCCTACTTTTCTCAAGGTTAGTTTTTGAAATTTGTTTTTGAGCCTTCGTCCACGCGTTTGCCGCTATATTCAAATAAAACAACCAAGTACCGTAAAACGTCCAAGATACGACTGTTTCTAACAAGAGCTAAGGTCGTTTTTCTACCAATTCCTTACATTGTGTCAACTAGTGGCGTGAATTTTTTTCCTTTAAACTACAAATTGCGTCTTTTAGCCTTTTAGGTTCAAACACGTGTTCCGACAGTCATATTTTTTCTTTTTTCTCCGTTTCCCTCCCGTCTAAAAGGGTAAACCGTTTAGTCTGCATGTCCCAACTAGTTAGTTTCAATGGCGGTAGAAAGCACTGGCGTAGGTGAAGAAGCCTCGGCATATCTTGCCTATATTTTTATCCCTACGTGTTATTTTACCCGTTATCCTTATAATTGGAGATATTTTAACGTTGTATCACTGTAATATCACCACAATCATGCAAAGGCACAACAGGCCAATCACCTGTTTGCTTTAAATCATGATTACGCGAAATACGAGAGAGAAAACCGGACTGATTCTAAAGGCGACGAATTGGAACAGACTACGGACTTCGACTTATGGAACTTGGAACACAAGAAGTATAAATGGGAAAGAAGAGGAGCTGGTGAAAGAGATGAGGAAAGCAAAACTAGAAATCCTGGCTATAACGGACACGAAGAAAAAGGGACAAGGAGTCATGGATCTCGATGGCGACACGCTGCTCTATAGTGGTATACCCAACATCTGAAAGAGCTAAAGGGGGCGTGGGTTGCATTGTGGCAAAAACCCAAAAAGATAGTATCAAGAGATGGAACTTTGTCTCGGAGCGCATTATGGTTGTAAAACTAAAAGACGGAGAAACCATAGTCAACCTGGTCATAGTGTATGGACCAAACGAGAATGAGAGAGCAGAGGTCAAGGAGGAATTCTTCGAGCTGCTTCAAAGGATAGTGGATGACTGCTTAGATGAAATTATCATGCTCGGAGATTTCAATGCCAGAGTTGGAAATGCCCATGCTAGATGAGGTGGAGTTATCGAAAGATATGGAGACGATACTCTTAATGACAATGGAAAGCGACTCCTTAGAATCTGCAGTGAGCAGAATCTGATAATTACAAACACAAAGTTCCCCCATAAGCGCATACAAGCATACACTAGATGTGAACCAACACTAGATGTGATCGACTATGCCATTGTTAGGAGGAGCTCATTCAAGTATGTCCGGGATGCTACAGTCTGGATGGTGCCAGAGATTGGAAGTGATCACTACCTGCTTACAATCAAAAGAACAACTGAAAGAGTTGCTCAACCTAGGAACTGCCCAGCACCACGCAAGAAACCAAGTAAACGAACGGGAGAAATGAGCATTAAGACCTACAAGCTGATAGAGCCAGAAATTAAGACCAGATATCAGGGGCTTATTGCTACAGCGGTGAGAAACACAGAAAAACAACATGATGGCTTGCAAACCCTCTGGCTTAAGTTCAAGGACATCATAAAGACAGCTGCTGCAGAAGCATGTGTCAAGTCCGACTTGGGAACAAGAGAATGAGGACACCTTGGTGGACAGAGGAAGTTAAAGAGAAAATAAGAAAGAAGAAAATGGCATGGAAACCATACTTGGGAGCTAAAAACACACCAGGACAAATAGAGAAATATAAAGAATATGTGATACTCAGAACAGAAGCAAAGAACAAGGTGCTAGCAGCAAAACAGAAGTTCTGAGAAGAATTTGGAGAAAAGCTAGAAAAAGATGCGCAATAAAACCAGAAATTGTTCTATAAGACCCTAAAGACAATGAGGAAGGAAAAACAGTGCCCTCTTAAATTTATAAAGGACAAGCAAGGCAAATTGCTTACTGCCCCGAAGGAAGTAATGGAAAGATGGAAAGAATATTTCTCAGAACTCCTGGATGGCGAGTGTGGTGAAAATACAGTGATGCAACGCTAAAATTCCTCCCTTTATAAAGATAACAGTTAAAATGAAATGTAGGGATAAAATTTGGATAAGATACGCTGCTACTTCTTCGCCCACGCCATCGTTTTCTAGTGTCATTGAAAACCAACTAGTTATAACATGAAGACTAACGGCTTATCCGTATAGACGGGGTAGAAACGGAGAGAAAAGGAAAAAATGATGCGGTCTGCACACGTGTTTGAATCTAAAGCCTAGAAGACGCAATTTGTAGTTTTAAAAGAAAAAAATTACGCCACTAGTTGACACAATGTAAGAAATTGAACACGAAAAACGACCTTAGCTCTTGTCAGAAACAGACGTATCTTGGACGTTCTACGGTAAATAGTCGTTTTAATTTGAATATAGCGGCAAACGCCATGAACGTGTAGTAAAAACAAATTTCAAGACTAACAGGGAAAAAATTATGTATTTTCTTAATAATAAGTTTAGCAGAATAAAAATTTGCTAGTTTGATAGTCCATCTTTCCCTGAGAAATAATATACTTTTAATTACAAAGACGGACAGATAACACGGAAGATATTGACGAAAGACTGTATTGTTCAATACAGACGAGCAGACAGTTATGTGTGCATACTTCTCACTAAAGTTACTTTTGACACGTCCTTGAGACTAACGCAGAAAAACAAATTACATGTGGACAAGGGGCAGACAAGGAGGGTAGAAGCTAAAAATAACTTAGCATAGAAATCTTATACGTAAGTGAGACAAAATTTGTGTAGTTTTTTTTTGTAGTTTGGTCCAAAACCAAGTGTAATTTTGGGAAAACACAAGTTCGGACGGACAGACCGACAGAAGTACATTTCACACTAGACCGAAACTGGACTAAAATTGGACATTTAGGTTTAAATATTTAAACTGTAGAGGGAAAGTACTCTGATTGGACGAACGAGTAATATTGTTGACAAAAATTAGCCGGCAAGTGCCATTTGTTGAAGATTGTCCACAGCAACAGATCGTTGATGCTTAGAACTGTGACGCCCAGTAAATATATATGATATTACAAGTGGGACGCCATAGTATAGCCAGCAGCTCAGCTGAGTTTGTGCTAGTACAACGTATCTGTGTGTTTTCATTTGAATTGTGGTAAGGGAAAAATTATTAACCTTTTTATTTAACAATTGTGAGTGATTGATACTGCCATATAATGAAAAATGATTACGACAAGTGAGTACTTATTCTAAGTCCCCAGCGACAGTCCAGGGCCTAGAGGCGAATGAATAATATGGGAAACCATATCCAAGAATGTAGAATACAGATCTTTATTTCAGGAGATCAGTGGGAACATATCACCCACCTTATTATATGGAAAAAAAGAGACTAATGAACATATTTCAGATGTAATGCAGTCATAGAGGAATGGGAAACTGGTGCTACTTGATGACAGCCTGGATGAGAGGTGCTGGGTCGGTCAGAGAGATCTGATCTCGTCTTGTTAATTTATGTTTTATGATTAGTAAACCTGGTGGAGTAGATAGTATGCTATCTTCTTCGATCCTTAACCACCGACCGTCAAAGCAGTCAGTGGCCATCACGCCTAGTGGCGTCTTGTAGGGCAACAACAAATTGATTCCACTTTGCACGGTCGGTGGCCATCCTTCGTACAATGCTCCAACTCTGGTTCATTATTTGCATCTCAGCCTCCACAGTCCTCCGCCAAGTTGTTTTTGGTCGGCCTCTCCTTCGCTTTCCTTCAGGGGTCCAAAACATAGCTGTTCTTGTGATGGCATCGGGGTCTCTTCTGAGGACATGACCAACCCAGCTCCAGCGTCTGCCAGCTATGATGGTGTGCATGTCCTCTTGCTTGCTACGAGTAAGCAGATCTTGGTTGGTGATGGTATTCGGCCAAAAGATGCGGTGAATTTTTCTAAGGCAAGTTGTGTGAAAAGAGGATAATTTTGACATTTCCTTCTCTGTGACTCTCCAGCATTCCGCACCATAGAGAAGCACAGAAAGCACGCAACTCTGGTATAATCTTAATTTTGTGCTTGTGCTGTATTGGGAGGACTTCCAGATGTTATTTAGGCTAAAGAAGGCTGTTCTTGCCTTATTCATTCTGATGTTGATGTCTTTGCCTGCCCCACCGTCTGGTGTTACTATGCTTCCTAGGTATGTGAAGGTATCTTTCTGTACCAGTTGCTGATTCCTTACTAATATGGGCTCAGGGTTGCTCACATTGAGTGTCATGACCTCAGACTTCTTTAAATTGATGTTCAAGCCCACCTGCTGGCTAATTTTATTAAGTCTATCCGTTTTTTCCTGGATGTGTTGATGTGAATGTGCCAGCAGTGCAATGTCATCTGCATATTCCAGATCTTCCAATGTAGAAAATGTAGTCCATCTTATTCCTCTTGGACTGCCCTCTGTTGTCTGGCGCATCACCCAGTCTATGACTGTTAAAAATAGAGTGGTTGATAAGGGGCATCCCTGTCGTACTCCTGTCTTCGCCTCGAAGGTTAGGTTGCTCTGCCCAACACTACACGTAAAGTTGGCATAGAGGCTTTTTATGATTGACACTATGCAGCTTGGAATTCCATAAGCCCTCAGTATTTTCCATAAACTGTCCCTATGTATGCTGTCAAAAGCCTTTTCAAAATCAACAAAATTTATGTAAGTATGCTATGACGTAGCCTAATTTTGTGGTTTCAGAGTTTCTTTGTCTGGCACTGGGCTAGTGCCAGATGCTCTGAAGAAATTCAACGGTGGATGACTTAGAAGCCTATTATTTTACCTCATCAACTGTGAGGAGTAGCCTATCATTTTACCTCAGCAACTGTGAGGAGTAGCCTATCATTTTACCTCAGCAACTGTGAGGAGTGGGCCAAGTGAACATCTTGACTACATCGACACAGGCTAGTTAAGTATTGAAGACCTGGCCTGCTGCGGATTCATCAACATCCCTAATTAAATTTAAAACCACTGTATACAACAAACTTTGCCACCAGTTACCCTGTTAAAAAACCAATGAACAGTATAACAAGGACTGGATATGATGATACCATCACGACCCGTCATCCAGTACTAGTTTTCCCAAAGACTCTGTAGTTACTATCCATATTAGCAAATTTCACTTATATATCTATGTACAAACTTATCATGTGATTATTCAATTATATGCTCTTTTATTGATATAAATTCATCTTGATTCACACGTCCTGACCAGAAGAAATCTTGGATCAGGACTAAATAAATTTAAAAAATTGTAAATTTTAAATTTCAACAAAGTGTTAATTTACTTGATCATAGAGCTTAGTATTAGACCTAGTGGTTATATGTGTGTGTCTGTGTACTTAATTACCTGCACACCACATTTCAGTACCCTAGACAATAAACGTAGCTAACATACATAATAGCAGAATAAGTCTGTTTGAGGTCATAGGTGGTAGCAGAAAGGTATCCTGTAAACTCACATAAACTTTTATCTTCAGGGACCTTCACAGCTGACCTCATTCAGTACACTAGGTAACATAGCAACCACATTTAATAACATCAAAACCACCACATATATTGGGTAGCTCGTGTTCCGGGATTTGAATTTATCAATTATATAAGGGTCTCCTGGTCCGGGAATTAAACTATTGGGGTATAAGCTTGTATAAATTCAACAGTGTCCCTAAAATTAAAAGTAATATTTAAGGTGGAAAGTAAAAGTTGATGAATCTTCACAGCCAGTGGTAATTAATTAATTAGTGTTACTTTGGTAATTAGATTGTGTAATCTATCTTAGAACATTATTAAAGAGTGTGAAATAGAATGGCAGATCTAGCCAAATTCAGATCGGCTGCTGTGCTGACTGCTAAGGAGATGAACATGGAGGGTCAGGCTTTGATCCAATATGTAACTTCAGAATGCGACAAGTATATTGAAAGGGAAGATAGGAGGTTAGCTGAAGAGAAGAGGTTACAAATTGAGGCTGACAAAGAACTTAAGAGGCTGCAGATTGAGGCTGACAAAGAGGCTAAGGCATTGGAGGCAGATAGGGTGGCTGAAATAAAGCGGCTCCAATTGGAAGAGAAGAAATTAGAAGCAGAGGAAAAGAGACAGGCTGCTAAAAGGGAAGCAGAGGAAAAGAGACAGGCTGCTGAAAGAGAGGAAAAGAGCCAGGCTGCTGAAAGGGAAGCAGAAGATTGGAGATTACAAAGGGAGCACGAGTTACGACTAAGGGAGTTGGACGTTCAAGGCCATGCTCCTGAAAATGGTGCCAGCCCCTTTCCCTCCGATGCCACTCCTAGTCAGGGAGCCTCAACCTCAGCTATGGGTTTTCATTTAGACCATTTTGTTGAGAAAGACGATGACATAGAAGGGTATTTAAGTAGATTTGAACTTTTGGCTACCACGTATGGGTTAGAGAGAGAGAAAGGTGGAGTCTTAAGTTATCCCAGGGGCTTAGGGGTACTTCTTATGAAGTTTTTTGCTAAAATGAATAGAGACGACCAAGACAATTATGACATGCTAAAGCAGGTTCTGTTATTAAGATATGAAAAGAATGGTGAATTTTATCGTAAGAAGTTTAGAAATGCCAAGCTTTTGTCTGGGGAGACATACCACCAATTCTCTGCCAGACTGAAAACCTATTTGGAGAAATGGACTGCACTGGGGAAGACCCAAGATCTCAAAGAAATGATCATGATAGAGCAATTAAGAGAGTCCATGGCTCCAGACCTGAGAAAATTTCTCATGGAACAAGGTGCAGAGAAGTTGGGGGATGTATTGAATGTCGCTGAGAGGTATCAAGCAGCCCAGGCAGAGGTAGCTGGCTCTAAAAAGAAACATATAGAGAATTTTAAGGCCACACAGCACTTTAATAAATTTGATACCAGAGAACAAGGTAACAAAGGTAGGACAAACTTTGATAAGCCACGAAATGATTATCGTGATAGAAAATCACAGTTCAATGACCAAAAATATAATGAAAGAAAACCTTTTAACCAAGGAAAGAGGTGGTGTAAATGGTGTAAGAAGGACAACCATAACACCGAATTTTGTAAAATGAAACCTTCTAACATTGCTGCAATGAAATCGGGGAACCAGAGATTAAAGGTTAAACCTACTGGACAGCAGGAACCTTATCACCCCCCAGTTTGTGAGGATGTTATTTGTAACGGGGTCACCATAAGGTGCCTATATGATACAGGTTTGGATTATGATTCAGTTGTGAAGGCTAGCCTAGTGGACCCAAGTCAGTATACCACCGAAACAGTGGAAATACAAGGGGCGACTAAGGACATACCACTCATGACACTTCCCATCGCAAGGATAACGGTGAAAACTCGCTATGTGGAAGGAGAAATCAGAGCAGCAGTGATAGATGAACCAATCTACCCTCTGATATTGGGGTGTAGATACGTCTTCTTGGGGAATCCCGAGAGACCTGTGATCATGGCGACAGTGCAGACCAGGTCACAGTCAAAGGAGGAAGAAGGTGAACCTATAAATGCTCATCCAGAAGAGATGAGGAAGGCGCAGGCTGAGGATAGGACACTCAAGCCATGTTTTAAAAAATTGCTTAAATGCTACACACCTCCAAGCAAGGGAGATTATATTATGAAGAACAAATTGCTATACAGGAAGGCCGGAACTGGAACAAATGGTCACAACCAGCTGGTTCTTCCCACTTCATATAGGGAGAAAGTGATGGAACTAGGGCATGCGATTCCCTTCAGTGGTCACATGGGGATCAGCGCCACAGGACACCGTATAGCTTGTCATTACTTCTGGCCAGGGATAACGGAAGATATAAAAAGATATGTAAAATCCTGTCCAGAATGTCAAAGGGTAGCTCCAAATCATTGGACTGCTCCTGCAACTCTAGGGGAAATGCCTATAGTGGGAACACCTTTTGAGAGGGTTGCAGTGGATATTGTGCGTCCTCTCACTCGGACCAAGAGGAGGAACAGTTACATCCTTACTCTGGTGGACACTTGTTCTATGTGGGGAGAGGCGGTAGCCCTGTCATCAATTGATTCGAAACATGTGGCAGAGGCATTGCTTACAATATTCACAAGATTAGGATTCCCGCATCAAATCTTGACTGATAATGGCTCACAGTTCAAGGGGAAACTAACGGAAGAAGTTTTAAAGCTATTTCTAGCCAGACACTTTCATTGTAGTCCGTACCATCCACAAGGGAACGGCCAGGTAGAGAGGTTCAATGGGACCCTCATTTCTATCCTGAGGAAGCTGGCACATGAGAAACCTGATATGTGGGATCAATTTTTGCCCGCTGCGTTGTTCGCGTATCGGGAAGTACCACATAGTTCAACCGGGATGGCACCCGCAACCCGGTTATTTGGGAAACCAATAAAAGGTCCATTAGAAGCATTGTTGAGGACCTGGACAGATGAGAAGGCAGAAGAGACTGTTACCTCATCATATCAATATGTGAACGAGCTGACCACTCGTCTGAAAGCTGGATGGAAACTGGCAAATGATAATTTGAGACAAGCCAGGAAGAAACATGCGGCTTATTTTAATAGGAAAGCAAAGGACAGAGAATTAGCTGTGGGAGAGAAAGTGCTTCTTCTACTACCCGGCAGCCATAATAAGTTGCAAATTGGATGGCAAGGTCCATATACGGTTCTAGAGAAGGTGTCTAGAACAAACTATAAAATTGACAAAAAGGGGAAGGAGAAAATATATCATGTGAACCTTTTAAAGAAGTATCTGGACAGACAAATCCAGGAAGGCACCCCTTTACTGACCTTGGCTATCGCAACTGAAATGAAAAAGGAACCACTCACCTCACATGAATACCCATTACACCCCTGTGAGACAGCCGCACAGGTAAAAGTCAGTAAGCACCTACTACAAATCAGAGGGAGAGAGTTCAACAGGTTCTGGAGAAACATACGGATGTGTTAACAGACAAACCGGGGCATACTAATTTGCTACAGTATGACATGACGCTGGTAGACTCAACACCAATCTGTATGAGAGCCTATTCTGTTCCGTTCGCTAAGGAGAAGGCATTGAAAGAGGAGATAGATTATTTGTTGAAAGAAGGGATTATTTCTCACAGTGAATCCTCTTTTAGCTCCAGTGTAGTTTTATTGACGAAACCGTCTAGGGAACATAGACTGTGCATAGATTACAGGAAACTGAATGCTGTCACAGAAGGTCAGGTGGATCCATTAACGGACACAAAACAGTTATTTGCCAGATTGAACAAGGCAAAATACTTTTCGAAGGTGGATCTTAGCAAAGGCTATTACCAGATTCCAGTGAAGCCTGAAGTTCGACCTTATTTAGCTTTTAGCACCTCGGAGGGACATTATGAATTCAACATGTTACCAATCGGATTGAAAAATGCTCCGAGTGTATTTTCTAGGATGATGCACAAATTGTTGGATCCCTTGAATAATCCATGTATCACAAATTTCATGGATGATATCCTCATCGCCACAGAAACATTTGAAGAACACATTAACTCTCTGAATATGCTATTTGATAGGCTCAGAGAAGCGAACTTAACTGCTAGACCAACAAAATGTTGTATTGGATGCAAAGAGTTGGAATTCTTGGGACATACTGTATATCAGGGTAACATGACCCCTGACCCCAAGAACTTGGAAAAACTGCAGAGATCACCTAGACCGCAAACAAAAAAAAGACGTGCGATCATTCGTGTCGTTATGTGGGTTTTACCAAAAATATATCAAAAATTTTAACTCTATATGTGCTCCTCTGACTGATTTGACTCGCAAGGGAAATCCAGATAAAATTGTTTGGTCAGTGCAATGTGAATTGGCATTCCAAGAGTTAAAGGAAAAACTCACTAGCAAGCCTATTCTCAAATTGCCTGATTTGACTCAGGACTTTGTGGCGAGAACGGATGCAAGCAATGTAGGCCTGGGGGCTACTTTGTTGCAAAGGTCCTCTTCACCCAATGGGGAACTAAACCCAGTCGCTTATGCTAGCCGCAAGTTGAACAAAGCGGAACAAGGCTATTCCACAAGCGAAAAAGAGTGTTTAGCGTTAATCTGGGCAATAAAAAAGTTCCAAATCTATCTGTAAGGTAGGACTTTTGTGGTCCAAACAGATCACGAGCCTCTCGTATTCTTATCTCAGGCCAAGCATGAAAATGCTAGATTGTTACGATGGTCTTTATTGTTACAACCATATCAATTTAACATTGAATATATCCCGGGCTCACAGAATGTCGGTGCAGATTTCCTCAGTAGGCACCCCTGTGATCAAATTTAGAGTAGTTAGCAGTCGTAAGGAGTTAATTTTATCTATGTGTATCACTGGTTTTGGAACTTGCATTAGTGCATGTTCTCAGGTGGGGAGATGTGTGGTGAAAATACAGTGATGCAACGCTAAAATTCCTCCCTTTATAAAGATAACAGTTAAAATGAAATGTAGGGATAAAATTTGGATAAGATACGCTGCTACTTCTTCGCCCACGCCATCGTTTTCTAGTGTCATTGAAAACCAACTAGTTATAACATGAAGACTAACGGCTTATCCGTTTAGACGGGGTAGAAACGGAGAGAAAAGGAAAAAATAATGCGGTCTGAACACGTGTTTGAATCTAAAGCCTAGAAGACGCAATTTGTAGTTTTAAAGAAAAAAATTACGCCACTAGTTGACACAATGTAAGAAATTGAACACGAAAAACGACCTTAGCTCTTGTCAGAAACAGACGTATCTTGGACGTTCTACGGTAAATAGTCGTTTTAATTTGAATATAGCGGCAAACGCCATGAACGTGTAGTAAAAACAAATTTCAAGACTAACAGGGAAAAAATTATGTATTTTCTTAATAATAAGTTTAGAAGAATAAAAATTAGCTAGTTTGATAGTCCATCTTTCCCTGAGAAATAATATACTTTTAATTACAAAGACGGACAGATAACACGGAAGATATTGACGAAAGACTGTATTGTTCAATACAGACGAGCAGACAGTTATGTGTGCATACTTCTCACTAAAGTTACTTTTGACACGTCCTTGAGACTAACGCAGAAAAACAAATTACATGTGGACAAGGGGCAGACAAGGAGGGTAGAAGCTAAAAATAACTTAGCATAGAAATCTTATACGTAAGTGAGACAAAATTTGTGTAGTTTTTTTTTTGTAGTTTGGTCCAAAACCAAGTGTAATTTTGGGAAAACCCAAGTTCGGACGGACAGACCGACAGAAGTACATTTCACACTAGACCGAAACTGGACTAAAATAGGACATTAAGGTTTAAATATTTAAACTGTAGAGGGGAAGTACGCTGATTGGACGAACGAGTAATATTGTTGACAAAAATTAGCAGGCAAGTGCCATTTGTTGAAGACTGTCCACTGCAACAGATCGTTGATGCTTAGAACTGTGACGCCCAGTAAAGATATATGATATTACAAGTGGGACGCCATAGTATAGCCAGCAGCTCAGCTCAGTTTGTGCTAGTACAACGTATCTGTGTATTTTCATTTGAATTGTGGTAAGGGAAAGATTATTAACCTTTTTATTAAACAATTGTAAGTGATTGATACTGCCATATAATGAAAAATGATTACGACAAGTGAGTACTTATTCTAAGTCCCCAGCGACAGTCCAGGGCCTAGAGGCGAATGAATAATATGGGAAACCATATCCAAGAATGTAGAATACAGATCTTTATTTCAGGAGATCAGTGGGAACATATCACCCACCTTATTATATGGGAAAAAAAAAGAGACTAATGAACATATTTCAGATGTAATGCAGTCATAGAGGAATGGGAAACTGGTGCTACTTGATGACAGCCTGGATGAGAGGTGCTGGGTCGGTCAGAGAGATCTGATCTTGTCTTGTTAATTTGTTTTATGATTAGTAAACCTGGGGGAGTAGATAGTATGCTATGCCGTAGCCTAATTTTGTGGTTTCAGAGTTTCTTTGTCTGGCACTGGGCTAGTGCCAGATGCTCTGAAGAAATCCAACGGTGGATGACTTAGAAGCCTATTATTTTACCTCAGCAACTGTGAGGAGTAGCCTATCATTTTACCTCAGCAACTGTGAGGAGTAGCCTATCATTTTACCGCAGCAACTGTGAGGAGTGGGCCAAGTGAACATCTTGACTACATCGACACAGGCCAGTTAAGTATTGAAGACCTGGCCTGCTGCGGATTCATCAACACCCCTAATTAAATTTAAAACCACTGTATACAACAAACTTTGCCACCAGTTACCCTGTTAAAAAACCAATGAACAGTATAACAAGGACTGGATATGATGATACCATCATGACCCGTCATCCAGTACTAGTTTTCCCAAAGACTCTGTAGTTAGTATCCATTTTAGCAAATTTCACTTATATATCTATGTACAAACTTATCATGTGATTATTCAATTATATGCTCTTTTATTGATATAAATTCATCTTGATTCACACGTCCTGACCAGAAGAAAACTTGGATCAGGACTAAATAAATTTTAAAAAATTGTAAATTTTAAATTTCAACACAGTGTTAATTTACTTGATCATAGAGCTTAGTATTAGACCTAGTGGTTATATGTGTGTCTGTGTACTTAATTATCTGCACACCACATTTCAGTACCCTAAACAATAAACGTAGCTAACATACATAATAGCAGAATAAGTCTGTTTGAGGTCATAGGTGGTAGCAGAAAGGTATCCTGTAAACTCACATAAACTTTTATCTTCAGGGACCTTCACAGCTGACCCATATAACACTCTATGAAAATATCTTAAGGAGTCACTGATAACTTTTCAAATAACAATATGTATTCATTGTTGTCATAAAGGTATATGTGTCCTGATTCAAATACAAATGAACCAGGAATCACAATCAATTTTAATTACAAGTATATGTACAGACTTTATCAATATGAATATTGTAGTGACATATATTATTAAAAATATCCTATGTGTGTCAGTTGTGTAGTAGTAATATGAGGTAATACTGGTTTTGTTTTGTTCAAGCTCTGTTGGTATTTGTCATCATGACTTCAATAGTTTGTCTTTTGGGACTAGTATTAGAGATGTTCTCAGTTCCTGATATTAAGACAATTAAATTCCCCTCTGAATGTTATTTTTACAAAGTCATTTCAAGATGAGGGGACATAATGTTGAGCTCAGCTGGCCAAATCAGCTTATCTTGCGTGATGGCGGCAGGAAAAGACTCTTCTGCTCGAATTCTCCCCTGGGCTCTGGAGACACCTCACTGATAGCTAGATGGACCAAGGAGTATGCTGTCCGACTCTGGATTCAGCACAGCTCTAACCAGGTGCTGCTCAATACCATCAAGACCACGGTCCCTGAAAACAAGAAGGATGTACCTTCTACTTCATAACTAATTTATACTTTCTTTTTACACTGAGCACAATACATCACAAACATTGAGTTCAGAGCGTTAGGCCAACTGTCAGCTTCATCTGAAATACTTTATACCAGTATTTACCTCCTTAATGGTTACCACGCCTCTGCACTTCCAGCATTATTTCTGTCTAATCAATAATCTAGGTGTCAGTGTACTGTTTGGCCATTCCATGCAGTTTTACTTTCCTCCGACACCTTCTGTTCAGGCGGGAGCATTATAGGTTTTACATCATGTTTGCTACTGAACTACACATATATACAGGCATAAATTAACAATTCACATTCAATTTTCATTACAAGATACTGAATGGTTTAAGCTTACCACAATTCATAGAATAAACACAGATACGTTGATTAGCAATGAATTCTGGCACAAATTCCCATCTGCTTATGTTCCAGGCTTTTATTTAGCAAAATATGAGCTGGCTTCAACGCACTGTGGCTTTATCAAGCTTATTTGCACTAGTGGTCTCGAACTAACGCTCCTAAGTGAGTATATCAGCGAGTCTAGCCAATGGAGCCACGTTTCGACAAGTGTTTGAAAAAATGTTACCTTTTCACGTCTCCCCTAACAACGAAAGATAGTATTTATAGCCCGACCAATCGTGGTTAGTCTTTCATTTGTTGCGCTCCAATCAATTTGGAGTTTACATGGTAGGCTATTTCTGTAACGTAAGGTTTTGTTCAAACACGTTATAAAAAAATTTTATGAGCAGAAATGATTTTATGTTGTCAGGCATCCCCACTATTTTATTTTGGTTATAATTTATTAATTCCTGGACTATTTGCGTAACGTTTTACATATTCTTTGTCAGCAAGCCCTAAGGAACCCAAATATCCAAATTTAAAAGAGCTACGTGGCTGCGTTCAAAATATGCAATTCCTTCTACCTCCTGTTTCGAAGATGTGCTGTCTGGGTACTGTAATGTTTTCAAACGTAAACCCATCTATTGTTATCTTTCCTAATAAGCGTTTTTTTATGATTTTAAAACCTAACTCTGGGAAGGGTAGTGTATTTTATCACTGTTCGTCCAAAAAAGTTAGTGCATGTAGTCTTACACGCGTGATGGCAGCATTTGTGTATCGCGCGACGCGTGTTTAGTGTTCGGCTTTCTGCCTCTCCCTTCTCGCTATCCTTTAGTCCATCTGTCTTTTGTTTTTGGTAACATAGTGTAGAAAAAGACATGAATGGAATTTAAAATTTAGGTCAACTTGCATATTTCAAGGTTTTTCTTAGAAAGGCAGCACATTTTATTGTGTGTTTGGGAAACGCGTGTATGTTGCAGAAGGCCTTTAATATCAACGTGAAAGCGTTACAATTTGCAGACGAAGCAGAAAACAAGGGGATTTCGAGTACCTTCTTTGTGACAGCACTGTTATTTTACCATTGCTCTTTTCTTTATTAATTTTATTTGTTAGGCTTCATATTTACCTAATAATTTATATATGTGGATTAGAATATTCCACGACATTCAGTACACTAGGTAACATAGCAACCACATTTAATAACATCAAAACCACCACAGTGAGCACGGTGAAGCATCAGAAATGATAACCACTAGCACAGAAGAGAAAACCAATGGTAGTGAAGATGACATAAAGATGGAAGATGTTTCTCAGGTACTGGAAGATGAGACAGGTCTGTATTTCAGAGCTGGCATTTGCTGATGATGTTACCCTGATTGCTAAATCAGAGGCACATCTCCAATCCAACCTGCAAGTCTGGAAGGAAGAGCTGGAGAAGAGAGAGATGGTCATAAGCAGCTGTAAAACAAAAAACTATGGTGAAATCACGAGAAGAAAGAAGTCATCAGATTAACCTGGAAGAACAGGTCCTGGAGCAGGTAGACCACTTTAAATACCTCGCAGCTGTTATAGACCGGAAGGGAGGCATTAAAGAAGAGTTGGCCACTCGAAAAGCAGCAGCTGGGAGACTTTTTCAGGCCATAAATCGAGGATTCCTCAGCAAGAAAGAGGTCGGTAAGAAAACGAAGATGGCTGTATACCGCTCCACCTATGTCCCAGTTTGACGTATGGATGCGAGTCATGGGCGATGATTACAACCCACAAAAGCCAGATCCAAACCTAAGAAATGAAGTATCTGAGGAAGATGGTTAAAGTAACAAGAAGAGACATGATCCGCAACCAGACGATACGTCAAGGCCTAAAATCCCACCCCCGCAGACCCAAGTAGAACAGTAACAGCTAAGATGTCTACATGTCTGCAGAATGAGAGAAAATCGGCTACCACGACAAGCATGATAAACTAAGAGCCAGGGATCCAGACCTTCAGGACGACCCAGAGTCCGCTGGGAGGACAACATTAGACAATCTCTGAAGGACCGAGGACTAGAATGGAACCAGGCCAGGAGGAAGACAGCCGATAGAATAGTCTGGCGCTCTCTCTTCCAAACGTCTTCAAGAGCCTCACAGTAGAAGGGGAACGACTAAGTAAGTAAGGTTATGTGAGAACGATGACAGAAGCCTGAGACATACCGCCAACATATGACAGAAGCCTGAGGCATATCGCTAACTTAATGACATAAACCTGAGACATGCAGTCAACGTAATGTGAAAAACCTGAGACATACCATCAACTTAGTGAGAGAAACCTGAGATATACGGCCAGCTTAATGACATAAACCTGAGACATACCGCCAACTTAATGACAGAAACCTGAGACATACCGCCAACTTAATGACAGAAACCTGAGACATACCGCCAACTTAATGACATAAACCTGAGACATACCGCCAACTTATGACAGAAACCTGAGACATACCGCCAACTTATGACAGAAACCTGAGACATATCGCTAACTTATGACAGAAGCCTGAGGCATATCGCTAACGTAATGAGAGAAACCTGAAACATGCAGTCAACAATGTGAAAAATCTGAGACATACAGCCAACTTAATGACAGAAACCTGAGACATACCGCCAACTTAATGACATAAACCTGAGACATACCGTCAACTTAGTGAGAGAAACCTGAGATATACGGGCAACTTAATGACATAAACCTGAGACATAATAATAATAATAATAAATTCTTTAAGCACCAAACACGGCGCATAAGGCAGAAACCAGTGCTCTCCAGGTTGTTCGTTGTGAAGCCACTCCTCTTAGCTCTTGCACATTATTTAGGCCCAACGTTCTTCCTTCTCTTATTATTGTTCTTCTGAGTGTTTCTTTTGGTCTTCCTTTTTTCCTCTTACCCTCAGGAACCCAAGTGAGCGCCTGTAATGGTATTCTGTTGTTTTGCATTCGTAGGACATGACCGATATATTACCATCGTCTTTTCCTTATATAGTCGGAGACATATTTCTGCCTAGAGTCTTCTCTTATTTGTCGATTAGTCTTGAATTCTTTCCAACTGATGTTCATGAGTTTTCTAAGACATTTGTTCTCGAATGTATTCAGCTTGTTCTCCAATGATTTTGTTATTTTCCAACTCTCACAGCCGTATGTTAACATTGAGATAACATTTGAATTAAACAGACGAAGCTTGGTATGTATATTCAATGATCGTAATTTCCAAATGTTAGATACACATATACCTGAGACATACCGCCAACTTAATGACAGAAACATGAGACATACCGCAAACTTAATGACAGAAACGGGAGACATACCGCCAACTTAATGACAGAAACCTGAGACATACCGCCAACTGAATGACAGAAACCTGAGACATACCGCCAACTTAATGACATAAACCTGAGACATACCGCCAACTTAATGACAGAAACCTGAGACATACTGCCAACTTAATGACATAAACCTGAGACATACCGCCAACTTATGACATAAACCTGAGACATACCGCCAACTTAATGACATAAACCTGAGACATACCGCCAACTTAATGACATAAACCTGAGACATACCGCCAACTTAATGACATAAACATGAGACATACCGCCAACATAATGACAGAAGCTTGAGACATACGCCCAACTTAATGAGAGAAGGCTGAGACATACCACCAACAATAACTACATATATCACCACCAACAATAACTACATATATCACCACCAACAATAACTACATATATCACCACCAACAATAACTACATATATCACCACCAACAATAACTACATATATCACCACCAACAATAACTACATATATCAACACCAACAATAACTACATATATCACCACCAACAATCACTACTTATATCACCACCAACAATAACTGCATATATCACCACCAACAATAACTGCATATATCACCACCAACAATAACTACATTTATCAAACCAAACAATAACTACATATATCATCACCAACAATAACTGCATATATCACCACCAACAATAACAAATATCCACCACCAAAATAACTGCACATCCATACACCACCAAATAACCAATCCAAACATTCCCAAATCAACTAACTACAATATCATCACCACACAATAACCAATAACAACACCAACTAAATAACTACATACACCACCAACAATAAACATACCACCAACAATACCAACAAAAATAACAATCAACAAAAACACATAATAATCCCAACCACCAAAACACAAATACCCAATACCCACAACAACAACAAAACTAATACTATACCATAATCATTCCAAACTAAACAACTAACAAACAACACAAACAAAAAACTCACATCCCCTAAATATACAAAAAAAACCAACAATCACTACATTTCACCAATACAATAACACAACCTAACATACACCAACACATACAAATCTCACAAATCACAACCAAACAATAAAATCAACAAACAATCCCCCAAACACAAAAAATAACACACACATACCCATATCAATCCAAAAATACAAACAACACACACATCAATCACTACAAAATACCAATCCCAATCCACCCTCAAATCAAATTAAATCATCCAATCCCACCCAAAATACATTAAATAACCCCCACCCAAAAAACATCACCACAACCAACAACCACATTCCCACAACACAATAACTTAACAATATCATCAAACCAACACTATCAAATTACCCATTATTTCATATCACCACCAACTAACAAACATATATAAATACCACCTAACAATCATTACATATACACCACCAAAAATCACTAACAAAATTACATCATCATCACACCACACCCCTACAATATCCTACCACTAACCAAAATCCCTACCTAATATTCACAACCAACAATAACACTACATATATCACAAAATCACAAAACAAAAACTTCCCCCCACAAATATTCACCAATTCCCCCCACAATAACTACAAATCAACACAAATAAACAACAATCACTATACATATCACCAAAACAACAATAAAACAATATCACATCACCAACAATAATACTATCCCCATATCCCACCAACAACAATTACATAAAATAACCACCAAAAAATTACACACATACCACCATCAACAATTACATACCCCAACCCTACCCCAATAAAACTATAACTACACATTCCTACAAATAAACAAATTACCACCATCAATAACTACCAATCACACACAAACAAACCCCCCATACAAACACAAAACCACAAAATATCCACATTAAACCCTAACCCATATACACAATATCAACCATTATAACCATTAATCCCAACTATTAAATCCCCAACCCCACACACCATATAACACCAAAAACAATTACATATATATCAACCCAACAAAACCAAAACCATAACATAATCACATACCAAATTCAATCACTACACCCCCCCCAACCATATATCCACCAAAAAAACACACATCATCAATCAATCGTATCACAATACATATATAACCACCAACAATCACTACATAAATTACCACCAAAAATCACTACATATATCACCACCAACAATTCACCTACATAATCACATACAAACCAACACCTAAACTACAACCAATTATCACCACAAACCCACATAACAACATATAAAATTTTTATTACACTACAACATAACATCACCACCAAGAATTACCACAATCAATCCCCCCATACAACAATGACTACATATTTAACACCAAAAACTTTACAATAACTAAACATATACCCAACTAAAAACAACAATCACTACAAATATCCAAATATCAACCAAACCCCAATCACCCCCACACAAAAAAACCACCCCCAACAATCCCTACATAAACATCATCATAAAAATCACTACCATCATCCACAAACAATCACTACATATATAACCACAACAATCATCTACAAAAAAATTCACCACTAACAAAATAAAAACCAAATCACCACCCAATTAACAATAAATCTCCACTACATTTATCACCCATACAAAATCAAACAAACCAAATCACACCACCCACACAAAACCACCAAAATTACCATACAATCACCACCAAAAATCACTACCTATACCCCCCAACTCACAAACTCATCTTAATCCCAATTATAAAACCTAAGTTTACCACTAACCCATATCCTTTACAACTCCCAATCAACCCCACCCCAATACTGTTACCAATTTTTTAAAAATTTCACATTTAATCAATCAAAACTAAATCTCATTCCATATGCTTTCAAACGGTAACCAATCCTTATACAATCAACTAAAAAATCCACACAAAGCGATCTCCCCACCAAACCCATAATAAATCATTTTTAAACCCCCTATATTTAACCCATTAAACTGCCCATATAATATACACAGGCCAACCACACTATACATCATCCATTTCCCCCTACACATATATCCAACCACATTATGTTGATGTCCCACCAAAATATCACCACCAAAAATCTCCCATAAACATCCATATCCCCACCAACACAATCCCAACATATACATCATCACAAACTATCAACACCAATCACTTCATATCCCAAACCTAATTTATCAAACAATTTCAATCACACCAACAAAAAATCACAACACACCATAAAAAAATCCAAATCCACTAATATATCACAAATCAAACAATCAACAATCACTACATAAATCAATACCAAAAATCACTACATATAGCACCACCAACAATCGCTACATATATTACAACCAACAATCACTACATATATCACCACCAACAATAACTACATATGTCAACACGAACAATCATTACCCCATATCACAAAAACAAATTACATACATAACACAAATATACACATAAAACAATATATCATACACCAACAATTACTAATCACCACCACCAATTACCATTACAATAATCACATCATCAAAAACAAAACATACCAACATTCAACAAACAAACTACAACACCATTTTCTGTCACTCAAAATAAAACTAATACATATATCACACCCAAATCAAACAACCACACAACAACATATCAAACAACAATCAAATAATCCAATATATCAAAATCACTACACATATTACCAAATAACAATCAAACATAAATCACTACCAAACAATCACTACATATATCAATCCAACAATCCAATTATAATATATCAAAATATCCATAATCACTACAAAATATCACAACCAACCAACTACCATATAAACCATTCACAAAAAAAAAATACCAAATTACCACCACATCATTAACACAAAAATCAATAACAACATAAAATCACCCACCTACAATAACAACAATCAAAAATATACCACCACCAATAATTACGACACATATCACCATCAACAGTGACTACATATTTCACCTCGACAATAACTACATATGTCACTCACAACAATCACTACATATATCACCACCAACAATCACTACACATATCACCACCAACAATCACTACATATATCATCATCATAAATCACTACACATATCACCATTAACAATCACTACATATATCACCACCAACAATCACTACATATATCACCACCAACAATCACTACATATATCACCACCAACAATCACTACATATATCACCACCAACAATCACTACATATATCACCACCAACAATCCATACATATATCACCACCAACAATCACTACATATATCACCACCAACAATTACTAACAACATATATCATCACCTACAATAACTACATATATCACCACCAAGAATTACCACACATATCACCATCAACAGTGCCTACATATTTCACCATCGACAATAACTAATATGTCACTGACAACAATCACTACATATATCACCACCAACAATCACTACAATATCACCATCAACAATCACTACATATATCATAAATCACTACAAATATCACCAGCAACAATCACTACACATATCACCATCAACAATCACTACTTATATCACTACCAACAATCACTACATATATCACCACTAACAATCACTACATATATCACCACCAACAATCACTACATATATCACCACTACAAGTCACTACATATATCACCACCAACAATCACTACATATATCACCAACAACAATCACTACATACATCACCACCAACAATTACTACATATGTCACAACCAACAATCATTACATATATCACCACCAACAATTACTACATATATCACCACAAAAAATCTTTACATATATCACCACCAACAATCACTACATATATCACCACCAACAATCACTACATATATCACCACCAACAATCACTACATATATCACCACCAACAATCACTACATATATCACCACCAACAATCACTACATATATCACCACCAAAGATCGCTACATCATTAGTTCTATCATTACAGTGCACTTACCATGACAACCAGACACCGCACTCACTAGTAAAATCACCGATATTATCAGCACCCACAATATCTACTTATAAATCGATTGCATCATTCTACATCAATTTCAGAAAGAAAATCTGCTAGATTCGTGGTTGTAAGAACAGCTATAACGATATGAAGGCAGTTAAACTTTTCACTAATACAAACAAAGCAAAAGCTTCTACATAGTTTCTTTCTTTAAAAAAGCTGACAATTCTAGTTTTTAATTGATACAGTGTCACCTTAAATGCCCGGGCTTTACAGAATGTTTGCTGAAAATGAACGGATCGAAGTCTTGCATGTCCTTTTCTAACGTATTGATTACTTTTACAAAGTGTTCGTTTGATTGAAGTTGTCTAAAATAACAATGGGATCGATTCCAAAAGCATGTCGCTGTCCTCATAAATTAAGTGTAGTTTAACCATGGCAGGATCGAACAACGAATCGACCTAATATGTCCAGGAGAGTGTTAGCGATTACGATTAATTTATTCCCATCAATTTCAGACAAACCAGACTTGGATAAAAAGAGAATCTTGAGTGATTGAAATTATGGCTAATTCTCTTAACATTATCAGAATGTCACAGTACAGTGTTCAAGATGAGACTTCCCAACAAGGAAGGTAACTCGAACGATTTATTGAAGCATAGAGTAGCAGAACATGGAGTGGCATAGTGTTTTGAGCCTTCGCTTTTCGAAACAAAGTTACCAGGTTATAAACCTGGTAATGTCACTCCCAGTCGACCGAGCTTTAATAGGCATATCACTCTGGTCTTGAGTTCATGAAGACAAAGGGAGTGAATATGGGAACCCGCCATCCAACCTCATAAAGCTGAGACCTAACAGGAATGGTTCTATATAACAATGAAGAACTCTCTTTCTTACTTCTAATGACAAAGAATTTTTGCATAAAACACTCTTCATTTTATAGAATTCTGTTTTTGCCTGAGCTATTCTGCTCTTCACTTCTGAGATGCATCTTCCAGCCATTGTTATTAATGTTCCCAGGTATTTGAATTTATTGACATGTTTTAAAACTGTTCCATTTACTTTGTGCATTCTGGGTGTGGTGAAGTGAGATGTTATAAATATTTATAGGGGACTTAGTGTACTGACTGAGATCAGCTGTGAAGGTATATATATCTAATAAGAGTAGTGTATTATATATAACCTTGCTTGCTGCCACATATGTATACCTCAGTCAGAATTATTCTGGAATAGTGTGATGACTACGTTGTATGTCTAGGGTATGTGTATGATGAAGTGTAAGTCATAACAACAACAGACAGATAAACAATTTAATTTATTTCACCACACTTGACAACACTGTGACACTCACATACATATAACACTCTAAAGGATATCTTAAAGGAGTCACTGATAACTTTTCAAATAACAATATGTATTCATTGCTGTTATGAATGAATATGTGTCCTGATTCAAATACAAAGGGAACCAGGAATCACAATCAATTTTACTTACAAGTTATATGTACAGAATTTATCAATATGAATATGGTAATGACATATATTAAAAGTATCCTATGTGTGTCAGTTGTGTAGTAGTAATATGAGGTAATACTGGTTTTGTTTTGTTCAAGCTCTGTTGGTATTTGTCATCATGACTTCAATAGTTTGTCTTTATGGGGACTAGTATTGGAGATGTTCTCAGTTCCTGATATTAAAACAATTTAATTCCCCTCTTAATGTTATTTTTACAAGGTCATTTTAAGCTGGGGTACATAATTTTGAGCTCAGCTGGCCACATCAGCTTATCTTATGTGAGGGCGGCAGGAAAAGACTCCTCTGCTCGATTTCTCCCCTGGGCTCTGGAGACACCTCACTGATAGCTAAATGGACCAAGGAGTATGCTGTCCGACTCTGGATTCAGCAAAGCTCTGACCAGGTGCTGCTCAATACCATCAAGACCACGGTCCCTGAAAACAAGAAGGATGTACCTTCTACTTCATAACTAATTTATACTCTCTTTTTACACTGAGCACAATACATCACAAACATTGAGTTCAGAGCGTTAGGCCAACTGTCAGCTTCATCTGAAATACTTTATACCAGTATTTACCTCCTTAATGGTTACTACGCCTCTGCACTTCCAGCATTATTTCTGTCTAATCAATAATCTAGGTGTCAGTGTACTGTTTGGCCATTCCATGCAGTTTTACTTCCTCCGACACCTTCTGTTCAGGCTGGAGCATTATAGGCTTTACATCATGTTTGCTACTGAACTACACATATATACAGGCATAAATTAACAATTCACATTCAATTTTCATTAAAAGATACTGAATGTTTCAAGCTTACCACAATTCATGGAAACAAACACAGATACGTTGATTAGCAATGAATTCTGGTACAACTACTGGCACAAATTCCCATCTGCTTATGTTCCAGGCTTTTATTTAGCAAAAATATGAGCTGGCTTCAACGCACTGTTGCTTTATCAAGCTTATTTGACTAGTGGTCTCGAACTAACGCTCCTAAGTGAGTATATCAGCGAGTCTGGCCAATGGAGCCACGTTTCGACAAGTGTTTGAAAAAATTTTAACTTCCCACGTCTCCCCTAACAACCAAAGATAGTATTTATAGCCCGACTAATCGTGTTTAGCCTTACATATCATTCCAGCCAATCAGTTCAAATGTAACTTGTGGCCCATTTCCCGTACAATGGTGGTGTAAAAAAAATCTACCACTGAGCGATTCTGATTTTGGGTGTTGTCTGACAGCACCATCATTTTATTTTGGCTATAACTTGTTAATTCCTAGACTATTTGCATAACGTTGTACATATTCTTTGTCAGCAAACCCTAAGGAACCCAAATATATATATTAATAGAGCTAAGTGGCTGCGTTCAAAATATGCAATTTCTTCTACCTCCTGTTTCGAAGATGTGCTGTCTGGGTACTGTAATGTTTTCAAACGTAAACCCATATAATGTTATCTTTTCTAATAAGCGTTTCCCAGGTTTTTTAAAATCTAACTCTGGGAAGGGTAGTGAATTTATCACTGTCCGTCTGAAAAAGTTAGTGCATGTGGCCTTACACGCGTGATAGTAGTAATTGTGTATCGCGCGACGCGTGTTTTGTGTTGCACGTGTTCGGCTTTATGCCTCTCCCTTCTCTCTATCCTTTAGTCCATCTGTCTTTAGTTACGCCGTGTATAAAATGGAATGAATGAAATATTTAAATTAGGTCATTGATCAGCTTGGTATCTCAATGTTTTTCCAAGAAATACAGCACACGTTTCATTGAAGAAAGCGGGTAATAATATAGTAGGCTTTTACTATCAACGTGAAAGCGTTACAATTTGCAGACGAAGCAGAAAACAAGGGGGATTTCGAGTACATTCTTTGTGACAGCACTGTTATTTTACCATTGCTCTTTTCTTTATTAGAATTTATTTGTTAGGCTTTATATTTACCTTATAATTTATATATGTGGATTAGAATATTCCACGACATCTCCCCTCTTAAAACAGACATCCCATGTCAGTCCTTTATTCTATATACACATAGATAAATGTAAGTCAACTTGGCTTTACTCTGCTGTGGTGCTATCATGGTTCTATGTAGTTGGGTCCATTCAGAGTAGGCACTACTCATGAAATCTGCCTCAGACTTCTACAACCAATAATATATTTCGGTTATGTTACTTAACAGCCGCAAGTGTGAGTGCTTGTCTTAATGCTGCTTCGCAACCCGTATTCACCATTTCTCTTCTCTGAGTTTTCGTTAAATGTGTACTGATTTTCACCTGTGCTGCTGTCTCACAGGGGTGTAATGGATACTCAAATGATGAAAGTGGTTCCTTTTTCATCTCCATGGCGATGGACAAGGTCAACAAGTGTGTCTCCTCCTGATGTTCTCTTTCCAAATATTTCTTCAGGAGGTTCACATGATAGATTTTTTCTTTCCCCTTCTTATCTATCTTATAATTTGTTCTAGATACCTTCTCTATAACTGTATATGGACCCTGCCATCCAATTTGTAACTTATTCTGACTCCCGGGCAAAAGAAGCAGTACTTTCTCTCCCACAGCCAAATTTCTGTCTTTCGCCTTCCTGTTATAATAGGCAGCATGTTTCTTCCTGGCTTGTTTCAAATTTTCATTGGCAAGTTTCCAACCAGTTTTTAAACGAGTGGTCAGCTCATTCACATATTGGTATGAAGATGTAATGTTTTCCTCTGCCTTTTCATCGGTCCACGTTCTTAACAAAGCTACATATGGACCTTTAATTGTGTGGACCTATTTGTCCATGCACCGGTATGGTCTCTTCCACTCGAAGCTTTATAGTGATGATTTTTCCTCCCAGAATTATCATTCACAAAACGACCGCTACCAATTTTTCTTTTGGGGCTTTCTCCCCACTTAAAATTCTTGATGAGAGATTTCCTCTCTACATCTTCTTCCTCCAGTTTGTTTAAGTCCGATTGAGGGATTGTCGGCTTATCCTGGGGTAAGACATCTTTTTGCACTCTCCGCATAGTGGCCATTGTAAAACAGTTAAGTGAAGCTTGTCCGTGAAAAGGGGCTTCCCATTCCATTTGGTCCACTTTTTCAAATTTATATTTCTTTTTATTATCAGGCCTAATTTTGCCCCGTGGCGTGTCCAGGTCCTGATCAATGTTCCCACTTGTGGGTGTTCCCTCATGTGCTATGCTACACCTTTCTACAAAATTCTCAATGTCCCATCTTGCTTTGGGCCAATAATAATTGTGAGCCACCTTTTGAATGATGGTACCTATCTTCTCATGGTCCCCATCTGGTTTCACATGTAGGCTCCATATTAAGTCTGCCCTATATCTTTTAGGAAGTACCAGTTGTCCCTGACCTTTGGATCTAGCTCCAGTCTTCCTATACATCAACTTGTTTTTCATGTAAAAATCTCCCTTGCCTGGAGTTGTATGACAAGTTGACAATTTTCTGAAACAAGGCTTGAGTGTTTTATCCCCAGCCTGTGCCTTCCTCATCTCTTCTGGAGTGGTATCTAACATAATATCCTCCTCCTGTCTTGAGGTCGACCTGACCTGAAGGGTGGCCATATACACAGGTTTCCTTCTGCAACGGTCAGTGTCATGATTGTCCATCTGACAATTCTTACACCACCTTTTTCCTTGGTTGAAAGATTTTCTTTCATCATATTTCCTTTCATCGAATTGTGGGAATTTATTTTTATTTTCATACCGTGGCCTATCAAACTGGTGCTTACTTTTGTTTTGATCTCTAGGATCAAATTTATTAAAGTTCTGTGGTGCCCTAAAGTTATCCACTTGTTTCTTTTTATTTCCTGTTACCTCTGCTTGAGCTGCTTGATACCTTTCAGCAACATTTAGCAACTCATCCAGCCTCTCTGCACCTTGTTCCATGAGAAACTTTCTCAGGTCTGGAGCCATGGACTCTCTTAATTGCTCTATAAGGACCATTTCCTTAAGATCTTGGGTTTTCCCCAGAGAAGTCCATTTCTCCAAGTATGTCTCTATTCGTGCAGAGAACTGGTGATAGGTTTCACCTGACAGTAGTTTAGCATTCCTAAATTTTTTCCTATAGAATTCTGCATTCTTTTCATATCTTAACAAAAGAGCCTGCTTTAGCATGTCATAATTTTCCTGATCACCTCTGCTCATTTTTGCAAAAACTTCATAAGCTGCCCCACGAAGTCCTTGAGATAACTTTAAGCTCCACCTTTCTCTCTCTAACCCATACGTGGTAGCTAATAGTTCATACCTATTTAGGTAGCTCTCTATATCATCGTCTTTCTCAACAAAATGATCTAAATGAAAATTCCTAGCTGAGGTTAAGGCTCCTTGGCTAGCAGTGGCATCAGAGGCAAAGGGACTGGCACCATTTTCAGGAGCATGGCCCTGAAACTCAAACTCCCTTAGTCGTAACTCATGTTCCCTTTGTAATCTCTTCTCTTCCTTTTCTGCTTCCCTCTCTGCAGTCAATCTTCTTTCTTCTGCTTCCCTTTCTGCAGCTAATTTCTTCTCTTCCCTTTCTGCAGCTAATCTTCTTTCTTCTGCGTCCAATTTCTTAGCCTCAGCCTCAATCTGCAACCTCTTAGTTTCAGCCTCAGCCTGCAACCTCTTAGTCTCAGCCTCAGCCTCAAATTGTAACTTCTTAATTTCCCTTTCAGCCTCTAACTTTCTTTCGGCTTCAAACCTTCTTTCTTCGCGTTCAATAAATTTGTCACATTCCGTAGTGACATAGGCAACCATAACTTGCCCATCTAATCCTAACTCCTTTGCAGCCTGAACAGCAGCAGATCGAAACTTGGCCAGGTCCGCCATTGTCTATCAGGTAAGTTTATACAATGTCTAACCAACAATTTAATCTCTAAATATATATCTAATGGACAACACAGGCACCGTGAGCTCAACCTTATTTAATTCCACCCAAGGATACCTTTTAATTCTTATATTCCCTGAAGTGAATTACCCCCAATATTTTTAATAGGGAAAGATTCAAAATCCCAAGAGCGAGACCCCAATATATGTGGTGAAGTGAGATGTTATAAATATTTATAGGGGACTTAGTGTACTGACTGAGATCAGCTGTGAAGGTATATATATCTAATAAGAGTAGTGTATTATATATAACCTTGCTTGCTGCCACATATGTATACCTCAGTCAGAATTATTCTGGAATAGTGTGATGACTACGTTGTATGTCTAGGGTATGTGTATGATGAAGTGTAAGTCATAACAACAACAGACAGATAAACAATTTAATTTATTCCACCACACTTGACAACACTGTGACACTCACATACATATAACACTCTAAAGGATATCTTAAAGGAGTCACTGATAACTTTTCAAATAACAATATGTATTCATTGCTGTTATGAATGAATATGTGTCCTGATTCAAATACAAAGGGAACCAGGAATCACAATCAATTTTACTTACAAGTTATATGTACAGAATTTATCAATATGAATATGGTAATGACATATATTATTAAAAGTATCCTATGTGTGTCAGTTGTGTAGTAGTAATATGAGGTAATACTGGTTTTGTTTTGTTCAAGCTCTGTTGGTATTTGTCATCATGACTTCAATAGTTTGTCTTTATGGGACTAGTATTGGAGATGTTCTCAGTTCCTGATATTAAAACAATTTAATTCCCCTCTTAATGTTATTTTTACAAGGTCATTTTAAGCTGGGGGTACATAATTTTGAGCTCAGCTGGCCACATCAGCTTATCTTGGGTGAGGGCGGCAGGAAAAGACTCCTCTGCTCGATTTCTCCCCTGGGCTCTGGAGACACCTCACTGATAGCTAAATGGACCAAGGAGTATGCTGTCCGACTCTGGATTCAGCAAAGCTCTGACCAGGTGCTGCTCAATACCATCAAGACCACGGTCCCTGAAAACAAGAAGGATGTACCTTCTACTTCATAACTAATTTATACTCTCTTTTTTACACTGAGCACAATACATCACAAACATTGAGTTCAGAGCGTTAGGCCAACTGTCAGCTTCATCTGAAATACTTTATACCAGTATTTACCTCCTTAATGGTTACTACGCCTCTGCACTTCCAGCATTATTTCTGTCTAATCAATAATCTAGGTGTCAGTGTACTGTTTGGCCATTCCATGCAGTTTTTACTTTCCTCCGACACCTTCTGTTCAGGCTGGAGCATTATAGGCTTTACATCATGTTTGCTACTGAACTACACATATATACAGGCATAAATTAACAATTCACATTCAATTTTCATTAAAAGATACTGAATGTTTCAAGCTTACCACAATTCATGGAAACAAACACAGATACGTTGATTAGCAATGAATTCTGGCACAACTACTGGCACAAATTCCCATCTGCTTATGTTCCAGGCTTTTATTTAGCAAAAATATGAGCTGGCTTCAACGCACTGTTGCTTTATCAAGCTTATTTGACTAGTGGTCTCGAACTAACGCTCCTAAGTGAGTATATCAGCGAGTCTGGCCAATGGAGCCACGTTTCGACAAGTGTTTGAAAAAATTTTAACTTCCCACGTCTCCCCTAACAACCAAAGATAGTATTTATAGCCCGACTAATCGTGTTTAGCCTTACATATCATTCCAGCCAATCAGTTCAAATGTAACTTGTGGCCCATTTCCCGTACAATGGTGGTGAAAAAAAAATCTACCACTGAGCGATTCTGATTTTGGGTGTTGTCTGACAGCACCATCATTTTATTTTGGCTATAACTTGTTAATTCCTAGACTATTTGCATAACGTTGTACATATTCTTTGTCAGCAAACCCTAAGGAACCCAAATATATATATTTAATAGAGCTAAGTGGCTGCGTTCAAAATATGCAATTTCTTCTACCTCCTGTTTCGAAGATGTGCTGTCTGGGTACTGTAATGTTTTCAAACGTAAACCCATATAATGTTATCTTTTCTAATAAGCGTTTCCCAGGTTTTTTAAAACCTAACTCTGGGAAGGGTAGTGAATTTATCACTGTCCGTCTGAAAAAGTTAGTGCATGTGGCCTTACACGCGTGATAGTAGTAATTGTGTATCGCGCGACGCGTGTTTTGTGTTGCACGTGTTCGGCTTTATGCCTCTCCCTTCTCTCTATCCTTTAGTCCATCTGTCTTTAGTTACGCCGTGTATAAAATGGAATGAATGAAATATTTAAATTAGGTCATTGATCAGCTTGGTATCTCAATGTTTTTCCAAGAAATACAGCACACGTTTCATTGAAGAAAGCGGGTAATAATATAGTAGGCTTTTACTATCAACGTGAAAGCGTTACAATTTGCAGACGAAGCAGAAAACAAGGGGGATTTCGAGTACATTCTTTGTGACAGCACTGTTATTTTACCATTGCTCTTTTCTTTATTAGAATTTATTTGTTAGGCTTTATATTTACCTTATAATTTATATATGTGGATTAGAATATTCCACGACACTGGGGAAGCCCTTTTCTTTGAGATGACCATTACTTCTGTCTTTTTGCTGTTAAGGCTAAGGCCTTTATTTTCACTTTCTATCACTATTGTGTCAATCATTTTCTGCAGCTCATTTCACTTTTTGCTATTAAGACTGTATCATCAGCGTATATCAAGTTGTTTATATTATGTCCGCCGAATGATATTCCTGGCATGTCCTCTAGAGATCTCATTATATTTTCACTGTACAGATTGAACATATCCCTGCCTGACACCCGTTTTTTACTAGCTGAAACGTTCCTATTTGGCTGTTAATTCTTACAGCTGCTGTTTGTTGCTAGTACATGATCTTTATTATCCTCAGGTCTTTTCCATCAGTGTTAATGCTTTCTAACATTTTGATAATTTCCTCATGTTTCACTTTGACAAATGCCTTAGTGTAATCTATAAAGCACACGCACAGATCTGTCTTCACCTCTATGGCTCTTTCTATTAATGTTCTTATAATATATATATAGCATTGTTTGTGCCTTTACCTTCAACAAATTCACACTGCTCATCGCTGATTTCTAGTTTAATTTTATTGCTCACTCTTCTAATGATAATTCGTAATAATATTTTGGTCACATGACTCATAAGACTAATGGTGCGGTGTTCTTCAAATTCCATTGCTCCGGGTTTCTTTGGCAAAGCTATGCATATGGATTTTAGTAGATCATCTGGTATTTGACCACTGTTGTAGATGTCATTTAAAAGTTTTGTTATCACTTCTACTCCAAATACTCCCAAAACTTCCATTTCCTCTACTGTTACATTAACTGGTCCAGGCGTTTTGTCTTTCTTCACATGGCGCATGGCATCCTCTACTTCTGCCACAAGTATTGGAGGTCCTTCACAACTTTCCTGGTTGTTCAAATCTGGTCTTTCATCATCATACAGCTCCTTGATGTATTCTGTCCACCTTTCTATCATGTTCTCATGACCCATTAACAATGTTCCTTCTTTTGATTTCAAGCAGCCAGTGACTGTTTATGTCCTTCTGCCTGTTAACTCATTTATTTGCTTGTACATAGATTTTGTGTCTTTTTGTTTCTGCACTTCAAGTTCTCTGCATTTCTGGTTTAGCCATTATTACTACTACTAATACTAAGGATGAGTATGAATAAAATTGAAAAAGGGAGATTCGTCTTACGACGACAAAAGATAAAGAAAATAGCCAACGTTGCGGCCACATGGCCTTCATCAGGGAAAGGAAAGAAAGTGAGGGCTAAATAGGACACATAAGAATCTAAAATAATAAAACATACAGAATATAAAAACTGGGTACTTCCCTAAAGGCGGCTAAACCTAGCACGCCAACCTAGCACGCCAGCCGAACGGAGTCACGACAAGCTGTAGCTTATAGAGGCAACAAGAAGCTGCAGGATCGTTTAGTTATCAGCCATCTCCCAAATGAGATTGCCACTCACTTTGGCACACTAACCTGTGGTCGGACACGATGCACGACGTGCAAGCATGTCATCCACACCTGCAAGGTGACTTTTCCTGAGGCCACGCTCACCATCACTAATAGCTTCACGTGTGTGTCGCGCAATGTCATATAAACAATCATATGTAAACGCAGTACAACCTATATTGGCCAAACAGGCAAACGACTTGGGGACAGATTCAGCCAGCACATTAATGATATCTACCGGCAAAATCCATACCAGTTGCCATTCACTTGAATGGTCCTGACCACTAGGGTCCCATCGACATCCAGGTCACTGCAATCAGATGCTGCTCCTCTGATACTGCCAGCCGCGTCCAGCTTGAGCAACATCTCATCCATCGTATGGGATGTCTCAAACCAGGCGGTCTTAACACCCTACACGCCTTTGTTTCAGGTGACCATTTCCATTCCTATTCTATTTTTCTATTTCTCCGTCGATCGCCCTTCCCCTCCTTTGTCTTTAAAATTAATTATTTTTTTTTCTTTTGTTTGGAATAAATTATGTATTTATTTCCAACTCATTATGTCCTCTTCTATCTCTAGCACTCATTATTATTACGTTTGGGTAGTTTCTTGTTCAGTTTCATTTCTTAGCTTCTTAGTATCTTCTATTTACGCCGGGAAGTGGCAACTATTTCATTTTCTTGTGGATAGCTCTCTCTGAGGTAGGCGTGCTAGGTTTTAGCGGCCTTGAGGGAAGTGCCCAATGTTAATATTTTTTTTATTTTTTTATTTTAGATTCTTATGGGTCCTATCTAGCCCTCACCTTCTTTTCTATCCCTGACGAAGGCCATGTGGCCGCAACGTTGGCTATTTTATGTGTCTTTTGTCCTCGTAAAACGAATCACCTTTTTCGATGTTTTTTTTTTCATACCCATCCGTTGTACTTCACGTCTTACCACTGTTCCCGTCATCTTCCTCGACTTAATACTACTACTACCATTACTACTACCACTACTACCGTTAGTGCCACTACTACTACTAACGCTACCACTACTACCACAACTACTACTGCTACAACAACAACTACTACCACAAATCTACTACCACAACTACTACTGCTACAACAACTACTACTACGACTACCACTACAACTACTATGACAACTACTACCACTACTATTGTTACTACTACTGTTATTATTTTTATTATTATTACAACAATTACTAATAATAGTACTACACGTTTTCCTTTTTTCAACTGCTACTGCCGTTACAACTATTTGAGTTATAGCTTTTTTGTCTAATGCTTTCGGTGTACGCTTCTTTCAACCACGAAAAAGTGTTCTTTAGTTATATCAGGAGGTGCCTTTATATTGCACACATTTAGATGTCGAAATGGTGCTTAATATAGGTATTGTTTGCAACTGGTTCTGCTCAGTGTTTCCGCTTGACGGGTTTACTCAGTTCGTTACTTGTGTGAATACTGATGGCGTCATTAGTTTTTGGTATACTTAATCGTCTGTTCTTATTCTCCGTTCATCGTCATTAACATTTTGATTCGTCACACACACACACACACACGCGCACACACACACACACTAACTGTTGATGTCCTGTTTTCAAGCGACTCTAGCTAAATAAGCGCGTACTTCTAGAAGCAAAGTTAGCGGGCTCGAGACTTGGTACCTCCTGTGTATCCTGCTGTAAATGGATACCTGATTGTTCTCTTGAGTTAGCGGAGGCAGAGACAGCAAGGAAGGTCACCGGTAGTCATACCAGACAAGCTGAGACCTAGTATCGTGAAGTCTTTAACACATCACTCCTCTACGACACTACCTGCTACGTGACTACCTTCACTTGTAACTACAGTATTTATGGACATGAACAAATTATTCACTGTGTAACACCGACGTACAATCATTAATTTGAAAACCACAAAAATTATTGTTATCTTTTGAAGCCTGCCGTGATTTCCGGAATGTATGAGCTGTCACATGACTGCAGGCGATCAATGAATTACTTTTATTGATGACTTCCGTGATAAAATGAAATCGGAGGCAGCCATTAAACACTTGAGAGATTAAGACACGAACAAACTGAGAACTTGATTGAAACAAACAAATGCATCACGTGTTAATCATGTGACCAGAGGTTTTGTTTTACGCACGAAAACATGTGAAACATCAGTGTGTTCTGCTGAACGTCTCTGTATCTTTGGTAATTCTTCGTGTGACCAACTACATTAGGGTCAACATCCTGCAAGAGCACTTACACTTCTCATATTAAAGTCACTGATACATGTCGGTACAAATGTATACCCACAAGACCTTGAACTTCGTGAAACTTGGATCCATCATCATCATTATTTAGCCTTACAAGGAGCTTAGGGATCGTCCACACATGACGTCACGCAACGAGAGAGGAGGGGGGGGGGGTCTAAAATATTGTGACGAAATGTGAAGATAAGTGCTGGGAGGTTTGAAAAACTATGACGTCACACTGTAGCAGTGTGCTCTCACGGCACCAATTACGAATATGTGACAGCGCCACTTCTGTTTGTAAATAAACTTTGATTAAATGTCAGTTGTGCAAATTGTTCAGATCAGATCGTATTAACGCCAGGCACATGTTATGTTCATGTAAGTGTTCTTATTAGTATACAGTAGTCAGAAAGGCTATATGCCCTAGATGTTTATTTCCACCAATAGAATTGTGTGCAACCTTGTTCAACCCAGGTTCGTTCTTCCGGATGAGAATGCATCTACTTTTTGGTGTTTCATGGCACGTGATGTTGCGTATAATGTAATGTTAGTGCTCACATTAGTTTGTTGACACAGTTCATTTCACAATAACAGTAACACTAGTTCTTGACGACACTTAACAAAGTCACCACGATAACTAACTGTTTCACTAACAAACATTTTCTAAAACCACTAACAATTATTAGCTAAATCACTGACGACAATCCAGTAAATGATAAAATATTTACTTACTCTTACTTAGTCGTTCCCCTTATACCGTGAGGTGTAGAGGTTTGGAAGAGAGAGCGCCAGACTATCCTATCCGCTGTCTTCCTCCTGGCCTGGTTCCATTCTAGTTCTCGGTCCTTCAAAGATTGTCTAATGTTGTCCTCCCAGCGGACTCTGGGTCGTCCTGGGGTCTGGATCCCTGGCTCTCCGTTTCCCATGTATGTCGTGGTAGCCGTTCTTCTCCCATTCTGCAGACATAGCCAAACCATCTTAGTTGGGACTGTTCTACTTCGGTCTGCAGGGGTTGTGATTTTAGGCCTTGACGTATCGTCTGCTTGCGGATCATGTCTCCCCTTGTTACCCCAACCACCTTCCTCAGATACCTCATTTCTGAGGTTTGGATCTGGCTTTTGTGGGTTGTAGTCATTGCCCATGACTCGCATCCATATGTCACGACTGGGACGTAGGTGCAGCGGTGTACAGCCATCTTCGTTTTCTTACCAACCTCTCTCTTGCTGAGGAATCCTCGATTTATGGCCTGAAAAAGTCTCCCAGCTGCTGCTTTTCGAATGGCCAACTCTTCTTTGATGCCTCCCTTTCGGTCTATAATAGCTCCGAGGTATTTAAAGTGGTCGACCTGCTCCAGGATCTGTTCTCCCAGCTTAATCTGATGTCTTCTTTCTTCTCGTGATATCACCATGGATTTTGTTTTAGAGCTGCTTATGACCATCCCTCTCTTCTCCAGCTCTTCCTTCCAGACTTGCAGGTTGGATTGGAGATGTGCCTCTGATTTAGCAATCAGGGCAACATCATCAGCAAATGCCAGCTCTGAAATACAGACCTATCTCATCTTCCAGTTCCCCACAGAATACTTTCTTGTTCTCTCCTTACATGCCTTGATGACATCGTCCATGAGGAGTATGAAATGATAAGGTGACAGGATATCACCTTGTCTTACACCAGTGGTGGTCCTGAACTCTTCTGACTTATGGTTTGCTGTCCTCACATAATTTCTGCAAGACTTGTAGAAGCTCTGTATAGCATGAATCAGAGGTGCTGGAATATTCTTCCTTGCCAAACAGTCCCAAAGTTTGCTCCAGGGGACCCTGTCAAACGCCTTTTCCAGATCTATGAAACAAAGATGGATTTCACTCTTATACTCAAGGGCCTTTTCACTCAGCTGTCTGAGTGTGAAGATTAGGTCTTGAGTACTTCGGTTTGCTCGGAATCCGCACTGGACCTCATCCAATTGTGGCTCAGCTAGGCGTCGGAGTCTCTGCTCTAGGATTCTAGAGTAGATTTTACTAGGGACACTGAGAAGGGATATGCCTCTATGGTTTCCACATTGTCGATTGTCACCCTTTTTGAAAATTGCTGTTATGATGGCAATCTCCGAATATTTTGGTATGGTCTTGTTGCAACACGCTGCCTGTAGGACATTTAAGAGTAATAAGTTGCCTGATGCTCCCATGTACTTAACCATTTCTGGTGTTATACCATCATGCCCTGCTCCTTTGCCCATCTTGATTTTAACCAGTGCTGCCTTCAGTTCTTCCATCTTTATGTCATCTTCACCATCATTGGTTTTCTCTTCTGTGCTAGTGGTTATCATTTCTGATGCTTCACCATGCTCACCATCCAGGAGTTCTGAGAAATATTATTTCAATTACTTCCTTCGGGGCAGTAAGCAATTTGCCTTGCTTGTCCTTTATAAATTTTAGAGGGCATTATTTTTCCTTCCTCGTGTTTTTTAAGGTCTTATAGAACAATGTCTGGTTTTCTTGCGCATCTTTTTCTAGCTTTTCTCCAAATTCTTCCCAGGACTTCTCTTTTGCTGCTAGTACTTTGTTCTTTGCTTCTGTTCTGAGTGTCACATATTCTCTATATTTCTCCATTTGTCCTGTTGTGTTTTTAGCTCCTAAGTATTGTTTCCATGCCATTTTCTTCTCTCTTATTTTCAATTTGACTTCCTCTGTCCACCAAGGTGTCCTCTTTCTCTTGTTCCCAAGTCGGACTTCACCACATGTTTCTGCAGCAGCTGTCTTTATGATGTCCTTGAATTTAAGCCAGAGGGTTTCCAAGTCATCAGGTTGTTCTTCTGTGTTGCTCACCGCTGCAGCAATAAGCCCCTGATATCTGGTCTTAATTTCTGGCTCTATCAGCTTGTAGGTCTTAATGCTCATTTCTTCCGTTCGTTTACTTGGTTTCTTGCGTGATGTTGAGCAGTTCCTAGGCTGAGCAACTCTTTCAGTTGTTCTTTTGATTGTAAGCAGGTAGTGATCACTTCCAATCTCTGGCCCCCTCCAGACTCTAGCATCCCCGACATATTTGAATGAGCTCCTCCTAACAATGGCATAGTCGATCACTGACTTCTCATTCTTTGTTGGTTCATATCTAGTGTATGCATGTATACGCTTATGGGGGAACTTTGTGTTTGCAATGATGTAGCAAAATCTGTGAGATAATCGCTTATTTCAGTAAGATTTTAGTCCTATGATGAATAAATACACCAGCCCTCAGGTGTCTGACCGGTTTCATCTTCAACGCCAGTAGGGCGATGCCTTTTGTGCAGTGGGGATGCTAAGAAAATGACCCGCCGTAAAAATCAAACACGCTTTTAGTTTCGGTTTCGAAAACGTACAATAAACATTTTAACATCTCGCCGATCTGCTGCACGAAACGGGGGAAAAGCTTGTAATTAACGACTTGCCAGAACTGTGAGACCAAACTGGCGTTTGAATTAACGTAATATGTTAACTTTAACACTAACATTTGTAATAATTCGGACATTTCCCAGTAGTAAGAACGAGACGATTGTAATAATTAACGCAAAACACTGCCAAAGTTGTGAAAAACCCCTCTTCGCTCTGCACGCGGTCTCTTTAATATATACACGCGGTGGGCAAAGCCAGCAGAGGCAAACACACAGACAATTTTTCATTTCCTCCTAGCGGTAATATTCTGACGTCACTCAAACTAGTTGGTTTATTTGAATAGTGAGGAAAATGTTAGAGACAGGGGGGAAGATGGCCGACTTGTGTAAAAAGTTAATTTTGACGATTGACAGTGACAAAATTGAAAATCTAAACCATACTGAAACTGACCATAAAAATCATATGGTAGTATAGCTTAGAGTCCCCTGAGCAAAAATATGTTTTAAAAAATATGGTAGTCCAAATATTAGCCAAGTTATTGAGAAAATACTAAATGTCCACGAATGCTTGACCGGACAGACTGTTGTTCTTGCTCGTTACACATAACGTTATTGGGGACGCTAGTTTAAAAAAAAAAAGAGGCATTGTAGTAATTCAAATTCTATTGGTTGGTATAAGAGTATAGGAGTAAAAGGGGAGAGATAGGAAAAATGTAACTAAAACGAAACATCTTTTTCTATTGGCATAACTAACCTAGACTGACCAATGGATTACGAGGCACATAGTGTGTTTGGAATTGTGTTGTTGTTTTTTTCAAACTAAATTTCAAAAAAAGTTGTAGTAGTGCCTGCTTTCATTGGTCGGCTCTAATAGATATTGGCAAGAGGCATAGTGGTCTCGTGGCCATTTGATTAGAAAATTTTATTCAAACAACTACGTTGAGATCAGATGTGATAACTTGTAAAATTAACTAGTAATTCACTATCTGGACGGGGCAGAGCAAAACTGAGGCCATATTCTTTGCCAGTCAACGTTATTTGTGACATATTTCTTTGAACTAGTGATAAGAATGCTTTATGTATTTACATGCTTGATTAAAACTGAAAAAGTCAGATACTGCTGTGGAAAAGTGAAGGACATGCCGGAAGCAAACATTATTGAGTCCTCATATTGAACTGTATTTGACTGTTGCATATTATTATGATTTTGTATTAATATTTTGTATTGGAAATGTTAAGAAGCCTCTGTGTTCTATGAACACTTTTAAACATGCCTAGAGCGTTTATAAGTTAGAAAAAAAAATCGTATAAAAGGAGATGTGGTTACTCCACGTTATTGCATTGAAGCAAACTATGTAAAAGTACAGTGGCGTATCTGCCATATAGACCTGTGGTGTGGTCACAGAAGGATGTGAGTCATAAATTAGGGGCTGATGCACATGAATGCACAAGAGGCTGACCCCATACCGTCATGTATATATATATAGGGATAAGAAGTTATGATCAGGTTGAAAAGGCCAGGGTGTCTTTTTATTGCAGAGTTTTTATTTCCTGTTACCATCCGGTGACAGGAAACCTGATGAGTGTGTGTAAAGTCTCCATTATAAAGTTTAAGCTGTCAGCTAATAGCCTGAAGGAGCTTGCGTGTGGGTGCTGATTTACATTGTCTCTACATTGATATACTGACTTATATTCGACCTACAATGAATCCCAGGTGACATGTTATCAGCTGGGACATCTGACATTTCATCCTAAGAAACTAGTTCCTATCAAAATAACATTGAATTATATGGGGGCATGATGAAAACAACAGCTCCTCATAACATATGACAATCACTAACAACTATTAAAGTTTGATTATGTGAATACACCTATAGGAACTCTATATTAACAATATATTCATAGGACCAAGAGTACATATTTTTAGTTAAAACATTATATGTAAATATATTTCCTCATTTTCAAAGACCTGTCCAAAAGAAGTTGGCGGGACAGGCAGATTAAATTGTATAAAGAAAAAAAACATTCAAATTTAAAAAAAAAACTTTAACCACCGTCTTATTCATTTTCTTTTAGTGAGTTAAAGTATATTGTGTTGATGTACCATCATCTTCATTTCACCCCTAGACACTAGAGACATCATACACCAGCCACTAGAATCAAAATACGGACTGTGTGAGATCTAGGGAGGTAGCGTTAGGTTCCCTGATACAATATATCATCATCATCATCATTCCTTTTATAGTCAGGGACCTACATGTGCTTGACCTCACACAGTTAACACAGGCACAAGTATCTTTCTTGTTAGGTATAACATCTTAACCTCCCCAGCAGAAATTACATTTGCTACAAATGATCAGATTCTGCTCACTGCAGAATCTAAGGAGTCGCTTTCCATTGTCAATGAGAGTATCTTCTCCATATCTTCCGATAACCCCACCCCATCTAGCATGGTCATTTCCAACTCTGGCATTGAAATCTCCGAGCACGATAATTTCATCTAGGCAGTTTATCCACTGTCCTTCGAAGCAGCTCGAAGAATTCCTCCTTGACCTCTACTCTATCATCCTCATTTGGCCAATACACTATGACCAGGTTGACTATGGTTTCTCCTTCTTTTAGTTTTACAACCATAATGCGCTCCGAGACAAAGTCCCATCCCTTGATACTATCTTTTTGGTTTTTGGCCACAATGCAACCCACGCCCCCTTTAGCTCTTTCAGATATGGGTACACCACTGTAGAGCAACGTGTTGCCATCGAGATCCATGATTCCTTGTCCTTTTTTCTTCGTTTCCGTTATAGCCAGGATATCTAGTTTTGCTTTCCTCATCTCTTCCACCAGCTCCTCTTCTTTCCCATTTATACTTCTTGTGTTCCAAGTTCCATAAGTCGTAGTCCGTTCCAGTTCGTCGCCTTTAGAATCAGTCCGGTTTTCTCTCTTGTAGTTCTCATAATTAAAAGTTTAAAGCAAACAGGTGATTGGCCTGTTGTGCCTTTGCATGATGGAGGGGCTGCCTCCTTACGGCTTCCATGCAGGCCGCCCTCCTCCTTTTTAAGCCAGTCTTGGGACCGGCCTAGGCGGACTTGATAAAATATTTATTAAGATTAAATATTGTACAAAAGAATATTAAATTATGCCTATTTACATAACCAACAATATTATTTATAGTTTCATTTTTTTATCACTCTACTTCTATCTAATAGTATTTTATTCAAATGTGAGAATCCTTGTTCTAAATTATCTCTATTTATATATTCTTGTCCCCATATATTTGAGAATCATTTTTTCTCATTATTACACAAAAATGCTTTAACACAAACACAAAAGTTACACTGATTCTTAAAATCTCATAGATTACCAACATCAAATTTTTTAATATTCAGTGAACATTTCTCACTACGTTTTACAGTATCTATAATTATGAATCGAGTCAGTGGTTCTCAAAATGTTTACTTACAAGTGGCATCAACAGCTAAGCGCTTGAAATAAAAATCACCACTATTTATTTATTGCTTGCCCATCTGCAGGATCACACATTATCACTTCACTAAAACCGCTCCACCAACGGCGTGAAGATATAAATATTCATTTCATATTCTATAGCGTTAACACACAGAATAACATTATCCTTAAAATGACTCAAGAGCCGCTTGTGAATCACTATTCACCTTAGCGGGATAAAATCATTTGTTAACAGCTTGAGAACCACTATCTCTCTTTCTACTTTCTCTTCAATCCTCGGAGTTATTCGGAATATTAAGGGGAGGTTTAACCCCCTAAAATGAAGAATTTCATTGAAAATATCAAATTTTAGATATATATTGCACTGTAAAGAACATTCATTTACCCACATTTCTGTATGTTACATTTTTCGGTATTAATTTCCCTGAAGCAAACAAAATTAAAGTTGTTTTAAACATCGTTTCATATGTAAAAATAATTTTGACTGGCTAATTTTTATTAACCATGGGGTCCTTTGATGGGTTGTCTAAAAAATAACGTGGCTGGAGGTTTTCCAGTATAGTGGTGCGGTACCTCCTTATACGCAAATAAAGCTGCAGGCAAGAACGAATCCCAGGATTCTGGTTTCTCCTGTGCGAGCTTCCGTAAAATTGTAAGTAGAGTCCCGTTATATCTTTCCACTTGTCCATTGGATTGTGGATGATGATGTGTGGATGAGTATATTTTGAAAAATCCTAAAAACTTCCTCCATCAGTTTCCTTCTGAACTGTGAACCATTGTCAGTTAATATCTGATAAAGGAATCCTAATCTTGTGAATATTGAGAGAAAAGCCTCTTCTACATGTACTAAGTCTGCTGAAGGTAGAGCAATCGCTTCCCCCCCCCCCCTTTCCCCCCACATAGTACGTGTTTACCAGAGAAATGATGAATTTTTCGGAAACTGACGAAAAGCAAATACAGTTTGCAGAAATAAAGAATTTAATGAAATGTAAGCTGCGAAGTATGAAACAGCCCATGGAATCAATAAAGGAAAATACCAGAAATGATTCCTACATCGCAGGGGGATACTGAGGTGAGTAAAATTTGTGTAAAAGTGTAATTCTTCCCTTTTTTCTTAATTTTCTCAAAATCGCATTTTTCACACAAGTGTGGGCACGTTGCCCATGATTTTTCATAAACTAGTAGTGATACAGCAGTGAATTTTGGGCCACATGCTGTACACATAGTGCTCATAAAAATAAACTAAAACAAAGGATATATGTTAACAAACTACAAAACTGTTAAGAAATAGCTAAGATACCCCTCTTAAAAATTTCAACTATTTGGCGATTGGTATGTTGTAGTAAAGTGGGATATTATAAATATTTATAGGGGACTTAGTGTACTGACTGAGATCAGCTGTGAAGGTATCTGTATCTAATAAGTGTGGTGTATTACAGATGACCTTACTTGCTACCACATATTTATACCTCAGTCAGAATTATTCTGCAATATTGTGATGACTACGTTGAATGTCTAGGGTTTTGTAAATGATGAAGTGTAAGTCACAACAACAACAGACAGATAAACAATTTAATTTTATTTCACAACACTGTACACCACTGTGACACTCACACACATATAACACTTTATAAGACTATCTTAAATGAGTCAATGGTAAAGTTTCAAATATATATGTATTAAGTACTTTCACTAATAGATATCCTGATTCAACCACACAGTGAACCAGGAATCACTATCATATGTAATCACAATTTATATGTACACAATTTATAAATATGAACCTTGTAGTGACATATTGTATTAGTATTATCCTATGTGTGTCAGTTTTGTAGTAGTACTATGAGGTAATACTGGTTTTGTTTTTCAAGCTATGTTGTTATTTGTCATCATGACTTCAAGTGTTTGTTTATCTTGGAAATAGTAGGGGGAAAAGTTCACAGTTCCTATCAATTTAAACGATGTATTTTCCCTCTGTTTTACTAAAATGTCAATTTTAGTGGGGGACACATAATGTTGAGCTCCTCTGGCCACATAGGCTTAACTTTCGTGATGGCGGCAGGAAAAGACTCCTCTGCTCGATTGCTCCCCTGTGTTCTGGAGACACCTCACTGGTCACTATCTGGACCCAGGAGTATGCTGTCAGCCTCTAGATTCAGCAAAGCTCTGACCAGGTGCTGCTCAATAACTTTAGGACCACAGTCCCTGAAACAAGAAGGTTGTACCTCCTACTTCAGAACTAATTTATACTCTATTTCTACACTGAGCACAATACATAACAAACACTGAGTTCAGAGCGGTAGGCCAACTGCTATCTTCATCTGAAACATTTTACACCAGTATTCTCCTCCCTAATGGTTACTACGCCTCTGCAATTTCAGCTGTACGTCCTTCTATACAATAAGATAGGTGTCAGTGTACTATTTGGTAATTCCATGTAGGCCTAGGCAGTTAAACTCCTCTCCGACAAGGTTGGTTCAGGTTGGAGCAATATCTAGGCTTGGCCTCATGTTTTCTACTGAACCACACACATATACAGACATAATTTATCAATTTACATTCAATTTTCATTAAAAAGATATGGAATATATCAAGCTTACCACAATTCATGGAAATATTACACAGAAACGTTGACTAGCGATGAATAATGGCACAAATTATGGCACAAATTCCGATCCGCCTCTGTCTCAGGCTTTTATTTAGAAAAATATAAGCTGAATCTCAACGCACTGTTGCTTTAGAAAGTTTAATTGAAAATGTGGTGCTGAACTAACGCTTCTAATTGACTATATTGGCGGGTCTAACCAATCGTGCCATGTTTACCCAAGCGTTTGAAAAAAAGTACCCTTCCTTCCGTCTCCCCTAACAACGAAAAATAGTATTTATAGTCCGACTAATCGTGTGTAGCCTTACATTTATTTCTATCCAATCAAATAGGATTTAACATGGGGACCTATTTCCCGTACAATGGTGGTTTAAAAATCTGCCACTGCGCAATTCTGATTTTGGTGTTATCTGACAGCACCATTATTTTATTTTGGCTATAATTTGTTAATTCCCAGACTATTTGCGTAACGTTTAACATATTCTTTGTCAGCAAGTCCTAAGGAACCCAAATATATAATTTTAATGGAGCCAGGAGGTGGCGTTCAAAATATGCATTTTCTTCTACCTCCCGTTCACTTCGATCGATGTGGTGTCTGGGTACTGTCAGGCTTTCAAATGTAAACCAGTATAATGTCATGTTTCCCAATAAGCATTTTTCAGGTTTTTAAACCTAACTCTCGTATGGGTAGTGTTTTTTATCACTGTCCATCTGAAAAAAAGTATTGCTTCTGGCCTTACGCTTGTTGGGGGTGGCATTAATATCACGAGACTCGTGTTTAGTGTTGCATGCGTTCCTGCTTTCAGCCCTCCCTTCTTTCTATCCCAAGTTCATCTGTCTTTCCGTTTATCTTAACGTAGTGTAGTTAATGTTAGTATTAATTTAGGTCATTACGCGGTGTGCCTTATCTCAAGGTTTTCTTAGAAATGCAGTACACGTTCTATTGTGTTGTGGAAACGCGTGTATGCTGCTATAGGCTTTACTATTAATTCAGTCTCCTGATCTCCGGAGGGTTTCAAGCAAGTACAACACTGGAACTATAACGAAGATTCACTGAAATTAATTCCTTCCTTCAACAAATAGTCATCTCTAGCTTTGAACGAATAGGGTTTTATGAACAGGTGTGGGTTCTATCAGTTTCATATCATATTCCATCCCCGGTCGGTCCGTTAACACTTCTGTATGTTATCTAGAACTCTCTCTTTCTGATTTTTCGTTAAATGTGTACTGATTTTCACCTTTTCTCAAAGGGGTTTGTAATGGATATTCAAATGATGAAAGTGGTTCTTTTTCTCTCCATTGCAATTTAACAAGTGGTGTCTCCTTCTCTGATGTTCTCTTCCAAATATAGATTCACATGATAGATTTTTTCTTTCCCCTTCTTATCTATCTTATAATTTGTCTAAACACCTTCTCTAGAACATGGACTATGCCATCCAATTTGTCAACTTATTCTGACTACCGGTAGAAGACAGCAGTGCGTCTTTCGCTTTCCTGTTATAATGGGCAGCATGTTTCTTCCTGGCTTGTTTCAAATTTTCATTGGCAAGTTTCCAGCCAGTTTTTAAACGAGTGGTCAGCTCATTCACATTTTGGTATGAGGATGTAATATTTTCCTCTTCGTTTTCATCAGTCCACGTTCTTAACAAAGCTACATATGGACCTTTAATTTTTTGTGGACCTATTTGTCCATGCACCGGTATGGTCTCTTCCACTCGAAGCTTTATAGTGATGATTTTTCTTCCCAGAATTATCATGCACAAAACGCCCGTTACCAATTCTTTTCCTTGGGGCTTTATCCCACTTAGAATTCTGATGAGAAGATTTCAACAGTTTAACATAAGTCCGAAGGGATTTTCGGCTTATCCTGGGGGGTAAGACATCGCACTCTCTGCAAGTGGCCATTGAACTTAATTGAAGCTTGTCCGTGAAAAGGGGCTTACAATTCAATTTGGTTCATCTTTTTTAAATTTATTTTTCTTTCTTTGTATTGTCAGGCCTAAGTCAGGTCCTGTCAATGTTCCCCACTTACTTTGCTAACCTTTCCACAAAATTTCTCAATGTCCCACTTGCCTTGGGCCAATAATAATTGTGAGCTTTTTGGATGATGGTACCAATTTTCTCATGGGTCCCCATCTGGTCTTCACATGTGAGGCTCCGTATTATTTCTGCCCTATATCTTTTTAGACAATGTCCCAGACATCTAGCTCCAGTCTTCCTAACATCAACTTGTTTTTCATGTAAAAATGATCACTGCCTGGAGTAGTATGTACAATGTTGACAATTTTCCTAAACAAGGCTTAAGGGTCCTCAATTGCCTTCCTCATCTCTTCTGGAGTATCCTATCTTCTTGACATCCTTGCGTGACCTGTTAATAATAAACAGAGGGTTCCTTCTGAACGGGTCATCATGATTGTTCATCTTACTTTTTTATAACACCTTTCAGTTGGTTGAAAGATTTTCTTTCATCATATTTCTTTTAATCACGTTGTGGGGTTTTATTTTTATTGTCTGTCCTATCAAACTGGTGCTTACCTTTGTTTTGATCATTCAAATTATGAAAGTTCTGTGGGTGCCTTAATAATTTCTATCTGTTTTCTTTTTTATTACAGATACCTTGCCTGAGCTGCATTATGCAACATTTAGTAACTCACCCAGCCTTCTGCACTTGTTCCAATTAACTTTAAGGTCTGGAGCCATGGACTCTCATTGTTTGTTCCTATTAAGGACGATCTTGGGTTTTCCCCAGAGAAGTCCATTTCTCCAAGTATGTCTCTATTCGTGCAGAGAACTGGTGATAGGTTTCACCTGACAGTAGTTTAGATTCCTAAATTTTTTTCCTATAAAATTCTGTTCTTTTTCGTATCTTAAAAAAAAGAGCCTGCTTTTATGCAAATGTCACATAAATTTTCTTAATCACTTATTTTGGCAACAAAAAAACTTAAGCTGCCCCACGATGACCTTGAGATATTGCTCCAACTTTCTCTCTCTAACCCATACGTGGTAGCTAATAGTTACTATTTAGATTAGCTCTCTCATATTCGTTTTCTCATTATGAAAGTTCATATATGAGGTTGAGGCTTTTCCCTGACTTGCAGTAGCATCGGAGGTAAAGGGAACTGGCACCATTTTCAGGAGCATGGCCTTGAAACTCAAACTCACTTAGGTAAACTCATGTTCCTTTGTAATCGGCGTCCCCCCCCTTCCATTCGCCAGCTAATCTTCTTTCCTCGGATTCCCTCTCTTGTGCTAATCTCTTGTCTTCCTTTCTGCAGCTAATTTCTTCTCTTCCCTTTCTGGCTAATTTCTTCTCTCTTCCCTTTCTGAGCCTGTCTTCTTTCCTCGGCTTCCAATTTATTCAATATGCATCAGTCCTCAGAGCCTGCAGTGTCTCACAAGCCCTCAAATTGGAACGGGGCCTCGTGTTTCTAATCCCTTCGTCTGATTTTTTTGTTCCTAACTCTTTTTTGCTGTCTGCAACAGCAGCAGATCGATAATTTTGGACAGGTCCCGCCATTTTCTATGAAGTGTTACACGACAGGGGGAAAGGGGCTTTTAAAATGGCAAAAATTGCGTGATGTCATATTTGGACTACTGTTATGAGTAAAATCATAACAGGTTTTATCGCACTGGACATGATTTGTATACATACTTCCTTGTTGATATGCGTTGCCGGATCTATTTATACATCCAGGTTCTGCATATTTTAGTGAGTACGTCAAATCTTAGTCTGCTAATAATTGGCAAGATGATTCCTTTGTACCCACTATGGCCTCGCGTCACTATGGCAAATCTGAGCAACCACACACCGTAGTATTCGTCCAATTTATATGTGAATCACATTTCGATGGTGTGTATTCACCTGTGTGTGAAAGACGTGGTTTTTGACTCAAGATATTTGTCAATCCAGAAAGTGTACTCTTGTACAGATAGTTTCACAGTCTTTATTTTAAATCGATAAGTATTTATAAAATCAGCTAGTTGTCGTCCTACAGTGATGGAGTCTCTGCTCGCATTGCTTGATTATGGTCTTTAGACATTTGGAAGGAGTATGCTGTCAGCCTCTAAATTCTATATTGCTTCTGACCATGCTGCTCAAAACTTTTGGAAAGTCATAACAAAGAGTGTACCTCCTACACGACTAATCGTGTTTAGAAACTAATTTATATCTATTTCTACAAATGAGGATTAAATTTCAATACAATGAGTTCAATAATGCATCATCTGACATTTTACACCCTGTCCTTAATTTGGTTAGTCTACGTGTACGATAGACCTAGTGTGTTTCATGGTTAATTCCATGTAGGCTAGTTAATGCCATTGGCTTGGCCTCATTATTAAATGGAAACCTTAACAGATACGTTTGACTAGCCTCTGTCTCTGGCTGCACCACGCTTGTTGGGGTGGGCATATATAAGGAGCTTCGTAATTTCAGCCTGTTTCATTATAATAGATGAATATATTTTGTCTTCAAACGATCACAACTGGCCTGTCTTGTCAAGAGTGAAACGTTACAATTTCTGACTGTTAGAGAAACTGATTTCAACGCATTAGAAGGCTGTTAAAAAGTGTGAAACAAATGTTATGACTTAACCAACGAAAAATTGTATTTATAGTCCGACTATCGTTACCAAATTTCTACCTTGTATATCCTAGACAATACTGGTTTTTTTCTACTGTTTTTTTTTTTCCCAAAAAATCAGGCTGGGTGTTGCATGTATAACTGAAGCACCAAGTTCCATTTGGTAACTACTTGGTCTACTAAGGGACTTTAAAAGGTGGCGTTCAAAATTATGCATTTTCTTCTACAGACCAGTATTCACTTACTCGGCTGGGGAGAAATTATATAATGTCTACCTAAGCATTATACCCCTCGTAAGTTGTTTTTTATCAACTTTTTTCTTACCCCATCGGCCCACTTGGTGGGGGTGAAATAGCACGAAACATGGCAGAACTGAACTCGTGCCAAGCCGTCATCTCCTGTGCTATCCGTTGTAGATCTTTTAATCGAGGAAGTTACAATATCAGTCGATAGTAGAAAAAAGTTTCGCTTTCTTTATTCTCTTTCCTTAGTATTGAATTATTTGCATTTAGATCTTTTTATTTATGCGCGGATTTGAAGCTGTTTGTCAAATGTTCCCTTCTTTAATTATGTCTGACTCTACCTCTATACTGCAACTTACGCTGGAGATTCCAGATCAGGACTGCCTTGTAATATTCATGTCATTTGCTATTTTATAAATTAACCAGAACATGTTAAACATTTACCTTTCTGTGTTTTTCATTTAGCAGAGTAAGGACATGCCTTGTAATACTATTATTACTAGCAGGTTTTCTTTACATGTGTCAAATATTCTGTGCACATGGGACCTAAATTTAAAACTGCCTAACTTTAAATTCTCTAAAAAATATAGAAAAAGATATATATAGTTTTTAATTAACACCAGAAAAATGAATGGAGAAGAGAGATGGTTACATAGTATTGGGGATAGCACAGGACAAGTCAGTTAGTTGACTCCACAGTACTAAATAGTAGCTGTAGAAGAGAGCTGTGAAGTAAGTCCCCTTCTCGCTAGACCTTTCCTATGCTCCAAAGGCGTCTCTATTAATAGTTGGTGTGAAATGCCGCTTTTTATTATAATTATCCCGCCAATTAAAAATATTAAATAATTTTGAATTCCACACACGAACAAAAATTTAGAACTGTAACTGTACTTTTAACAAAATCAATCAACTGCAATTTATAAAAATATATCAGTACGCTTTAGTAATTAAAATAGAAATTTATTAAAAACTGCAGATTAGTATTTACAAACAAACAATAAAACCACAAACTAGAATTTTAATAATTTGTCATTGTCTTTTTTGGCCGTACGACCATTTGGTGACTTCTGAATTTTGCTTTTTAAATGAGTGTTTACTTAACTCCTTCAGTACCTGTCGATATAGACACTTCTGTCATTCATCATCTTCACTTATGTGTTCGCAAATATGGAGCGTCTTCCGCTAATGCACATTCATGCCGGAGTTAACATGTTTCAGCCAATCACCATGTACAGAGTTTTCTTAATGAAAAGTTTGTAACCAACAATTAATCAATCACGTCAGCTTTTCGGAAAAATACGGAAATAGCACGCCTTGCACCATGAAAACTAAATTTAACGTCGATTAAAGTTATACGTAAGTCTTGCAATCTTTTCATTGAGCATGTTCAGGAAAATATTAAATCGGTGAACACTGCATCGTGAAAGTTAAATTGAACACCCATTTTAAGAGCATGCATGCCTTTCCATTTTTTTTTCTCTGTGCATTGACTGCTCGTGCCACATGCCAGTTTTATTATTTCTTTGTATCTTCAGACACCCCAGGCGTTATTCATTTTGTGTTTCACTGGTGGTTTTTTAACTGTTTTCGTCATCAATTCAACATTTATGTTTTTATCGAAGTATTTTAATGTTTCTATTATGTCCTGTTTTGTGTCTATGTCAGCAAAGGTTTGGAGGCGTTTCTGGCAATCAAAGCTATATATAGCATAGTTCATTTCACATTTCTAGGAATGTCAGTTTTGAAAAGGAGAACTAATTCAGCCAAATAGGAAGTCTGGGGAAATTTTTGAAACACCTTTCACCATCAACAATATATTAAAACAGGCAAACAAACAAGAGAGAAAAATAATTTGGTAAAGACAAGAAATGTATTTAAAAACGGTTAATGAAATATTACGCCTGAACAAACGACTTGTCACTATCTATTACTTCTGCTTCAAGTACCATGTCGGATGGTCTAGGTGAACATGTCTGTCCACAACTTATCGTGCCAATAGCTGTGTGTCTATTCGGTTGTTGACTTGAAGTGGAAATAGAAAGGAATGAAATAACCATAAGAGATTTAGTGACGTCATCAGGGGCATGCAGCAGACATAGCACAACTTAATTATTTCTCGTCTCGTTTTGGCGGGTTACTTGTTCATATGAATAATAAACATCATTTCTAAATTGGCCTCATTCAGGTCATTCTCATTACTCTTTCTAGATATCTGTGGGCTTATAAACTGTCTTCTCTAAAATATACATAATAAAATACAAAATTAAACTTAAAAAAATAGGAAAAACAGATAACTAAAATTATGGCTCAATGAAACAAGAACAGGTACAGAAATTATGGGATACTAAATTTTATTTCTATGACAACCTGAAACTTGGAATATGGGAATACCTGGGGGATAAAAAACGGAAGTTGCGTGGAATATGGAAATATGTTAACAGGACAGTTTGACCGCCATAACTGTCAGACCACGGGGTCTTCTATATTTAGATACGCGTCCTAATATAATCGACGGACCGTGTGTCTAAGTTGAACAATGTGCTCCTCGCCAAAAAAAAGGCAAAACTATTTTTACAAAAATAAAAAAAATTAGTATTCATAGAATCGACAGACCTCACGATAAGTCTGACTTGCGCGTGAATCGCCAAAACAAAGGTCAAGGCGGGGGTGCAACATACAACAAACATATGATAATATGGAGAATAACAGTCGATTTTTTTTTTTTTGGGGGGGGGGGGAACAGGAAGATATAAAGAACATGTTCAAGGCAACGCTGAGTTACGTCTGAAACGATTGCACAAGAACAAATATTTTGCATTACATTTAAAAGCACTGTATAAGAACTTCTTTCAATGAGGGCCACTTATTCGACTCCTTCCTAGAAGGACATGCTGATCTAAGGAGGAAATTAGAGCATGGATGAGGAAAACTAACGAAGATGAACATCCCATTCTATCAAATGTCACAATCCCTCCCTCAGCTTCAGATGTCACTCACCACATGCTCGCTCCTGTGGACATTTGTCGTTAATGAAGCAAACTACAAGAATCTCAAATTACTAGATGTACAAGAAATGACACACAGAGAGAGAACATATACTGGAAGCTGTCACAGTGACGGGGCAATGCATCAACTGGAAGTTGTTCTTTTAAGAGCCTATTAGGCTGAATTTGTGACAGGCGTGGGGCTGTTTTCTTCAAGTGATGCAACAATTTATCTCCTGGAAAACGTATCTCCACAAAACAGATCTATGGAAAAATGTTCCTAGATTTTGTCTCGTAGAAAACTTTTCTAAGTGTTTGATGGAGAACCGAAATGTGGAAAAGTTTGCAAATGAGCTGTTGAGACTATCTATCTATCTGTCTATCTATCTGTCTATCTGTCTATCTGTCTGTCTGTCTGTCTGTCTACAAACGCATCTAGAATATTGTTCCACAATCTGGGATGGTTGTTCTGTCTCCAACACAAAAAGGCTCCACTCGCTTCAAAAACGCGCAATGCGCCTTGTTGCTGATAAACACCAATCACATTGTATATATTTATATAACTATCTTCAAATATTACCCCTCAGGAAGCGCTTCCTATTTAGCAAAGGGAAATTTATTCACAAAATCCTGTCACAGTATCTTGGCCGCTTTTAAAATATAATGGAAGGCGTAGCCAGCGCTTAAACAAATTACAGGTACCCAAGCCCAGGCTTGACCTTTTTAAGACTAGTTTGGCTTACTCAGCTGCTCATCTTTGGAACAATCTTCCCAATGACCTGAAAAACACGCACAGTCCTTACACATATAATCGTATACTGTTAAAATACTTTATGAGTGCTGATTATATGCCACCCTAACTGACCGTGTTGTACTTTTATCTAATATACCTGATGATCTAGTTTTCATTACAATATACTTATTCTTAATATTATATTCTTAATAACTTATATTCTTAATTTTATGATCAGGTACTGTTAATGTATGCTGTTATACTTCCTTGTAATGTTGCACTGTCCTTAAATTAATACTTTCAGTACGCTGGAGAATGTTGAGTAACAGTAATAAAAGATGAGCAAGAGGAAGGAAGAATGCAAGAGGGGACTGTGTCCGATTTTCAACCCTTGGCAAATTAATAGCTTTCATATATGTCTATCTAACTATCTACCTAGTCTGATTCTGGCCTTGAGTTTGGGATGCAAAGACAACGAGAAAGTAACTGTTTACCCCACATCATCTTGATGAAAAAAAAACAAAAGTACCTGAGTCATTCAGCTGAACACCGTTTGAATATTTCACGAGTTCTTATAACACACCTCTGAATATGTCTCAAATTACTAATTTACTGTACGAAGAATTCGATTTTTATGTCTTGTTGTTGTTGTTTTTTTTTATGTTTTTTTTATTTATTTTATTTTTAAATTCATTATTATTATTTTTTTATTATTTTTATTTTATTTTATTTTAAAAACATACTTTAATTATGATGATTATTGCAAATGTAATATTACTTTTATAATGATAAATGCCTTAATAATGCTTAAAGTAAATGTGAGGATGAAATGATATAGTATACATGACGAGAGAGAGGGAGGAAGGGCAGGATGTCAGACGGACCTGCGTGCCCAATTCTTAACCCTTTGAAAATAAAGTTCATTCTATCTATCTATCTATCTATCTATCTATCTATCTATCTATCTATCTATCTATCTATCTATCTATCTATCTATCTATCTATCTATCTATCTATCTATCTATCTGTCTGTCTGTCTGTCTGTCTGTCTATTTGTCTGTCTGTCTGCCTGTGTGCCTGCCTGCCTATTTGTCGGTCTGTCTGCCTGCTTGCCTGTCTGTGTGTCTGTTTATCCACCCCTCTGTTTTACGTCTTCCTGCCCCACTCCACTTCAGTACATTACACACTCTTGACAACATCCGCAAATTAATGTCATTACCTTTGATCTACCTCCAGAGACACTGAGACAATACAGTTGACAGACCTGTTAAACGGCATGCTGACAGACCTTGACCTGTTAAACGGCATGCTGACAGAGCGGTATTAAATGAGTCTCACACAGCCACCACAGGCCCAGTGAGTTAGGTTGAGGCTGGTGACTGTTATATGTTTTCAGTCAGTCCGTCGGTTCTCTAAACACAAAATATACAGGGTGTCCATAAAGTCTCTTTACAATTTAACAAACTTATTACAAAGGCAGATGAAAAGACAAATATGTGGAAATTATTACAAAATGAGAAGTAGATACTGAAGTTTTTTTGTGCCTCATTTAATACACCTCTATTTGGGCACCATTAATTGCACGAAGCACATCAAGACGGTACTCGATTTCTTGCCATGTTCGCTGTAGCATAGCCTCATCAATGGTGGCAATGGTATCAGTGATCTTTTGCTTTAGGTCAGTGATGTCCCGTATCTTTGTTCGATACACGATATCTTTAACATAACCCCATAGAAAGAAGTCCAGGGGAGTAATATCTGGTGAACGAGGTGGCCAGGGAATTGGGCCATCCCTTCCAATCCACCGGTCTGGAAATGTTTGATTTAGGAACCCACGAACATGCAGTCCCCAATGTGGTGGTGCACCATCTTGCTGGAAAATGATGGTTGGTTGAAGGTCATCTAGTTGTGCCACATATTCAGTCAAACGGTCAAGGTAAACATTTGCAGTAATTGATGTCTCGTTGAAGAAAAATGGTTTAATGATTCGATTGCACATGATCCCACACCATACATTCACCTTTGGACTATCTCGGTGAAGTTCCCTAGTTACATGGGGGTGTTCTGATCCCCAGATTCTCACATTATGTGTGTTCAGTTTCCCTGAAACATGAAACGTTGCCACATCACTAAAAATTTAAACAAGAGAAAAATATTTCACGCAAGCGAACAATTGTTTTTGTGTACAGGCGGAAATGGCTGTTGTTACTTCCACATTTGCGCACGCAGCCAAAATGTTGTTATGACCAATCAAAACAGTTGTTTACTTTTGCGTCTTGAATGGGTTGGGAATGAGGGCATTAGGTCACCACGTGACCACTCCTTATAAGGAGGTTAGCGTAAAATTACGGAAATTTTCAAACACACATTACACAGAGCTATGAGAAAAAATAGATTCAAATTTGCTTTATTACGGCAGACAAAGAAATTCCCTGTGTATCGATACCAAATAGTACATAATAAGGACAGCGTAACTAAGGTATTATTGAGCGACAAATCTTGCATTTTCGGCACAAATTTGCAAATCATAGCTTGGGGGTAGTACAGAAAATATGCTTTTTAATGCATCATATGTATTTTTTATGTTATAAAACCTTGCTCATTAGATTCCTCGATGATTATTTAATAAAATAAGCTCAAAAGTAAAAAATCGATATTTTGTACGTAAAATCGAGTTTTCTCTACCGTGGAGCCCCTTAAATAATGATTCGAAGACGGAGTAATAGAAAGTTTATTTTGTATTTTGTTGGGTTTTTTTTTTAAATCTACAAAGGTAAGATTTTTTTTAAAGTATCCGAACATTTACAAAACGTGTTGTGATAAAGCAGCTGTTAATTAATTAGTCAAATTTCAGTCCATTGGCTTATTTTCACACACTGATAATCTCAGACCTAAGAGTCTTTTATGTTTGGACATGCGCCCTAATATAACCGACTAGGTTGAACGGCACGCGCCTCGCCAAAACGAGGCAAAACTTTATTTAAAAAAAAAAAAACTTCTCCCCACGCCATTTTTGACGCGTAGCTTCACAGCTTCTCAGCTTCACAGCTTCACAGCTTCTCAGCTTCACAGCTTCATAAGTAGTGGATCTAGAACAATGACCACAGGAGACAGTGACGTCATCAGGGTATGCAGCAGAAAGAACACAACATAACTATTACCGCCATTTGGGGGGGGGGGGGGGGGGGGGGGGGGGGGGAGGCTGCTTGTGGACAGAATAAAACTGTTCAACTTCAATGTCAAATCAGTCTTATTGTCTTTATTATGTCCCTGACGAAGTCCTTGTGGCCGTAATGTAGGCCATATTCCCCCTAGTCTAACAAGCAGCCGCTTTTGTCGTTCACAGTACAGTGTACGTGGCAGGGGAACAAACAGAATGTGAGTCAAGTGAAGAATGAAACAAACAGATTGTAAGTCAAGTGAAGAATGAAACAAACAGATTGTAAGTCAAGTGAAGAATGAAACAAACAGACTGTAAGTCAAGTGAAGAATGAAACAAACAGAAAGTAAGTCAAGTGCAGAATGAAACAAACAGAATGTAAGTCAAGTGAAGTGTCACAGGTTGCCTTCCCTTTGCTCTACAGTGATGGTCCAGCAATGGCCAAAACCTAGAGTATCTAATGTGGGTCTTCAAAGGTATCTACCTTCGCACAAGATTACTCTTGACAGAGATAGAAGGATGATGACGTGCGTCCGTGCAGCACCTGTTATGGCACCGCTTACAGGTATGTCAATGGGTGTTAGGTGTCAGTATGCTGACCTAACAAATACTTTATCAAATCTGGTTTTTCTTAAATCTTCTAAGCTGACTTTCATTCACTGGCCTATACTGCCAGAGGTGTTGATTCTTGGATGAAGGGTCAATTACTCAGGTTCGTTCTTATCCTTCTGTGGTGGTATATTGTGTGACTTTAATATAGCGGCAGCTTAGTAATTATATTCAACAAATTCTCCAATGGGTAATGACTGAGTCGAATATCTGACGTTCAATTAAAACTTTATTTAGGAACAACTATAACTGACAAACCATTTTACAAACATTTCATATTCAGTGCAGCAAATGTCGAATCCTTATACATCTTTAATTTCTCTTCATTTACCTTCATAACTTGTGGTACAAATATTTCTTGACAACAGTCTGCCATTCTATTTTCATGTGAGAGCTCCTTCGGCGTAATGGTTAGATAGCGTTCTACTTCTTCGTGTAGCTTTATTATTGTGAGATCAGTATGTCTCACTTCTCTAGACATGTGTAGTCTACGTAACGTTTTCTAGAATACTTCTGAGTTAAATCATGAGTGTACTTGCACTGGAGAAGGTATAACTACGCTTCTCTCACTAATGTAAAAAATTCGTTAGCAGCTTCAAAGTCTGTTCCGATATCTTCAGAATAAATGTCTTGTTCGTTGGAGCCGGACTTTTGTGGCAGACTTGGGGATCGCCAAGTTACTGCATCGACCAGTTAAAACCACGTCCATGTGCTAAAGCTCTCTAAGTACGACTGATTCCTAGTTTATAATATTTTGTTCACCTAAAGTGGTGCGTGATCTCGCCACCTTTTGATTAAATATCTGAATATTTTATAATTTTTTTGATTGGGCTTAGCCTCGCTGTTCCATAGACAATCTTGGCTATTCCCATTTACGTCACTATTTTACTATGGCAACTCCCGCCTTGGAAAGCGTTAGGCTGCCCACTTGAACTAGTTTCAGTTTCAGTTTCAATCTTATTTTAAATGCACACCGTCATTTACACATTCTTCTTTGGTAAGTGTTACTATTTTCATAAGAGTACATGTAAGGTAAACAGTACAATTAATGTCTAACTTTTAACCAAAGTTGCATCCCTTAGCGTTAGTCATTGATAGAAAAAGCAGGGATTATATATATATATATATATATATATATATATATATATATATATATATATATATATATATATATATATTATATATATATATATATATATATATATATATATATATATATATATATATATATATATATATATATAGGATAATATTACAGTGTAAATGTTTATTTTCATATTAATATTAATAATAATATTGACAGACAGAGACAATATAACTAAATTATTGACATGTCTCAAGTGTGTTCATTTACTTCTCATTGGTGTGTTTGTGAATTTAAATTGTTATTACCACGCGTCTGTGTGTGTTGACGAGTTTACGGTGGAACTCGAAGGATGGGAAATATAGTCTGGAAAGAAAGAACTGGAAAACAATTTATTGTACCGTCCTCATGATACGCGACAGAAAGCGCACACCACAGCTCTTTCTTATCAGTTCTTGATATATTATTTGAACATATATAAAATATAATGTAATCAACAAATATTAATAGAGATCAATATAGTAGCAGCCGATTGACATGGAAAAAAACTCCACCTAGGAAGCTCTCATTTGGTTTACTTTGGTTTTGGTTTTAAGGACTATCTTCATTGCACACGGACAACTCCATCAGTGCTCCGATCTTCTCCCTTAGATCATACAGAGGATCTCAGCACAGTGCACGAACTCCGTAGCACCGGCGAGAATCCCAGTGTGTATACAGGAATCACATATTATATAAATATTGTTGTGGTGGATAGGTTTCCAATTTATAAATTTTGCCAAGGTAGCGGCCTTATGTCCTACTCTTTACGATTTCCAACTGTAGTAGGATTCTTAACGTGCGAACATGCACACGGGACCTCGTATTTTTTTTTTCGCCTTTATCCTAGAAGGCTAGGTATCCGATCTCGCTACCCATGAGACGAGTATGACATCATTAGGACCACTTTTTCTGAAAACAAAAAATTCCATAAATTATATTCCCTCAACTGAACATCGAACCCGGTGTAGTGGTGTTTGATGACATTGTATGGTGGTGATATTACTAAATGTAATTGTATGAGGCCAGCTGTGAAGGCTCCTGAGATAAAATGTAGTTGTGACTTGTCAGAAGGCCTTTCTTGCTACCACTACGACCTCACACTTAATTTTTTTTAATGAATGTGGCTACGTAAAGTGTCTAGGGTTATGCTATGTAGTGTGGTGTAATAGGTTATAGATATACCCACAGATATTCAACAAGACTAATAATATTAATAAATGTTAAAATACACTGAACTAACTCACGTGTGTAAAATTTTTTGATAGAATTATATTACATTTATTTTGTTCTGGATCAATTTTTTAGGTTGACCAGAACTTAAAAGGATTTAGAAATTATGAAAGAAATGCATGGAATATTATATCATAAATGCAATAGTGTACATATATATGTACTATACTAGTTAGTTTTATTAAAATGTTCTAGTAGTCATCTACTTGGGAGGATAGTTAATGTTTGTGCTGTTGGGGTGGCCTCATCACACCTGTCTATATTGACTACACAGTGTCCAGAAAATGGTGGGAATTTTTATGGGGATATTAGTAACTACAAAGCGTTGGTGAATGTCCAGCAGACCAGAGGCTCACTCATCTTGTAGTTGTAGCTCTGGTGCTGAAATCAGGTGGTCCCACCTCTCCGTGCTGGCGGGCAATAATGGTGTTCTCTGTCACAAGTACTGCACAGATACACTCGAGTAAGTCACCAACTGAATAGACACTGCTTGGTTGACAACAGAAACTCACAGCTCAGATTATGAATAAATAACACAGAATTGCTAGCAAAACTCAGCTGAGCTGCTGGCTATAGTATGGCGTCCCTAAACTTCTTACACTTTCTTTCATATGGAAATCACCACACTTTAAAATCTGTGTCTATCACTGAACAACTATTGAAGAACGGCCCCACTTTCGCGTCTGAGCGCTAATGATATGATTGTCTGTGGCCAATCACTGCCTAGGTTTATTTTGAATTCAAATTTCCTACCATAAAGTCATTTCAGTCATGCTTCAGTCAAGTATGGATGGTTATCTGTTAGTCTGTCCGTCTCTACTTGTGTTTCTACAAAAATGTACTTGATTTTTGAACCAACCTTTCTCTCCCCTCCAAAATTTTGTCGTTAAAAGTTATTTTTAGACACAGCCACCACAATGTCCCCACTCCTCCATACCAAGTAGATTTGAACACCTGCGTCTCGAGGTCGTGTTTTTTTGTGCAATTAGCGACACTTTTAGATTCAATACAGTCTGTCGATGATGTGAACAACACTGTCTTTTGTCATTATCTTCAGTATTATCTATCCGTCTGTAAAATTAAGAACATATTAGTTCACTGCTCAGAATTGGCCATCCGGCCAGCTAATTTTTATATTCCTAACATTAATATTAAGAAAAAAATACTTTTTAACTTTTGTAATATTCCAAACATCTGCGTTTTAGCCGCTGAATTCAAATCAAGGGCTTGGTATTGCAAAAGCGTCCAATAAATGACTGTGGCGTAACATATCTATGGTCCCTTCTGTCGAGTTGCTTACTTTTTATGTCAACTTGGGAAACGTGACTTTTCTCCGTTTCCCCCCCAATTGCGTCTCCTTAGCCTTTCTAGTCTCACGCAATCTTTCCAGTCATATTTTTTTCCTTTTTGATCCGCCGTTCCCCTCCTGTCTAGCAAGTCAATTTTTATGGAGGATGATGACCCGCGGTCTAGGCGATCATGTACTATTCGCAGCCTACGCATTATGTTTTTATCCTTACATGTTATCTTTGGAGATATTTTACCGTTGTATCTCTGTCAATTTCACTACACATCTCCCCACTTGAAAACATGCCTATGGCAAGTTCCAAAACCAGCGATACACATAGGTAAAATTACTCCTCACGTCTGCCACTACTCACTGTAACTGTCTTTTTTTTCTTGTTGAGGTGATCACTGGCCCAAGACAGTTTACATGTTGTTAGATGTGTAGTGCGAGCGTATGATGAGTTGAGTGTGGGTGCGAATGAAGACGCGAATGTGTTTAGGCTCGTATAGATGTAGATCCTGCAACCCATACTCTCACATGCAGTAATCAAGGATGCTTTGACACTGCAGGCATGTTTCAAGACATTTATTTACGAGAACACACATAGTATCAACAGGAACAGTCAGTGTAACAAGGTCATGCTGACCTGACATCGATAGGTATACATTTGGCATTCAAAAAGGTAAACATCGGAATAGACGTGCATGGTCAATAGCAAAGTTCTTCAGTAATGACAGTTCGTAGCGTCGCCCTTGGCGTCTCTGACTAAACGCGTCAGATGCCTTAGTTACTATGACACATAGGTGCAACTTGGCACTCCCCGCCAATTGCACATATCAGGCTGTAGTATAATAGCCGAAAGCACAGGCCTCGTTCTGACGTCGGCCGTGTACTTCTGTTAAATAGGTTATCATCAACCCTGCAGTAATACTTATTGTAGATAGAAGTTCCGCCAATCTGCGGCTCCCACAATATATCTTCGTCACTGGATTTCTGGACAATATAAGACTAACAGTCTTGGATGGCTACCTCGAGCACAAATATATAAGTTCTGAAATGGCGGATCAGTGAGCTGCTGTTCACCCTAGGTAATCCTTTACATGTTCTGCCACCGAAAAGCGTAATAATGCATAAAGGTCGGTATTACCTGGCAAATGAATCCTCAGAACATCACAAGGAATTCTGTCGTCATCCCGACGCACAGAGATTCACTGGGGAAAACTGCCATAGCAGTTACTTCGAAGATTCTCCCCGAAAAACAATGGACTCTTGGTCCCTTCAGAAAAAAACAGGACCTCCCGGCTTCCCGGAAGTATATCTCACTCCCGCTTAAAAAACCTTCCCCTAGGCCTACGCCGAACTGTCAACCTCTGACCCTAAAGGTCAAACACAATGAATGAATAAACAAGGGAAGACAACCCCTAATCAACCTGACATCGCAGGTAAAGACACAATTATACTTATGATACAAACATAAGCAAATAACTTGACAGATGACTCCGTCGAAAATGACAGCAACATTACTACCACCCCCCTGTAAAAAAAAAAAAAAAATGCAATTTTTTTTTTTTTTAATATGTTCATGAGCAAGATAGCACCAGTATCACTTCTGTGCTCATGCAAACAATGAACCTAATATCAGGTACAATAGAAGAGGGTACAAATCATCTCCCAACATAGGAGAAAATATTTCCTTTAAGCCAAACAAACTAAGGGATACCATTCAAGAAACCTAAGTTGCTGGCAATACCAATCATATATCAAACATTACTAAATAATATAATCATAGCAATATACAAATGTCAATGCTATTTTAGCAACATATCACTGATGGATGGACAAAATGAAATTTGTTAAATTATCTAAACATCATCCAAATACATTTGTATTACAACATATTATGATATTAAGGACAGACCTAAGTCTGAAAATATATCAGGAAAAACTAGGACACAAGATTTAACTGGAATCATGTGGGCATCTAGACAATATGTCCGCCATCACATTATCCGAACCACGGATAGCTCGCACCGTGAAATGGAAAGGCTGAAGAGCAATAGCATAACGAGTAGATCTCGAGCTCTTCAAATCCTTACTTTGCATAGCCGTAAGAGCTTTTTGGTCGGTTTCCATAAAGAAATGCGCGCCCAGAAGGAACCTTTGTAGCTTAAGAATGGACCAAACCATAGCCAACAATTCACGGTCCAAAACCGAGTAATTCCTTTCTGCCGCATTCAGCTTCCTAGAAATATACATTACAGGATGCAGAGTTCCTGAATATTCCTGCATTAGTGCCGCTCCAATGCCAGTGGAAGAGGCATCACTACGAAGGACAAAAGTCTTATCAATCGTCGGTAGTCTTAAGATAGGATGAGATGAGAACAAATTCTTAACCTGATCCAATGAAGATTGGCATTCTTGGGACCAACGCACCATATTAGGAGAACCTTTTTTCAATAACGTTGAAAGTGGTGCCATAATGGAGGACAGATTCTCAATGAATCTTCCATAGAATTGTATCAATCCCAAGAGACTACGCACTTGCTTTTTTGTCTTCGGAACCGAGATATTTAATATCTTTGAAATGTTTTGGTCCTCTGTCTTCAACAGACCATGACCAACTCGATGACCTAGGAAGGAAATTTCACTAAACCCAACAAAAGCTTTAGAGGGTTTAGCAGTCAAACTATGCTCACGTAGAGTAGATAGCAATTCCTTCAGACCCACATAGTGTTCTTCCCAAGTATCGCTGAAAAGACAGATGTCGTCTAAATATGCAATGACATCTGCACGATCTGATAGAATTCGTCGCATCATGCGTACGAAAGTCGCTGGGGCGTTCATAAGCCCGAAAGGCATAAAATTCCATTGAAACAGACCCCTAGGTGTCGAAAAAGCAGTGAGAGGTTTGGCGTGTTCCGTCAATGGGACTTGCCAATAACCTTTCGACAAGTCTAGTTTAGTAAAGAATTTAGCTTTAGAAAGTCTAATAAGTAGATCATCTAATAACGGCATAGGTTCAGCATCGAACTTCGTAACTTGATTTAATTTGCGATAATCAACGCAAAGACGTATGTTATTGTCTTTCTTTCGAACAATAACTATTGACGAAGAATAAGCTGAAGTGGATGGTTCAATTATTTGTAGTTGAATCATTTCATCCAATTCTTTCTCGACTTGTGCTTGAAAATGAATAGGTATTGGGTATGGTCTTACTCTGATCGGATTACGATCAGTAAGTATGATGTCATGTTCTATGACATCTGTGTGTCCAGGAATGTCGGTAAGGACATCCTGATATGATTGTAACGTAGAGGATACTTGACGTTGTTCCTCAAAAGACAAGTTGGAAGAGACTGTAACGTCTCTCCACGATTCCGTTGAAGTAAGTGGAATCGCAGGAAGAGGTAAGTTCACGTCAGAAAAAATAGTTTCCTCATCCTGTATAACGGACAGGGATGAGATGTGACCATGTTGAACTGGAGAGTCGTCCGTCGCCTGGAAAATAGGCTGTAAATAGTCTGGACGTTCAATAAACTCTGTTAGCATATTTATATGGAAGGTTTTATGCCTTCCATCCACATCGACAATATAGTCGACATCAGAAATTTTCGAGACTATAGTGTATGGACCCTTCCAAGAAATGAGAAGTCTATTCTCTCTTGAGGGCAGTAAGACATATGCTTTGTCTCCAGGACAAAGTTGACGTAGGCGTCTTTTCTTGTTAGCAAATCGCCTAGCTTTTTCTTTCGCAAATTCGGAAGATGAAGTTGCTAACCTGCACGATTCGATAATCTTTTCTCTAAGAGCTATAACATATTCATATGACGATTGTGTATCATCGTCAATATTATCGGAAGTTATCAAATCGTGTAACAAGGACATTGGCCCGCGCGGTTGCGCGCCAAAGACAAGTTCGAAAGGAGAAAACCCTGTATGCTCGTTGGGAACCTCTCTATAGGCAAAGAGGACTGCAGGTAAAACCCTGTCCCAATCTTCAGGATGATCCTCCGTTATCTTGCCAAGTAAGTTCTTTAGTGTCCTGTTAAGACGTTCTACCAATCCATTGGACATTGGATGATAAATACTACTGAGAGACCTTTTAATGTCTAGCGTAGCCATTACCTGAGACATAACGTCCGAAATTAACTGAGTGCCGTGATCCGACAGTATTTCTCCGGGGAATCCCAGACGAGAAAATACGAGCCAAAGAGCATCAGCGATATCGACAGTTGATATGCTCTTCAGAGGAATAGCCTCTGGCCAACGCGTGCACATGTCCACGCAAGTGAGGATAAATTGGTGTCCTCTGGCTGACTTAATTTTGAACGGACCAATGATGTCTATAGCCATTTTCTGAAACGGCCGAATCGGAATATCTGCAGCCTGAATAGGAGCAGCATGTCTCGGACCCCTAGACTTGACCTCTTGACAAATTTTGCAAGATCGGCAATAAATTCGGATGTCTTTATTCACGAATGGCCAAAAGAATGACGCAAGGACTCTAGTTTTAGTTCTGGAAAAACCCATGTGTCCAGCACACTGAGAATCGTGTGCATGCCGAAGAATTAAGGCTCTCATACACTTAGGCACAAGAATTTGCGAATGCATAGACTTGTCCGAGTGTAGTACCATTCGTACCAATATACCATTCTTCATAGTAATATACGATTTGTGATTCGTATTTTGATTGGGATCCCCTTTCTTTGCAAGAAGGAAGTATTTCTTCAAAGAAGGATCCTCTTCTTGACGTTTAACAAACGAGTCATGGGAAATCACCAAGTGCTCGTCTTGGCTATCAACTTCATTACTATTATCAGATGAAGTTGGGGGATTAAGAGCTTGAGCTCTTGTCATCACTGCATTGACCGTTTGAATGTTTTCTTCTTCCCAACTAGAAATTTGTTGCGGGGTGCATTCCTTAACCCCATGAATACGACCGATTATAAGATCCGCAATAGGATTAGGAAGAAGACATGCATGGACATCTCCTGTGAAGAAAGGAGTGTCAATCCTAATAATAGCAGTAGGATAGCTTTCCATAGTACCACCAAATGTAACACATTTGATTGTTTTTCCAGTGGCACAGCAAGGATCTATCAGAGACTCCTTAACCCCGACGGTAGTACATCCCGAATCGAAAAGTACTGAGACTAGCCTATCATTTATTAGACCTTTATCTAAGATGAGAGATCCTCTCCCATCATGCGCAACTGTAGCAGGTAGAGCAGGAAGAGGGTGACCACAACTTAGCGTAGATACAGTTGATGAGTCAAACAATGTTAAGCATTGGGGGCATTCAGTTGCTCTCCCAAAATCGAAAGCACAACCAGTGATAGCCCTAGAGTTACCACTATCATTTACTGTATTACAGGCTCCATCAAACTCTTGTTGCGCAGAGTTTGCCTGTTGGTAAGGTCTTTTCTTGTTAAACCTAGGTCTACCTCGATTATCATTTCCCCTGTAATTATTTCGACTATCATTTCCCCTGTAATTGTTATCATATTGCCTATTGTAATCATCATTCCGGTTTGAATCCCGGTTTCTAAATTCACCATCGTCATAATCTTGACGTCGAGAATGATTACCTCGAAAATTTGAATAGTTATTATTTGGATAGCCTTTGCGAAAGTGTCTCAAATTATTACCACTAAAATTACGAGAACTACCATCTTGTCTCCACTGCATAGACGAAGAACCATCATGTGTTGGATTACTCCGCTTCTGAGTGTAATTTTGATTACTTCCCCTATTCCAATTTTGTTGAGCACCCTGAAATTTTTTTTTGAAATTAGGGCCATATGGTGTTGCCGAAGCAGCTGGCAACCCTTCTTTCACTTTAGAATTGCTAACTGTAGCATGGGGATGTGCTGTGGCATACTGACAACAGTATTCCTCCATTTCTTTTAAGTTTTTAGGCTTACGCTCATGAAGGAATGCAAGAAAAGAATCATTAACAGATGACAAAACCTTATCTCGCAATAATAAGTCCATTAGACCTTCATATGTTTTCTCAATCTGAGACAACTCAACCCATCGTGTAAATGTACGACGTATCTTTGTAACAAAATCAGAGAAATCTACTCCATTTTCTGGCAACATTGTCCTAAAACGAAGACGATAGTCTTCTTGTTTTAGTTGATATTTTTTTAGTAATGCTGCCCTGACAACATCATAATTAGTCCTCTCATGTTCGTCTATTGTCATAAGAGTAGTCACTGTGTCACCTGTAAAAAATGGCATCAGTTGTTCAACATATTTTTCCTTTTTTATGTTATGCGTATCGCACAAAAATTGGAATCTATCTAGATAATCTGCTACGTCATCCTTTAAAGGATTGAAATGAGGCAATTTAATCCTACTAACAAACTCCCTTGTCGTACTCGAAGTTGTTTGCTGAGCACCCGTACTCGCCAATTTCAATTTCTCTAACTCCAAAGTTGCGAGTTTTTCATCAAGTTCCATCTTCTGTTTTCTTTCCTCATGTTCCATTTTTCTGATTTCAGCCTCAGCTTGAGCTTTCCTCTCCTCTGCAGCAGCTGAGCTTTCCTCTTTTGTTCAGCTTCTTTGTCTAATCTCTTTTGTTCAGCTTCTTTGTCTAATCTCTTTTGTTCAGCTTCTTTGTCTAATCTCTTTTGTTCAGCTTCTTTGTCTAATCTCTTTTGTTCAGCTTCTTTGTCTATTCTCTTTTGTTCAGCTTCAAATCTCCTTTCCTCCACCTGCATCTGCAATTTCTTTTGTTCAGCAGCAATATTAGCTTCTCTTTCTAATCTTTTCTCTTCAGCCTGAGCTTTTTTCTCTTCTGCAGCTAATGCTTTGTCATACTGAGCAACAGCCCATTGTTCTAACTGTTGACCAGTCTTATCAAGGGCTCTCCCTTGTGTAATAAAGTAGTCCAATGTAGACATCTTGTCTAATGAGATCAGAAACCTGAAAAAAAAATTAAATAAATTACCTTATCCCACTTCAATGGGAGACAAGTCTGAAATGCTAGACTTGTATACTCACTTCACTTTCTTTCACACTCTTAGTCTTGTTTATAATGTACCCAAAAAATCACCTGAGTACCTGTGGAAAAAAAAATTCCCTTATATCCCACTCACTATGGGCACAAGTCTTTTTTTATAAAGAACTTGAATATGTATTTCACCTTGTCTCAATCTTTGTAGATAACAAGTCTTTTATCAAAGAACTTGTATAAATATCTTATATAATATTATTTAACAAACTCTATATGAAGAGTCTACCTTATCAATAATATCAAAACATGACCAAGTATGTGTATGTAGACTGTGCATGACAGTAATGTAGTACAACCAAAAAAAAAAATACAAAGACAAAAATACAAAACAATACAAATGGCAACACTGTTTTAACCAAAAATGTGTAGAGAAATACACAAGAAAGGAGAGACCTACAGAATACAAACAAAACAAATCGACAATCAAAACTGAAAAACAGACAAAATATTACAAAAACAACGTTAAGTACAATTACATCACAGCTAACATCAATAGCGACCAATTGTCACTAGCAAATTTCCAAATTAAGAAAATTTGCACCTACAGAACGCTTACAGTAAGCCTCGATCAAGTGGCATATTTACCGTAAGACCCACCAACCGAAAAACCCGCAGAAAAATACACAAAAACAGTAGAAGTAACATAATATAGCAATCAATTTCAATGTGTTGCAGAACAAGTTCAGTCACAGCTGAAACTAAAATAAATTCCTTGCTCCTTGCGAACACAGAAACGAAATGTCAAACGCGCACTGAACGTCAAATCCACTGTAACATAAAGTGGTATTCACGAACCAAAGTTACTATGACCTTCTCAAATTAGGGCTTGCACATTGAATGTTTACTATTTCCACGTACTGTTTACAGACACTTGACCTCCAACAATGTAGCTTGAATGCTCTGACCTAGAAAAGTCTGTTGTTGAATGAAACGTGTAACAACCAGCAGTACTGTTTACAATAGGAACCCGCCTTCTATGCAGTTATGGTCCACGTAGCAAATGCCTAGTAGTTAACTTCAGTACATGTCTTGTTATGCTTTATGTAGCATTATAATATAAATGCTCGTACTGTTTATTTGGGTCAACCGTTGATGACCTATATCTGTCCTGTTGTAGCCAAAACTTGCAAGTGTAGAATTAGCGCTGTGTGTTACGGCTGTCCCGTGTGTAGCTTAGACCCACAGATCAGAAGTGTAATGTGTACTTGTCCTTCTTGTAACTTTCTCGACAAAACTGGAGACATCATACATGTAACAGCCAACCAGGAATGTAAATTTCTGGATCCATAAATGTCAACAATAATGTCAAATGCTCGCTCTGTTCTTTTTAAACCCACAGATCTGGTCCATCAGAAATGTAAGTTTCTAGGCCACATTGGCGACAAGAAATGTATCATAAGAGCCCACGTAACTGGTCCACCAGAAATGTAACTGTCTTTTTTTTCTTGTTGATGTGATCACTGGCCCAAGACAGTATACATGTTGTTAGATGTGTAGTGCGAGCGTATGATGAATTGAGTGTGGGTGCGAATGAAGACGCGAATGTGTTTAGGCTCGTATAGATGTAGATCCTGCAACCCATACTCTCACATGCAGTAATCAAGGATGCTTTGACACTGCAGGCATGTTTCAAGACATTTATTGACGGGAACACACATAGTATCAACAGGAACAGTCAGTGTAACAAGGTCATGCTGACCTGACATCGATAGGTATACATTTGGCATTCAAAAAGGTAAACATCGGAATAGACGTGCATGGTCAATAGCAAAGTTCTTCAATAATGACAGTTCGTAGCGTCGCCCTTGGCGTCTCTGACTAAACGCGTCAGATGCCTTAGTTACTTTGACACATAGGTGCAACTTGGCACTCCCCGCCAATTGCACATATCAGGCTGTAGTATAATAGCCGAAAGCACAGGCCTCGTTCTGACGTCGGCCGTGTACTTCTGTTAAATAGGTTATCATCAACCCTGCAGTAATACTTATTGTAGATAGAAGTTCCGCCAATCTGCGGCTCCCACAATATATCTTCGTCACTGGATTTCTGGACAATATAAGACTAACAGTCTTGGATGGCTACCTCGAGCACAAATATATAAGTTCTGAAATGGCGGATCAGTGAGCTGCTGTTCACCCTAGGTAATCCTTTACATGTTCTGCCACCGAAAAGCGTAATAATGCATAAAGGTCGGTATTACCTGGCAAATGAATCCTCAGAACATCACAAGGAATTCTGTCGTCATCCCGACGCACAGAGATTCACTGGGGAAAACTGCCATAGCAGTTACTTCGAAGATTCTCCCCGAAAAACAATGGACTCTTGGTCCCTTCAGAAAAACAGGACCCCCCGGCTTCCCGGAAGTATATCTCACTCCCGCTTAAAAAACCTTCCCCTAGGCCTACGCCGAACTGTCAACCTCTGACCCTAAAGGTCAACACAATGAATGAATAAACAAGGGAAGACAACCCCTAATCAACCTGACATCGCAGGTAAAGACACAATTATACTTATGATACAAACATAAGCAAATAACTTGACAGATGACTCCGTCGAAAATGACAGCAACAGTCCTTTTTTGTTTGTGGCCTAGGTGCTCTCTGCAGTTTTTCCAAGTTCTTAGGATCAGGGGTCATATTACCCTGATATACAGTGTGTCCCAAGAATTCCAACTCTTTGCATCCAATACAACAATTTGCGCATCATCCTTGAAAACACACTCGGAGCATTTTTCAGTCCGAATGGTAGTATATTGAATTCATAATGTCCATCCGAAGTGCTAAAAGCCAAATAAGGTCTCACTTCAGGCTTCACTGGGATCTGGTAATAGCCTTTACTAAGATCCACCTTGAAAAGTATTTTGCCTTGTTCAGTCTGGCAAATAACTGTTTTGTGTCTGGTAATGGATCCACTTGTCCTTCTGTGACAGCATTCAGTTTCCTGTAATCTATGCACAGTCTGTGTTCCCCAGACGGTTTTCTCAACAAAACGACACTAGAACTAAAAGATGATTCACTGTGCGAAATAATCCCCTCCTTCAACAAATACTCTATTTCTTCCTTCAATGCCTTCTCCTTCGCGAACGGAATAGAATAGGCTCTCATACAGATTGGGTTTGAGTCTACCAGTTTCATGTCATACTGTAGCAAATTTGTATGGCCTGGTTTATCTGTTAATACATCTGTATGTTCCTCCAGAACCTTTTGAACTCTCTCCCTCTGGTTTTTAGTCAGGTGCTTACTGACTTTTACCTGTGCTGCTGTTTCACAAGGATGTAATGGGTATTCATGTGAGGTGAGTGGTTCTTTTTGCATCTGGGTTGCAATAGCCAAGGTCAATAAGGGGGTGCTTTCCTGGAGTGGTCTGTCCAGATACTTCTTTAACAGGTTTACATGATAAACTTTTTCCTTCCCCTTTTTGTCAATTTTATAGTTTGTTCTAGACACCTTCTCTAGAACCGTATATGGACCTTGCCAACCAATTTGTAATTTATTCTGGCTTCCGGGTAGTAGAAGCAGCACCTTCTCTCCGACTGCCGGTTCCCTGTCCTTTGCCTTCCTATTAAAATATGCTGCATGTTTCTTCCTGGCTTGTTTCAAATTATCATTTGCCAGTTTCCATCCAGCTTTCAAACGAGTGGTCAGTTCGTTCACGTATTGATACGATGAGGTAACAGTCTCTTCCGCCTTCTCATCTGTCCAGGTCCTTAATAGGGCTTCTAATGGACCTTTTATTGGCCTCCCAAATAGCAGAGTTGCGGGAGCCATCCCGGTTGAACTATGTGGTACCTCCCGGTAAGCAAACAATGCGGCGGGCAGGAATTGATCCCACAGATCCGGTTTTTCGTGTGCCAGCTTTCTCAGGATAGAAATGAGAGTCCCATTGAACCTCTCTACCTGGCCGTTCCCTTGTGGATGGTACGGACTACAATGAAAGTGTCTGGCTTGAAATAGCTTAAAAACTTCTTCCGTTAGTTTCCCTTGAACTGAGAACCATTATCCGTCAAGATTTGATGCGGGAATCCTAATCGGGTAAATATTGTAAGTAGTGCCTCTGCTACATGTTTTGAATCAATTGATGGCAGGGCTACCGCCTCTCCCCACATAGAACAAGTGTCCACCAGAGTAAGGATGTAACTGTTCCTCCTCTTGGTCCGAGTGAGAGGTCCTACAATATCCACTGCAACCCTCTCAAAAGGTGTTCCCACTATGGCATTTCCCTAGAGTTGCAGGAGCAGTCCAGTGCTTTGGAGCTACCCTTTGACATTCTGGGCAGGATTTGACATATCTTTTTATATCCTCCGTTATCCCTGGCCAGAAGTAATGACAAGCTATACGCTGTCCTGTGGCGCTGATCCCCATGTGACCACTGAAGGGAATCGCATGCCCGAGTTCCATCACTTTATCTCTATATGAAGTGGGAAGAACCAGCTGGTTGTGACCATTTGTTCCAGTTCCGGCCTTCCTGTATAAGAGAGTTTGTTCTTCATGAAATATTCCCCCTTGCTCGGAGGTGTGTGGCATTTGGGCAATTTTTTTAAAACATGGCTTGAGTGTCCTATCCTCAGCCTGCACCTTCCTCATCTCCTCTGGATGAGCATTTATAGGTTCACCTTCTTCCTCCTTCTTCTGTGACCTGGTCTGCACTGTCGCCATGATCACAGGTTTCTCGGGATTCCCCAAGAAGACGTATCTACACCCCAATATCAGAGGGTAGATTGGTTCATCTATCACTGCTGCTCTGATTTCTCCTTCCACATAGCGAGTTTTTCACCGTTATCCTTGCGATGGGAAGTGTCATGAGTGGTATGTCCTTAGTCGCCCCTTGTATTTCCACTGTTTCTGTGGTATACTGACTTGGGTCCACTAGGCTAGACTTCACAACTGAATCATAATCCAAACCTGTATCATAAAGGCACCTTATGGTGACCCCTTTACAAATAACATCCGCACAAACTGGGGGGTGATAAGGTTCCTGTTGTCCCTTAGGATTAACCTTTAATCTTTGCGTCCCCGACTTCATTGCAGCAATGTTTGAAGGTTTCCTTCTACAAAATTCGGTGTTATGGTTATCCTTCTTGCACCATTTACACCATCTTTTTCCTTGGTTCAACGGTTTTCTTTCATTGAACTTTTGGTCATTGAACTGTGAGTTTCTGTCGCGATAGTCATTTCTTGGCCGCTCAAGTTTGTCCTACCTTTATTTCCCTGCTCTCTATTATCAAATTTATTAAATTGCTGTGGAGCTTTAAAATTGTCTATGTGCTTCTTCTTAGCACCACTTACCTCTGCCTGGGCTGCCTGATACCTCTCAGCAACATTTAAAACTTCCCCCAACTTCTCTGCACCTTGTTCCATGAGAAATTTTCTCATGTCTGGAGCCATGGACTCTCTCAATTGCTCAATCATGATCATTTCTTTAAGATCTTGGGTCTTCCCCAGAGCCGTCCATTTCTCCAAATAGGTTTCTAGTCTAGCAGAGAATTGGTGGTATGTCTCCCCAGACAACAGTTTGGCATTTCTAAATTTCTTACGATAAAATTCACCATTCTTCTCGTTCCTTAATAACAAAGCCTGCTTTAACATGTCATAATTGTCTTGGTCTTCCCTGTTCATTTTGGCAAATACTTCATAAGAAGTACCTCTCAATCCTTGTGATAGCTTTAAGCTCCACCTCTCTCTCTCTCTAACCCATATGTAGTAGCTAATAACTCAAAACGTCCTAGGTACCCCTCTATGTAATCGTCTTTTTCAACAAAATGGTCTAAATGAAACCCCATAGCTGAGTTTGAGGCTCCCAGACTGGGCGTAGCATCTGAGGCAAAAGGGCTGGCACCATTTTCAGGAGCCTGGCCTTGTAATTCCAGCTCCCTTAGTCGTAATTCGTGCTCCCTCTGCAACCTTCTATCTTCTGCCTCCCTTTCGGCAGTCAACCTTTTTTCTTCTGCCTCCCTTTGCTGTCGTTTTTCTTCTGCCTCAATTTGCAGCCTCTTAGTCTCAGCCTCTAACTTCTTCTCTTCAACCAACCTGTCAGACTCCAATTTTCTTTCAGCCTCTTTTTCTAATCTCCTTTCTTCCCGTTCAATATATTTATCACATTCAGCCGTTACGTATTGAATTAAAATTTGACCATCCATTCCCATCTCCTTCGCGGTGAGCACAGCAGCTGATCTAAATTTTGCCAGCTCCGCCATACTTTTTAGACAATATAATAATATACAAGATAAATCTCTAACCAGTAAATACACTAAGTACTTCTTATGACTATAGTCTAACCAATTCTAACCAACCAGTTAACTAATTAATTATTACTGGCTGTGAAGATTCACCAACTTTTATCTGCAGGGACACTTTTAATTTTAAAGGGAATTTTACAATTTATTTCCCTACTTTTATTTCTCACACCAGGAGATCCTAATATTACTGTTGGGCTAATTATCCCTGGACAAGACCCCAATTTATGTAGTGGTGTTTGATGACATTGTATGATGGTGATATTACTAAATGTAATTGTATGAGGCCAGCTGTGAAGGCTCCTGAGATAAAATGTAGTTGTGACTTGTCAGAAGGCCTTTCTTGCTACCACTACGACCTCACACTTAATTTTTTTTAATGAATGTGGCTACGTAAAGTGTCTAGGGTTATGCTATGTAGTGTGGTGTAATAGGTTATAGATATACCCACAGATATTCAACAAGACTAATAATATTAATAAATGTTAAAATACACTGAACTAACTCACGTGTGTAAAATTTTTTGATAGAATTATATTACATTTATTTTGTTCTGGATCAATTTTTTAGGTTGACCAGAACTTAAAAGGATTTAGAAATTATGAAAGAAATTCATGGAATATTATATCGTAAATGCAATAGTGTACATATATATATGTACTATACTAGTTAGTTTTATTAAAATGTTCTAGTAGTCATCTACTTGGGAGGATAGTTAATGTTTGTGCTGTTGGGGTGGCCTCATCACACCTGTCTATATTGACTACACAGTGTCCAGAAAATGGTGGGAATTTTTATGGGGATATTAGTAACTACAAAGCGTTGGTGAATGTCCAGCAGACCAGAGGCTCACTCATCTTGTCGTTGTAGCTCTGGTGCTGAAATCTGGTGGTCCCACCTCTCCGTGCTGGCGGGCAATAATGGTGGTCTCTGTCACAAGTACTGCACAGATACACTCGAGTAAGTCACCAACTGAATAGACACTGCTTGGTTGACAACAGAAACTCACAGCTCAGATTATGAATAAATAACACAGAATTGCTAGCAAAACTCAGCTGAGCTGCTGGCTATAGTATGGCGTCCCTAAACTTCTTACACTTTCTTTCATATGGAAATCACCACACTTTAAAATCTGTGTCTATCACTGAACAACTATTGAAGAATGGCCCCAAATTCGCTCTGAGCGCTAATAATATGATTGTCTGTGGCCAATCACTGCCTTGGTTTATTTTAAATTCAAATTTCCTACCCTAAAGTCATTTCAGTCATGCTTCAGTCAAGTATGGATGTTTATCTGTTAGTCTGTCCGTCTCTACTTGTGTTTCTACAAAATGTACTTGATTTTTGACCCAACCTTTCTCTCCCCTCCAAAATTTTGTCGTTAAAAGTTATTTTTAGACACAGCCACCACAAATGTCCCTCTCTTCCATACTACGTAGATTTGAACACCTGCGTCTCGAGGTCGTGTTTTTTTTGTGCAATTAGCGACACTTTTAGATTCAATACAGTCTGTCGATGATGTGACTACACTGTCTTTTGTCATTATCTTCAATATTATCTATCCGTCTGTAAAATTAAGAACATATTAGTTCACTGCTCAGAATAGGCCATCCGGCCAGCTAATTTTTATATTCCTAACATTAATATTAAGAAAAAAAGTACTTTTTAAATTTTGTAATATTCCAAACATCTGCGTTTTAGCCGCTGAATTCAAATCAAGGGCTTGGTATTGCAAAAGCGTCCAATAAATGACTGTGGCGTAACATATCTATGGTCCCTTCTGTCGAGTTGCTTACTTTTTATGTCAACTTGGGAAACGTGACTTTTCTCCGTTTCCCCCCCAATTGCGTCTCCTTAGCCTTTCCAGTCTCACGCAATCTTTCCAGTCATATTTTTTTCCTTTTTGATCCGCCGTTCCCCTCCTGTCTAGCAAGTCAATTTTTATGGAGGATGATGACCCGCGGTCTAGGCGATCATGTACTATTCGCAGCCTACGCATTATGTTTTTATCCTTACATGTTATCTTTGGAGATATTTTACCGTTGTATCTCTGTCAATTTCACTACACCCGGAAGTACAGTTAAGACAAAGAAAGCCATAATGAACATGGATAGTCGACTAATCGTCCTTCACCCGGATAATTCCCAGAATTAGTTTATGAAACTTCGAGGCACAGCACGAGACAAGACGAGCGTCACATATGCAGTAGGTATGAAACATAAAATGATCGTTCCTCATGTATTTATGCTGTTGAGACTCAACACATGAAACAAGAGGGAAGGGAGCAGGGAAGGAAATAGTGTACGCTAGGGAAACAGTGGAGCCGCGGTAACACAGTGGTTAGTGCACTGGCTTCCTAGCTTGGTGGTCCATGGTTCGATCCTCAGTTGAGGTGGGATCTTTTAGACCACAAACGGCTCCGGGGTCGACCCAGCCTAATGAATTGGGTACTAGAGCAACTCTGGGAAGGTTAAGGCGGCCGGCGTGATGCTGACCACATCACCCCTAGTGTGCCGATCGTCAAGACACTATGGGCCTAACACCATATTCCCAATATGCCTCATTGGGCGTGTAACGGGATCCTTGACCTTGACCTTTTTAGGGAAACAGTGCTCTGTCCAGGTCCCGAGGAGGGAAGGGCGCTAGACAGTGAATGTATGACCCCGCAGTGCTTTCAGGCGCATCACAGATGGCGCTAATAGCACTGGAAGTGATGGGACTTAGAAAAATGCCAGTTAAGTGTCAAAACTTTACAATACATGTGAACTTTGTGCTACCTAGTAACTCAGGAGAACTGAGAACTATTGTGACATGATTTTTATACAAGACTGCAGAGTGTTATATACAGAATAAAAATTGAAAAAAAAACTATACAGGAGATTAGAGTGTTGTATACAGAATTAAAAGTGCGACAGAGAAGATATTTACACAAAAACAACTTATTGTTATTTATAGAAGTAAAGACAAGAAGGAAGTTTCTATAGAAGACATTAGAGTGTTGTATTATAGAAGACATTAGAGTGTTGTATTATAGAAGACATTAGAGTGTTGTATTATAGAAGACATTAGAGTGTTGTATACAGAATTAAACATACGACAAAGGCGATTTGTATAGGGGTCTGATCAATGTTATACATACAAGAAAAAACAACAAACAAACAAAATAAAACAAAAGAATACATATGTAGATTACGAAATACTCAATAAGAAATAAGAATTATTAAAACAAAAAATACAACAACAAAAAAAGACAACAAAAAAGACAAGGAGAAAGACAACAAAAAAGACAACAAGAAAGAAAGACGTCCTGGCATGAGATATAGAGGAATGTGTCGTTCCTGGGGGTTTCTAAGGGGACAATGAAAGAAATTTTTTTTTTTTTAAATAAAGTTTTTGGCGAGACGCGTCCCGTTCAACCTAGTCGGTTATATTAGGGCGCATGTCCAAACATAAAAGACTCTTAGATCTGAGATAAGAAAGAATATGTCTATTGTTACCTCAGCGTGTCGTAACAGACAAGTAATATGAAGTTGTGCATTAGGCTACACGTCATCATGTCAAAATCTTGCTACCGAAACCACAGCTGCAAGAGCACATGAATATTTTGACACAGGCTTCCTACTGGGGGCCCAGCTACTGTGACACCTACTGGGGGCCCAGCTACTGTGGTACCTACTTGGGGCCCAGCTACTGTGGCACCTACTGGGGGCCCAGCTACTGTGGCACCTACTGGGGGCCCAGCTACTGTGGCACCTACTGGGGGCCCAGTTACTGTGGCACCTACTGGGGGCCCAGCTGCTGTGGCACCTACTGGGGGCCCAGCTGCTGTGGCACCTACTGGGGGCCCAGCTGCTGTGGCACCTACTGGGGGCCCAGCTGCTGTGGCACCTACTGGGGGCCCAGCTGCTGTGGCACCTACTGGGGGCCCAGCTGCTGTGGCACCTACTGGGGGCCCAGCTGCTGTGGCACCTACTGGGGGCCCAGCTACTGTGGCACCTACTTGGGGCCCAGCTACTGTGGCACCTACTGGGGGCCCAGTTACTGTGGCACCTACTGGGGGCCCAGCTACTGTGGCACCTACTGGGGGCCCAGCTACTGTGGCACCTACTTGGGGCCCAGCTACTGTGGCACCTACTGGGGGCCCAGCTACTGTGGCACCTACTGGGGGCCCAGCTACTGTGGCACCTACTGGGGGCCCAGCTACTGTGGCACCTACTGGGGCCCAGCTACTGTGGCACCTACTGGGAGCCCAGCTACTGTGGCACCTACTGGGGGCCCAGCTACTGTGGCACCTACTTGGGGCCCAGCTACTGTGGCAGATTTATGCTCCGTGAGCAGCCACATGGACAAAGAGAAGTAATAATATTGGTAATGGCAATCTTAGTTGTTGGTGCTGCAATTTTAAGTGATAGCAGATGTAGTAGTAACCTTTGAAGACCCATATTAGATACTCTTGAGTGTTGGCCACTGGTGAACCACTACTACAGAGCTAAGGGGAGGCAAATCACGTGACAGTAGTAAAGAGGACTGCAAAGAAGAAGTGGATGACAGATGACATTTTAAAACTGATGGATGCTATCACGGGATTGCCTCCCCTTGCTTTGCAGTAGTGGTCCACTAATGGTCACAACGCAAGCGTGTCTAAAAGTAGGTCGTCCAAGGTATCTATCTTCGCGCAAGATTACTCTTGGCAAAGATGTAGATAGAAGATGAATGGCGTTTCTACCTTAGCGGAGCCTTCACAAGATATTCCCAGAAGTCAAGAACAAAACGCTGCTTAAGGGCTGAGCAAATTTGTTAACTTATTATCTGGCCCGTCGTCTTTTGTGAAGGATTTATGCAATGGTTCTGGCCCGTCAAACCCCCAGTTGGAGTAATCCAACGAATGCCCTCTTATAAGTAATGGCTCTATATTTATATATAGGTATTTATCAAGAAAAACTGGCTCATACGTTTGCTTTCGTACAAATAAACTGAATCAACTATTATTGTTTAGTTTAAAATAACATACAACAAATTTAATAGTCAATTAGTTCAACAGGTTAAAATAAGGATTAAATGGGGTGAAAGTTATATTAAATTTTTCCTCATTGAGGTTTTGGTAGGGCGTTAATAATGTCCGTATTTTTGCTGTAGCCTGTTACACAACTTAGCTCCAGATGAGTCCAGCAGCTGTGGTTTCCGTCACTTCTTTTTTCGATGAGTACACTTCTCCACATAATTCGTCCGCTGTAGGCGGTTGGTGGTGATACTCTTCTCTCACACGTGGCGTAGGAACTTCAGTACTTAAGTCTGATGTCTTGTAACCACGAACTGTGACAAATAGACAGAAACAAATGCCTTCTGCTGAGTACATTTGTTCTCCGCAAACTAACAGGCCCATTGTCATGCGCTCCACCCACCAATGTTAACCTCTCAGTAGAATTAAATTCCCGAGCACACAATGTAACTCAGGGAATATGATGAAAATTCACCAATATACTTCTGGATGTCAACTAGGAAATTGCGTCTGCAGTGCATGAATAATGATTTGCCTGAATTACAATTAAAAAAAGGTACATAATTCTCACAAGATAATATGTTACACTTTAGGCATGTCATGTATTCATCACTCATCACTGCTCCAGTCGGAGTCTGGGGTCGCTCTGCTGTCGAGTTTCACGCACGACTAGTCAGAAACAATCACCAGCTCTTGCAGTGGTGGTTCATACATATACTATTTTCGTATGATGAGGTTTCCAGCCTCATTTATAACCACTTAGCAAGAAACCTGTAGAATTTACATTAGTAAATAATTTGTTTGCACTTACCCCAAAACTTTGGGAATACACACTTCTCCTGGCACATATTAGAATGGACACGCAGTCCTTTAGTTAGATGTTGTTCGAATCACTTAGGTCTGGAAATATGAGTTAATTCCTCTGACGGCTGGTGTTCTGCGGAATTCCTGGTCTGGGAAAACTGTTTGTATAATCCTCTTATGGCTTGGTCTGGGAAATATGAGTTAATTCCTCTGACGGCTGGTGTTCTATGAATCCTGCCTGGGAAAACTTTTTTTAAAATTCCTCTCTGACTCCTTGTGATAAAATTCCCAAGTTTCCAGTCTTGTATTAAAATTGCGGGTTTACTTTTAAATTCCAAAGTTGCCCAATACTCGATCTGGTACTTATAGTTGTGGAATTGTGAGTCCTATCCTCTTTCCTCTGGCTTGTATGAGGTGTTTAGTTGACGCTGCGATGCAGTCTGTCTCTGTGTGTCTGATTTCTACAGTATATCTCACACTCCTTAGTTTCAAATCCCAGCTGTGTTTCCGCCGAATGTTCCAATCAATTCATTATAGATTCTGGCAAACCAATCAAATCTACCTAGCACTGTTTGGGTGGGGAAATTTATCATTACTCATCCCACGCGTATTTAAAATATTAATTTTAATATACACGCGTGGCCTCTTACAACAGTGATGTCAAATCGTTACATAAGATTTCCGGCACACCTCTGTCCATCACAATATTGTGACCATGTGTTTTCTGGCGTAATGACTTCTGCCCAGATATCTATCCCAACAGATTATCTAATTATCCCCTTTATCTGCGTGCCTCCGCCAGACTGATGTCTGGTCAGACAGTGTTGTCTTCTTTCATCGTAGCACAATACAAGCTTGTGTCAGCATGATCAACAGCTTTCAAATGGGGTCAAATTTTTGACGGACACGTTTCCATAGGTGGTCAGATGGATTCAAAGAGATAAGCGGGTGACTTGTCTGACGACTGGGTATTGTTACGATAATACGTCTGAGGAGTGGTAAACAATCAGGTACGCATTACTCCCGTAGCAAATACTGCCATAAGGGAGTGGCGTTTTAGAGACTTCACCATGCTATGTCCAGCGTAGAGCAAAATAGTGAAAATAACGAATGAAAAGGCATGATTTATGCCAAATAGAAGCGATGAGTGAGAAAATTGAAGAAAAGAAAGGATACTGCCGGATGGCTGAAGGTGCGAGAGATCACACAAAAGAGCATGTTCAGACGTTTCGTCACAAATGCAAGAAGGAAGAAAAAGCAAGACAACGAAGAACATGACAGACTAAATAATGAAATAGTAAACAAATGTAAAACAGCAAAAGAAGCATGGCTAAACCAGAAGTGCAGGGAGCTAGAAGTGCAGAACCGAAAAGACACAAAATCTATGTACAAGCAAATAAATGAGTTAACAGGCAGAAGGACACAAACAATCCCTGGCTGCTTGAAATCAAAAGAAGGAACATTGTTAATGGGTCATGAGAACATGATAGAAAGGTAGACACAATCATCAAAGAGCTGTATGATGATGAAAGACCAGATTTGAACGACCAGGACAGTTGTGAAGGACCTTCAATACTTGTGGCAGAGGTAGAGTATGCCATACACCACATGAAGAAAGACAAAGCGCCTAGACCAGATAATTTAACAGTAGAGGAAATGAAAGCTTTGGGAGAATTTGGAGTAGAAGTGATAACAAAACTCTTAAATGACATCTGCAACAGTGGTCAAATACCTGATGATCTACTAAAATCCATATTCATAGCTTTGCCAAAGAAACCTGGAGCCATGGAATGTGAAGAACATTGCACCATTAGTCTTATGAGTCATGTGACCAAAATATTATTACGAATTATCATGAGAAGAGTGAGAAATAAAATTAAACCAGAAATCAGCGATGAACAGTGTGGATTTGTAGAAGGTAAAGGCACAAACAATGCTATATATAGTATAAGAACATTAATAGAAAGAGCCATAGAGGTGAAGACAGATCTGTACTTCTTGCTTTATAGATTACACTAAGGCAATTGTCAAAGTGAAACATGAGGAAATTATCACAATGTTAGAAAGCATTAACACTGATGGAAAAGACCTGAGGATAATAAAGATCATGTACTAGCAAACAACAGCAGCTGTAAGAATAAGTAGCCAAATATGAACGTTTCAGTAAGTAAAAAAGGGTGTCAGGCAGGGATGTGTGCTGTCACGGAACCTGTTCAATCTGTACAGTGAACATATAATGAGATCTCTAGAGGACATGCCAGGAATATCATTCGGTGGACATAATATAAACAGCTTGAGATACGCTGATGATATAGTCTTAACAGCAAAAAGTAAAAAGGAGCTACAGGAAATGGTTGAAATAATAGTGGTAGAAAGTGAAAATAAAGGCCTTAGCCTTAATAGCAAAAAGACAGAAGTAATGGTCATCTCAAAGAAAAGAGCTTCCTCAGAATGCACTATCAAAGTAAATGGAACCGTTTTAAAACAAGTCAATAAATTCAAATACCTGGGAACATTAATAACACCGGATGTAAGATGCCATCTCAGAAGTGAATAGCAGAATAGCTCGGGCACAAGTAGCATTCTATAAAATGAGGAGTATTTAAAGCAACAATTCTTTGTCATTGGAAGTAAGAAAGAGAGAAATAATTCAACAGCAAAACTGATAAATTGTACTGGAGACAGAAAGTTGTGGAGAGACATGATCTCTTACGCCACTAGGCATGATACTTGAAGAAGAAGCAGAAGAAGATACCCATTAGTTTCACGTGAGGATAACAAATTTTAAAAATAGCTCGCGACTTTTCAATGGCGCTGTAGCGAAAGAGAAATCGCATTTCCGCTTCTTAGCCTTTCTGCTCCCTGTGCAGTATTGTACCCTAACTAGTTGACACCAAGAGCTCATGGTCTATTCATACGTTCACGTTCTGTCCTTGCCTTCTTTATTTGTCTTACGTTCATTCGATGCCTTTGTTAAACATCTTGTTTCTATCTTCAGTTCTCATCTTTGTGTGTTTCTGGGAGGTCTTAATATATTTCTTTTAACGTGAGGATTTTAATTGTATTGTTATTACTCAATGAGCACTTAACCTAATGGACTGCTAAGCGTTGCTGCATTTTTATTATTTTTGAGTTGCTGCAGATCGGAGCACAAGACGCCACAGAAGCTGCCAGATGTAGCAGGAAGCTAAGAAGATAAACACAACCAGACTGAAGGAGCTCAGAAACCAGATTTTTTTCCAAATATCTCGTGTATGTGACGCTAGTCTGCGAAAATGGCAAAGATTTTCACTTAAGTGCTATTATTTAAACATACTAATTCTCGCGTTAAGAACATAAAATAAAGTTAGCAGAGTGGTTTCAAGTGTTGTTGTTCGTCCATCACGGGTGATGAAGACCACTCTGTTCATCCAATTATTAGTAATATGTTAGGATAGTCTATGGGTACGAAGGTGACTGATGAGCCCGATGCGGGCCTTGAAAGATCTCGGACAGTGTGGGCAGGGAATGTTTGCTTCATGTGAAGGTTTTATTACACGGTCTTTTCTAGCTTGTCTCCGCTGTTCCGCTGCTGCTCTTCTGGATGATTCGCATGCCGCTGCACCTTTGGATAAAAGAGTGACTTGCGCAGTGATTTGGATTATAGTGAGGAAGAGTTGCACAATTCGTCGACCTCACTCTCTTGCCTGGGTCCATGTGAATCCAGTGGCAAGACAAGTCAAGACGACTGGAGATGAAGTCAGGTGCAGTGGATGACCAGGCCTTTCTACGTGCCTCGCCGTGCTCCTTACGCTCCACAGCGCGTTGCTGGTAATCGCCGTCATGCCCGTTGAAGCAACAGGTGGTTTCTTCCGCGCAGTCTATCGAATCCAGTCTTCGCATGCATGGGTAGGCAGACCCTAACTCACCGAAGGTTTATAACCAGTCGGCTACCCTCACCTAGTTTAGCCGGCCTGTCAAAGCCGTTTCCCGGGCGGTGGCCGCTGTCGCATGTTGACAGCTACGAGGAGCCACAGGTGAGAGCTGGATGCCAGCTTTGGACCAAAGGTGGCCGAGCTGCCCTGAAAAGGGCATGACAGCTCCTTCACCAGAGGTACTACCAATACCTGACATCCCAAACCCCCAAGTTTCAAGTAGATAAAGTTAGAATCGCTGATAAAAAACAACAACAAGAACAACGAATGTAAATGTCATGATGCTAAACATGAATAGAAGAGACATAGCTTTTACTTTTTATAATAATTATCTATGCTACAATAACTTGTGTAAACTAAAATAGTTGATTATCAGGTATCCCAAACAAACAGTACACGCCAGTAGATAAAATACGAGCCTTAAATCCTCGTGGCTCAAGTCATTTATCAGAAGAGTAGATATAGTTGTAAGGGCTTTAAGATATTTAGGCACGATAGGAAAGAAGGTAGAGGAGGGGGTGTCGCAGTCTTAATTAACGAAACATTAAAAATTATAGACTGGGAAGTATTTGATACAACCAACATAGAAGGTATCCAGGTCACTATAGCAGCTGAACCAAACAATCAACCAATCTTAAATGTATACGCTAAAAATGGCACAATGAAAGATGAAGAAATAATAGACATAAGCACCAGACTGGCCTCAAAACAGTCATAGTAGGCGATTTTAATTCCCATCATTATGCTTGGTGTCGTAGATTTTTGATAGGGGAATTAAGACTTGGGTTGGTCCCTTCTGAATAGATTAGAATGAGTGATAGCCACAGTGAGAGATGATAATAGAAATAGATTTCCACGAGTGAGATGGTAAAATGTGATAGAGGCTGTCTCTGAAATCGAGAAATCTTCTCGCTTTCAGCCTATCTTCTACGACAGATTTAGAGGAGTCAGACAGTCTAAACACATATATATTAAATATATATCTCCACTCACATGCACACACACATAAGACGACAGTTAGACGTACAGACGTGGGAAAACTATAAGAATGATAGACCCATTAGTATGATCCTTCCCCTCGATGTTTAGCCCACAGTCCTGTTAGAAGAAAAGATGATAGCCCCAAAGAGTCACGGATACATCTGCTATAGTCTAATAAATTTCCTTTTTTTTAAAGGTATGAACAGACTTAGCTATTAGTATGATCTATCCTAAGGAAAATATTGTTAGCAACAAAACTTGCAGAAAAGAAATTGTAAACAGCAAAAATGGGTGCCAAAATACAACAAAAAAGGAATCACTCAGTCCTGCATTCTCTCTATTCATTCAGCCGTGATCACGTGCTTTCAGGCGTACTTACAGCTTTGGTAGCAACTTCTGGAAACACAATTTTTAGGACATGCATATACAGAATCTTCAATGGTAGCCGTGGCCAAGACAACCCCAATTCCAAAAAGACGGGTTGAATTCACTGCTTCAGGGCACGTTATCTTGGTTCTACTTATTTTAGGATATCTGGTTCTGTCACATTAAAATTGTCCAGGCACGAACGTTAACAGCGAGCACAGTGTCAATAGCTTAGGTTTCTAGTAATGAGGAATGTCAGGTAGGGTGCCTTATCTCAGTACAGGAATTTAGTTGGTCACACCACCGCTGGTCAAAACTACGTCGGAATGTTACTGATAGTGATATTTACTTGCCACAAGGGCTGAAATTGTACTTATGTTAAACCAAGAAACTGCCATAACCTGCCACTTCGCGTCTTTGACACCTCCGTCTAAGAAACTGGCCGTAGAGTGCCGTGTCAGATGGAAATGCTAGACGAATGTCTCATTTCTGTTGTCTGACAAGACCGTATATTCACAGTTATTCGTCTACCTGCAGCGACTGACATATGATGTAATAAAGTGCGGTTCTAAATGAGAATAGAAACGGTAAAGTCAGAATGGGAAAATAATATTTTGTCGCAAACGAACGAATGCGAAAAACTCAGGAAAAGGACAAAAGAGCGATAATAAGGTAGAGGACACGGGTAGAAAAGAAAAGAATATAGAAAATTTATTGATCATAAATCTCTATGCGACAGAACGTCCTACCTTTAAGATATGGAAGCACTCCATGTCTACGTTATGGAAATAAATTTCCTATATCCGTAGCTTCGGGGTGTCTGTCCTCTTCCCTCTCATCTCCCCCCTCCGCCACTGTCCAATTCCTACTCAAGTCTATTCCCAAAGTTTCCTTTCTCTGGAATGTCTCCCATGCGCGCTTGAAAGAGCGTCGCCGCTTTTGACATTTTTGAAAGATTCCGTGTGATTGCAGTGGAATTTCCCTGCCACTAACGTCATCTTCGTCAATTTTGGCGATCGTCAGGAGATGTTCGGAGGTCGACACCGGTCTTTCCAAGAATTTCTTTAACAGATTTAAATAGAAAACCTTCTCCTTTCCTTCAATAGAGATCTGGTAGTTAGCCTTAGAAATCTTTTTCAGGACGGTAAACGGCCCTTGCCATCCGATCCTCAGTTGGTTGTTTCCGGTAGGGAGTAACACCAAAACTTTATCTCCTGCTTCCAGTTCTCTTTCTTTCGCGACTTTCCTGTATCGGTTGGCGTGCTTTGTGCGTGCTCGCTTAAAGTTGGTCGTTGCTAGATCCCATCCTAGTTTCAACCTATCCTTTAACTCCGACACATATTTACTTGCTGAGACAACTGTCTCATCAGCCTTCTGGTCTGTCAGCGACCAAAGTAAGGCTTCAAGCGGGCCCTTAATGGGTCTGCCGAATAAAAGCGTGGCTGGCGGAAATCCTGTGGACGTATGAGGAGATTCTCTGTAGCGAAACAAATCTGCAGGAATACAAAGATCCCAATCGTCAGGTTTCACTTGTGCCAGTTTAATTAGCATCATGTTGAGGTTTCCGTTAACACGTTCTACTAACCCACTTCTGGCCAGAGTGTAAGGCTTAGTGTAGATGTGCTGGTCCCTCAAGATCTTAACGATCTCATCCATCAACAGGTTTCGGTATGGAGATCCGTTATCCGTTAACACTTGCTGAGGGAATCCCAACCGAGTGAAAATCTGCACGAGGGCTTCTGCGACATGCTTGGCATCTGCGCATGTTAGCGGGATAGCTTCTGCCCAAAAAGTGCATGTGTCGACTAAGGTCAGGATAAACCTGTTCCTTCTTTTAGTCCTTTCTAGGGGTCCTAAAATGTCGATCACAACCCGTTCGAATGGTGTTCCCACTATTGGCATTTCACCCATGTGGACTGGGGGTGTCCGTTGCTTGGGTGGTACACGTTGGCACTGGGCACAGGATTTGACATATCTGATAATATCAGTATTTACTCCTGGCCACCAATAAAGGTTATCCGTTGGTTTGTGGCGTTCTGTCCCATATGTCCGCTGAAGGGAAGAGAGTGCCCCATTTCTAGGATTTGGCTTCTGTACTGTTTCGGTACTAGGAGCTGGTTGTAACCTTGGTCAGGCTTGCCCGTTCTGCGATAAAGTACGCCATCCTTAGAAAAAATGTCCCCGTGCAGTCTGGGTTCCTTAGCCATGGGTAGTTTCCTAAAGCAGGGTGCCAAAGTAGGATACTTTTGTTGCGCTTCTTTAAGTTCCATAGGTAACAAATTAGGCGCAGGCTCCCATTCCTTCTTGGTTTGCCCTCTTGTAGTTACTGCTGCCACAATCGGCTCTTCCGGTTTCCCAATAAACACGTATCTACCGCCAAGTATGACTGGGTAGATTGGGTCATCCATAACAGCCATAACAAAGTCAGAGTGTATCTCCACCAATGCGATGGGAAGCGCTGTAGGTGCATCACTCTTAAGAACTCCACAAAGTTCGACGGTCTCTCCTGTCTCTTGACCGGGTTTAACCAGGTGTCTGGCAAAAATGCAATCATAAAAAAGCCCCGTGTCAAATAAACAAAAAGTTTGAGAATTGTTCAAAATAACAGTACCTCGCGTTGAGGATCTCTCTCCCTCAGGTTGGGAATCACTGTCAATAATTCCGATTTGCGAGATTGTTAGCAAGCATCCGATGCGTTTAGGCTCAGTGTGCTCGCCCTGATCATTAGTCCCGTGCGCAGGGGTTTTCCCTTTGTCACCATGTCCTCGCTGGCTGCGGTGCCATGAAGGGCGGTCGGGTTGATCAGACTGTTTACTGTGGTTGGGGTACTTGTTTTTGTAGAACTTTGACTTTTCAGGAGGGGAGTTTTGAGGTCCAGTTTCTCTGTGGTTATTCTGATTAGAAGCATGAGAAGATTGGTCTAGATTATTCTTTCGAAAATGCCGTTCTGTCGGTTTCCGTTTTGTGGCCGGCAGTTCGGCCAGCGCATTTTGATAACGCTCAGACTTTTCCAAAATGTCTTCAAGCTTTTCTGCACCCTGCTCAGCTATAAATCTCCGGGTGCCAGCAGACAAAGTGTTCTTTATTTGTTCTGTTATAACAAATTCCTCAAGACCTTCATAGGTAGAGGGGAGCTGTGAAAGCTCAAGACACTTTGTCAAGTATCCCTTCAAACGAGACGAGAACTGCTGAAAAGTTTCAGAGCTCTCCTTTCTGCTGTTGCGAAACAGTTGCAAAAACTTTCGCGCATTCATTTCAAAGCGCTGAAGTAAAGCTTTCTTCAACATGTCGTAATTTTCTTGTTGGCTGCTTTCCAGTTTGGCGTAAACATCATACGCACTGCTTTTCAAAGCCTGAGAAAGCTTGATATTCCAACGCGACCTCTCTAAACCGTACAGAGTTGCAATTTTTTCAAATTTTTCTAACCATGTGTCAATCTTCTCATTAGGACACGGGAAAGATTCTAGCTCAAAAGACATAGCAGTGAGATGAGCAGATTGAGTGTTAGAAAGATCAGTTAAGGAAGAATGAGGAGAAGACTCTCCATTGCTGGAGGTAGAGGCAGTGCCACGACTTTGGACCTCTAGAGCTTTAAGCGCCAGCTCATGCTGTCGTCGTTGCTCATTTTCTCTTTCCTCATGCTGTCTCTCCTCCCTCTCCTTCTCATGCTGTCTCTCCTCCCTCTCCTTCTCATGCTGTCTCCTCCTTCTCTCTTTCTCTCTCCCTGCGGATTTCCATTTCCTTATCCATCTTCTTCTGTTCTAATTTACGGTCTTCCGCTGCTTTCCTCTCCGCTGCTTCTTCTTTCCTCTCCGCGGCATATCTCTCAAGTTCGTCTCTGACAAAAGCTTTCGCTTCGTCGCCGTCCTGTCCCTCTTCCATTGCTTCCTGTCTGAGCATCTGCCTCAGTTTCGCCCTCTCAGCCATAGTAAATCTGTGACTGAGACTACTCAATGAAGAAAAGAAGAAAAAGGATACACTGGTTCCTACCACTTATGAGAAAATACCAAACAAAAAGATGATATACTTTAACCTGGGATACCTCTTCCTACAATATAGTGTGATAGGGTGGGCGAGATGGTGATGATGCTGTTGTGATATTTGATCACTCTCTTGCACACTCGCAACCGACCCTAATCAACAATAAAACTCTGATTCTTAAGGCAGGGGCTGTATTTATTTCTACAACCCTATCAGTGACATCTAAACACACGAAGCAAACATTAAACAAATAAACCAATAAACCACCACCAAACAAACACGGAACAAACACCCAGCTAGTGCTCAGTTGCTAATCGTGTCATGTCTCTGTTCCTCTTCTACCAACACAGGGCTAGCCTAACTTCGTTTCTCTCTCGTCTCGTCTGAATCTTCAAATTGGCCGGTTTGCCGCTCGCTATCTCTCTATACAAGCCCTCGAGCGAATCACTCAACTTGCTGCGCGGCGCGTAGTAATTGCGCCACGCAAATAACACTCGCCTTTATTGCTCTATTAGGCATGAAAACACAAATATGGCCCACAACTATCAAATATAACACATGACTACTAATTCTTAGGCTTTATTATGGCCTAGTCATCAATCTTCTTCTTTGTCAGAATTTTCACATCCCAGCAATGCTTGCTCGCGCCGTCACGTGGGCTGACAGTCACGTGGGTTGCGCGCACATCGAAAATATACGGGCGATAAATATGCCATGAACAATGAAGCGGGAAGCCGGGGTGTCTTTACGGCCCCATCACAATAGTATCAAACTATCGCTGCTATTCCTGGCTCTAAAAGCTCTAATTGCAAGCGACTATGCCAATTAAATGGTAGTTAAGATTAATCCACTAAAATTAAGTTGATACAGTGGAAACAAAATAATTATTGCAAAAATTTAAGGAGAAAATCAATAATTAACATATATTCCTACAAAATCAGCCTGTAACTCCAATGTATATTAATCAAAATGCTGTGGAAAAACAATCATTAATTGTGTGGTCAGCACGCCCATAAACAGATCGATTGTCTAGGGGATAAATTATTTTTTAAAGATATAAAAACTCACAAGACATCACACTCTTACTCTATATCAGAATAAAGAAAATTAATCCTGCAGACGAGCTGATATTAGTATTTGCTCAGGACTAGAGTTCAATTCCCGGAAAACGAGCCACCATTCTGTCGTAGATTTTTGATAGGGGAATTAAGACTTGGGTTGGTCCCTTCTGAATAGATTAGAATGAGTGATAGCCACAGTGAGAGATGATAATAGAAATAGATTTCCACTAGTGAGATGGTAAAATGTGATAGAGGCTGTCTCTGAAATCGAGAAATCTTCTCTCTTTCAGCCTATCTTCTACGACAGATTTAGAGGAGTCAGACAGTCTAAACACATATATATTAAATATATATCTCCACTCACATGCACACACACATAAGACGACAGTTAGACGTACAGACGTGGGAAAACTATAACAAATGATTATACAGATATTTTGGGAACGAGCTGACCGACACGCTGATTAAGTTTAAATGAATTTTTTTTTTCTCAGAAAATTTCATCACAACATATAAAATAATTACATCGAGCATATACACATAGTTATAGAGTCAAGGGAGTGCTACAAGAATGATAGACCCATTAGTATGATCCTTCCCCTCGATGTTTAGCCCGCAGTCCTGTTAGAAGAAAAGATGATAGCCCCAAAGAGTCACGGACACATCTGCTGTAGTCTAATAAATTTCCTGTTTTTTTTTTAAAGGTATGAACAGACTTAGCTATTAGTACGATCTATCGTAAGGGCCTACACAGAATATTATGAGAATTTATCGGAAATATATTGAAGGGCAAGATATAGGCCTAACTGGAAAGATTAAGGCAGCGATTAAATTGCAACGAAGCAAAACAACAGCAATATTTAACCAAGTTATAAGTACTTAGCTTCTTTAAACAAAATGGCGTCGTTGATAACAGGTAACTTTAAAAATACGTCATGTCACGCTGAAAACCGAAAGCGTTTGAGGCCGAATTCAAAGTGTTTGCCGAATTGTTGGGTGTAAAAGGATTTGATTGGTAGCTGGGAGAGACCTCAGTTTAAAAACGAACACCGAGATTTCCGGAATTAACAATAAAAAAATTGGTTTGAAAAAAAACCCGGGATAGAAAATATTTTCAGATTCAAAATTTAAAAAAACTTGGGTTGAAAAATATTTTTAGAATTTTGTTTTTTTTTTTGATCGGGAGAAAAATCCGTACAACGAGTCTGTACGGCCGTACACTGCTAAAAGTATCAAAAATCCGTACATTGTACGAAAAATTCGTACAGGTTGACAGGTATGGACCCCTAAATATACTAGGGATAGTAAAAGGTAATGGATGGGGGCCCAGCAATAAAATAATGCTTATGTTCTACAAGTCTTTCATCAGGGGGAAACTGGATTATGCCAGCATAGTCTATGACTCAGCTGCAGCTTCTAACAAAGCAAAACTAGACAGAATCCAAAATGCAGCCATGAGAACCATTACAGGTGCATTTATATCAACACCAGTAGAAGCACTAGAAGTAGCTCTTGGCATACAGTACCTTGGTCTAAGACGGAAAGAACTAAGATTAAATTATTGGAGTAAAGTAGCACAAGAAGTGACCCACCCAGCACATGAAGCATTTGTCAAAAACCAACCAAGTGTATGGGACGTCCCCTTAAATAAAGATAGATATCCAACAGGGTGGAGAACTATAGAAGATCTAACGCAGTTCAAAGAACTGTCAAACACAATGTCGTAGATTTTTGATAGGAGAATTAAGACTTGGGTTGGTACCTTCTGAATAGGTTTGAATAGGTGATAGACACAGTGAGAGTTAGTAAAAAGAAAATAGAATTTCCACAAGTGAGATGATAGACTGTGATATAGAGGCTGTCTCTGAAAAAAATCGAGGAAATCTTCTCTCTTTCACCTATCCTCTACGACAGCTTTTTAAAGCGTCAGACAGTCTAAACACAGATATATATATATATATATATATATATATATATATATATATATATATATATATATATATATATATATATATATATATATATATATATATATTACATATATTTCTATCTACTCACGGGCACGCACATACACGTGACGACAGTTAAACACACAGACGTGGGAAATCTATAACAATGAATATATATATATACTAGAACGAGCTGACCAACGCACTGATTTAGTTCAAGACAGATTTTAATTATCATCTAAAAAATCTTCTCACAACACCTAAAAAAATGCATCAAGGAAAACATATACAAATAGTCATAAAATTCAAGAAAATGCTACAAGGATGATAGCCCCGTTATGATCTTAACTCTAGGTTTAGCCCACAGCCCCGTTAGGATGACAGATGATGGCCCAAAGAGTTATAGATGCATATGGTTAGGGTCTAATATTGTCCCTTTTCTTGAAGGTAAGAACTGACTTATGACAGCAGTATCTATTCTAAAGGAACAATTGAATTAAGCCGCAAGTCTTTCATAAGGAAAAATTACAAAGTGAGTGCATTAAACAACGAACATCCTTCCGTCACTTTCACTCGGTTCTTTCATCAGGGTACCCTGGCTTTCATGCTTACCTAAAAAAATTTGATGTTGATCACCGTCTGGCGCAACCTTAGGACACTTCTCTACAGTGAATCTGGATTCTTTGGATAAAGCGAATCCCAGCTCTGCAAATACAGGTTTCTTCCACTGTCTTCGGGGAGCGTTCACTTTACCAGTTTAAATTTTTAGATTTACTGTTAATGTCACTTGAATCAGTTTTGGGTAAGCGATTTTAAACGGGCACACAGAGTCTAAAACACGAGGATTCCCTTACTTTGGAAAAAGTTGACCAGTGGACAACTGCTCTCAACAGATAGTCTTGGTTCACTATCCACTCTTTCGATAATGTCGGAAATGTTAATGGTATTTCTTGAAATTTATTCTCGCTGCCAGGCAGCATGTATATTTCAATTTGAGAAGAAATATGAACTGGCTCAGAAGCCCAGTATAAACATTAGTCTTTAGCAACCGTTAGTGGGATTGGTATTACTGTTTATCTCTGATGGCACATGCACTGTCAGACCAGTGTTACTTGAAAAAAAAACCCACGTGGTTAAAGATAGGAAATGTCTATGCTTCTCACAAGTATGTCTCTTTACTAAACGCCGGCAAGTTGGGTTCACCCCAGTATTCACTGAATGAAGAAAAACAACATATAATATACTATACAGAATATGTACTCGTTATAATCTTACATTTTAAACGGCAAGCCTACAGCTTGACTTATATTTAAAGCTTCCCGTGAAATAAGTTATATAAAAAAAATCCCTCATCATGAATTAGGAATATCTGCGTATTTCCGTCACCACTCATGATGCATCTAGCATTTATAAGTTTGTTTAGAAAAATATACTCGACTGAGTAGTTAGCAGTTAAATTAAATTCATTATGGCTACATGTTTGTTAAGCTAGAAATATAATTTATTCTGCTTTCCACTGTATGCGTCACTAGAAAATAATACAGACTTATAAATTTATCGCTCTGCACCAAATCTAACTAGGGAAATAAATAAGCGATTAACCACTTTAAACATTTCGCAAAATACTAGATATACTAGATATAATATTTTACCTCAAACAGAACTACGTATCACAACGAAACTAAGAGACATCACTTATAAGTTTAAGTGTTCTAAAACGAAGTGACCACGTCTACTGTAAAATGGAGAATGAGTGAAGTTAGTTTCAAACTCGGGCCAATTTCTTAAAATTAGACAAAAGCCCCAACTTATTTCGCAAACGAAATAATCTCCCCTTGTACGTGTAAAGCACCTTACGTCAACTAGAAGACACCCATGAACTGACACTACTACTACTTCACGCCTCACGCTGATCAGCATGCCGTAACTGCCATCAGTGACCGAGAGTGCGCGTGTCAGTTGCAAATCTCAGACAACCGTCTGCAGTGCATGGGCGATTTCCACACTCCGCCGGAGCTATTCTGACGAAAGCTCTCATAATTGCTGCAAAATGTAGACAATCCGTCTGCCGGCCATGTCTGGCGGAGTGAATTTTCACGCTACAGGCCCAGAAACTAAGCCGAAGAAACACCGTCCCAGGGGAAAACTGTAGACAGCTGTCTGCTGGGACGTGTTCTAACACTAATGTCAGTCCGCCCAGGGACTTCACGTCTTATGCAATAATTGCGTTACTAGTATTAGAAACGAAACAGGTAAACGTTAGGAATGAGGACGAAAATATTTTTCGCAAACGAATGGATGCGAAAAATACAGGAAAGAAAGTAAAAAGGATAACAAAAATAGAGGATACGGGTGAAAGAAGAAAGAAGAGGATGTAGGCAATTTATGATCAATAACCTCTGTGACACACAATTAAAAATAGTAATAAATATAGAAGCAAAATACCACCCTGAGAACTAAAAACACCAATAATAGACTACTCGCTTACTGAAAAGATCAAACAAAACTAAGAAGATAAGGAAGCAAAATGATAAGTAGAAAGTTCATAGATCAACTAACAAAACAAAGTCTGGCCGTCTACACTGATGGATCCAAGGGTGATAGTGGGCAACTAGGTGCAGGAGTTGTAATACTACAGTGGGGAATTAAACAGAGCTACAGTGTAACTGAAGGGGCTTCGATTTTTACCGCAGAGATGGTAGCAATTCTAAAAAGTTTAGAAATAATCGAAGATAACCCACCAGAAGCTGTTACGATATTTACAGACTCACTATCATCACTACAAGCACTAGAACACCCAGGTAAATGTAGCCGGCCAGACATAAAGGAAGAAATTCTAGCAATTAATACATCACTAGGGAACAGAGGATGTAGTGTGAGGCTAGTGTGGGTTCCAGCACACATAGGTATAGCTGGTAACGAGTTGGCAGACCAGAACGCCAAGAATGGAAGAATAAGTAAAAACAATATAAGAGCAGGACTGGGAAGGTCGGAGATCAAGAGCCAAGTGAAGCTAACTATAAACGAGGAATGGAAGACAACATGGAAGAACAGTAGAAAAGGCAGACACACGTTCAAACTGCTGAAAGAACCAACAAGGAAGTGCCAGGTCAGAGAAGAACTAAAGATACCATCGAACAAAAAACTGTGGCGTCTCCGTCTCGGTGCAGCATACTTTATGATAGAGGAACCACACTGCCAAGAATGTCAGGAAGAGAATGACATAGACCCCTACCTGATCCACTGTAAAAAGTACGAACAACAAAGGCTTGAATTAAAAACTTACTTTAGAAATCACAATATAGACTTGACAGGTGATAAGGTTTTAAATATAGATGCCCCAGGAGATGCCCAATCAATACTTAAAAGATATATACATAAAACAAAGGAAAACATATAAGCCTAGTACTTCAGAAAAAACATTCAACCAAATAAAAATTAAGCAACATTGAACTAACAAATCTTTAAAAAAAAAACTTACTAACTACTCATAGGACAAGGAAAGACAACGAGGTTTAAAAAAAACAACAACTCAAAAAGAACAAATACTAATACAAATTAAAACCAAGTGTAAAGGACAATAGTTATCTATAAACAATACAAAAGAGAAAATAAATGTACAAATACTGATATAAATTAAAATCAGCAACTGCAAAAGACAATTGTTATTTAAATTGAATACAAAATTAGTAAATAAAATGACACTAAATACCCCAATTATAACCAATTTTCAGGTTGAACAGGGTAGACCAAGATGGAACGAGAAGAGGCAATAACGGTCAGCTGTTAAGTGCCCGCTCTCCACCCATCACCTCATCAAAACAACAACAAATTTATCAGAAATATATTACTTTCCTTCCTGCGTCCTGTAATCCATCTGGTCTTTGAGATACCATATTCTATTGAACGTTTTTTTTAAAAGCTGTTTTCACATTTGTCTGTCTTGTACAATTATAGTGTGTCTCCGAAGATCTTTCCTGTCACTTTCTCAACGTCCTCTACTCACCCAAACTTTAGTCTATCTGTTTGTATCTTTTTTCACGTGAGTGTTACTAATTACAGAACTGGACAACCGGTTTCATCGGGACAAGTAGCCAAGCTAGTGAAGTTTTTATACAATTTGTTACTGTTGCTCATAGTTGTTTACAATTTTTTACTATTGTTCATAGATATTTTTATAAGTTTATAAATTAATAAAACGGTATTGAATCAGTTTTACAAATAACAGTTCACATGAGACAAGGGACGTTTCGGGTATTACCCTTCGTCAGCCACAAACAGGTGACAAAGACAAGAATTACATATAGTAATAGGTATTACAAAATCATACGATGATAAGAAACAATACAAAATGAGCGATGCAAGCAGATGGAAAAAGTACAATGATAATACAAGAAAATCGAAAAACCTAACAGAAATACCGAATCAAGAAATTAAATAATAAACGAAACGAAAAAAACGAGAATGAACAAAACTATGGAACAAGACACTTAGCTAGAAATGTAAATGTTCGGAATACACAAGATCGCAGTCCTCTCTTCAAATAATCTCGAAGGAAGTGACGTGTAAGACAGCGACAATTTTTAGAGATACAAAAGGATATGAAACGAACCAAAACCAAAACATAAGAAGATAGATCGAAAAAACAACGAATAAAGAAGAATGAAAGAGAGAGAAAAGCTACCAGAGTTTATGCAAAATGATGTTGAACATTGAGACCTTCAGGACATAAAACGCCCAATTGAAAAATAAGACGGTTCTCTAATGAAAAGCGAGTCCTGTCATCCCCGACACATGAACGGAGGGCCGTGACATGGATATCGGATTTACCTGAATGGTCAGGCCTATTGAAATGAAGGGCCACTGGTAAATGTTTGCCATGATAGATGTCATTCAAGTGCTCACGAAACCTGTCTGCCAAACACCTGCCAGTTTCACCAATATATGTCATGCCACACCTCTTGCAGATGATAGCATAAATAAGGTTTCTGGATTCGCACGTGAAAGACTCTCTAATGATAAATTTTCCTTTCGGAAAAGTGACTGTCTGAGTTTGGAGTACAAACGGACAGCTCTTACATATACGGCGTTGGCACGGTTTAGTACCAAAGTATGAAGGGCTAGTATGTCGCAGACGACTGTGTACAAGAATATCCCTAAAATTCATATCCCTACGATATACAAACACACTCACACTCACATACATAGAACACTCTATAAGACTATCTTAATAAGTCAAGTGTAATTTTTAAAAATATGTATTAATTCCTGTCAATAATAGATATCCTGATTCAACTACAAAGTGAACCAGGAATCACAATCAAATGTAATCACAAGTTGTATGTTGTCGTGAAACATTCTAAATCCACATATATAAATTAAAAGGTAAATGTAAAGCCTAACACATAAATTCAATAAAAGGAAAGAGAAATGGTAAAAGTACAGTGCTGTCACAATGGCGTACAAAAATCCCCCTTGTTTTCTACTTCGTCTGCAAATTGTAACGTTTCACGTTGATAGTAAAGCCTACTGCATCACTACACGCTTTCTACAACAAAACGTGAAATGCATTTCTAAGAAAACCTTGAGTTAGGCACACTGCGTAATGACCTAAATTAATACTTCCATTAATTTCATTTTATACACTACGTTAACATAAACGAAAGGACAGATGGATTTAGGATAGAGAGAGGGAGGGCTGAAAGCAGGAACGCATGCAACACGAACACGCATCTCGCGATATACAATTAATGCCACCCTCCCCGCGCGAAAGGCCAGAGGCACTAATTTTTTTTCTTCAAATCGACAGTGATAAAAAACACTACCCATACGAGAGTTAGGTTTAAAAACCTGAAAAACGCTTATTAGGAAACATGACATTATACTGGTTTACGTTTGAAAGCCTGACAGTACCCAGACACCATAAAGTTTGGAAGTGAGGAGGTGGTAACAGCACGACTATCCTAGAAGAAAATACATATTTTGAACGCAGCCCCTTAGCCCCATTAAATTTATATATTTGGGTTCCTTAGGACTTGCTGACAAAGAATATGTTAAGTGTTACGCAAATAGTCTAGGAATTAACAAATTATAGCCAAAAGAAAATAGTGAGGGTGTCAGACAACACCAAAAAATAATCGCACAGTGGCATGTTTTGAAACCACTATTTTACGGGAAATGGGCCACCATGTAAAATCCTATTTGATTGGATAGAAGTAAATGTAAGGCTAAACACGATTAGTCGGGCTACAAATACTAATTTTTTGTTGTTAGGGAAACGTGAGTAGGGGTACTTCTTTTTTTGAAAAGCTGTGTAAACATGGCCCGATTGGTTAGACCCGCCAATATAGTCAATTAAGAGCGTCAGTTCAGTGCCACATGTTAAAATAAACTTACTAAGAAACAGTGCGTTGAGAGCCAGATCATATTTTTCTAAATAAAAGTCTGGGACAGAGGCAGATCGGAATTTGTGCCATTATTCATCGCCAGTCAACGTATCTGTGTATTATTTCCATGAATTGTGGTAAGCTTGATATATTCGATATCTTTTTAATGAAAATTGAATGTAAATTGATAATTTATGTCTGTATATGTGTGTGGTTCAGTGGCAAACATGAGGCAAGGCCTAAATATTGCTCCAACCTGAACATGACGTGTCGGAGAAAAGTAAAACTGCATGGAATTGCCAAACAGTACACTGACACCTATCTTATTGACTAGATAGAACTAATGCTGGAATTGCAGAGGCGTAGTAACCATTTAGAAGGAGAATACTGGTGTAAATTGTTTCAGATGAAGCTAGCAGTTGGCCTAACGCTCTGAACTCAGTGTTTGTTATGTATTGTGTTCAGTATGGAAATAGATTATAAATTAGTTATGAAGTAGGAGGTACAACCTTCTTGTTTCAGGGACTGTGGTCCTAGTTATTGAAGCAGCACCTGGTCTGAGTTTTGCTGAATCCAGAGGCTGACAGCATACTCCTTGGTCCAGATAGCGACCAGTGAGGTGTCTCCAGAACACAGGAAGCAATCGAGCAGAGGAGTCTTTTCCTGCCGCCATCACGAAAGATAAGCTTCTGTGGCCAGAGTAGCTCAACATTATGTGCCCCCTCAAAAATTGACATTTTATCAAACACAGAGGGACAATTAATTGGTTCAAATGACAGGAACTGTGAACCTTTCCCAATACTATTTCCCCGATAATCAAACACTTGAAGTCATGATGAAAAACAACAACCAAGCTTGAACAAAACCAGTATTACCTCATATTACTACTGCACAAATTACACACATAGAATAATAATAATAAACTATGTCAATACAAAGTTCATATATATAAACTGTGTACATAATACTTGTAATTACATTTGATTGTGATTCCTGGTTCACTGTGTAGTTGAATCAGGATACCCATTATTGAAAGAATTAATACATATATTTTTAAACTTAAACACTTGACTCATTTAAGATAGTCTTATAGAGTGTTATATGTGTGTGAGTGTCACAGTGTTGTAAGTGTTGTGGAATAAATTAAATTGTTTATCTGTCTGTTGTTGTTGTGACTTACACTTCATCATTTTCATAACCCTAGACATTTAACGTAGTCATCACAATATTCCAGAATAATTCTGACTGAGGTATAAATGTGGTAGCAAGTAAGGTCATCTGTAATACACCACACTTATTAGATACAGATACCTTCACAGCTGATCTCAGTCAGTACACTAAGTCCCCTATAAATATTTATAACATCCCACTTTACCACATATATTGGGGTCCTGTCCGGGATTTTGAATCTTTCCCTATTATAAATATTGGGGGTAATTCACTTCAGGGAATAATAAAAATTAAAAAGGTATCCTTGGGTGAAAATAAATAACGTTGAGCTATCAGTGCCTGTGGTTGTCATTGGATATTTAGTTAGAGATTGTATTGTTTAGTTAGACATTATATAAATTTACCTGTTAGAAAATGGCGGACCTGGCCAAATTTCGATCTGCTGCTGTGCAGACTGCTAAAGAGTTAGGAATGGACGGGCAAATTATGATTGCTTATGTCACTGCTGAATGTGACAAATATATTGAACGTGAGGAAAGAAGATTTGAGGCTGAAAGAAGGTTAGAGGCTGAGGCTAAGAGGTTGCAGATTGAGGCTGAGGCTAAGAAATTGGAGGCAGAAAGAGAAGACAAAAGATTGGCTGCAGAAAGGGAAGCCGAGGAAAGAAGACAGGCTGCAGAAAGGGAAGACAAGCGATTAGCTGCAGAAAGGGAAGCAGAAGATAAAAGATTACAAAGGGAACATGAGTTACGACAAAGGGAGTTTGAGTTTCAAGGCCATGCTCCTGAAAATGGTGCCAGTCCCTTTACCTCCGATGCTACTGCTAGTCATGGAGCCTCAACCTCAGCTATGAATTTTCATTTAGATCATTTTGTTGAGAAAGAAGATGATATCGAGAGCTATCTAAATAGATATGAACTATTAGCTACCACGTATGGGTTAGAGAGAGAAAGGTGGAGCTTAAAGTTATCTCAAGGGCTTCGTGGGGCAGCTTATGAAGTTTTTGCCAAAATGAGCAGAGGTGATCAAGAAAATTATGACATGCTAAAGCAGGCTCTTTTGTTAAGATATGAAAAGAACGCAGAATTTTATAGGAAAAAATTTAGGAATGCTAAACTACTGTCAGGTGAAACCTATCACCAGTTCTCTGCACGGTTAGAGACATACTTGGAGAAATGGACTTCTCTGGGGAAAACCCAAGATCTTAAGGAAATGGTCCTTATAGAACAATTAAGAGAGTCCATGGCTCCAGACCTGAGAAAGTTTCTCATGGAACAAGGTGCAGAGAGGCTGGGTGAGTTGCTAAATGTTGCTGAAAGGTATCAAGCAGCTCAGGCAGAGGTATCAGGTAATAAAAAGAAACAGGTAGATCATTTTAGGGCACCACAGAACTTTAATAAATTTGATCCTAGAGATCAAAACAAAAGTAAGCACCAGTTTGATAGGCCACGGTATGACAATAAAAATAAAACCCCACAATTCGATGAAAGGAAATATGATGAAAGAAAATCTTTCAACCAAGGAAAGAGATGGTGTAAAAATTGTAAGATGAAAATCATGACACTGACCGTTGCAGAAGGAACCCTATAGTTATGGCCACACTTCAGGTCAGGTCGACCTCAAGACAGGAGGAGGATATCCTGATAGATACCACTCCAGAAGAGATGAGGAAGGCACAGGCTGGGGATAAGACCCTCAAGCCTTGTTTCAGGAAATTGTCAACTTGTCATACAACTCCAGGCCAGGGAGATTTTTACATGAAAAACAAGTTGATTTACAGGAAGGCCGGAACTAGATCCAATGGTCACGGACAGTTGGTTCTTCCAAAGAGATATAGGGCAGAATTAATAAGGAGCCTACATGTGAAACAAGATGGGGACCATGAGAAAATTGGTACCATCATCCAAAAGGTGGCTCACAATTATTATTGGCCCAAGGCAAGGTGGGACATTGAGAATTTTGTAGAAAGGTGTAGCATAACACATGAGGGAACACCCACAAGTGGGAACATTGATCAGGACCTGGACACGCCAAGGGGCAAAAGTAGGCCTGAAAATACAAAGAGATATAAATTTGATAAGGTGGACCAAAGGGAATGGGAAGCCCCTTTTCACGGACAAGCTTCAATTAACTGTTTTACAATGGCCACTATGCAGAGAGTGCAAAAAGATGTCTTACCCCAGGATAAGCCGAAAATCCCTCAATCGGACTTAAACAAACTGGAGGAAGAGGATGTAGAGAGGAAATCTCTCATCAAGAATTTTAAGTGGGGAGAAAGCCCCAAGAAAAGAATTGGTAGCGGTCGTTTTGTGAATGATAATTCTGGGAAGAAAAATCATCACTATAGCGCTTCGAGTGGAAGAGACCATACCGGTGCATGGACAAAGAGGTCCACAAAATTAAAGGTCCATATGTAACGCTGTTAAGAACGTGGACTGATGAAAAGGCAGAGGAAAATATTACATCCTCATACCAATATGTGAATGAGCTGACCACTCGTTTAAAAACTGGCTGGAAACTTGCCAATGAAAATTTGAGACAAGCCAGGAAGAAACATGCTGCCTATTTTAACAGGAAAGCTAAAGACAGAGATTTGGCTGTGGGAGAGAAGGTACTGCTTCTTCTCCCCGGTAGTCAGAATAAGTTACAAATTGGATGGCAAGGTCCATATACAGTTCTAGAGAAGGTGTCTAGAACAAATTATAAGATAGATAAGAAGGGGAAAGAAAAAATCTATCATGTGAATCTCCTGAAGAAATATTTGGAAAGAGAACATCAGGAAGAGACACACTTGTTGACCTTGTCCATTGCCATGGAGATGAAAAAGGAACCACTTTCATCATTTGAATATCCATTACACCCCTGTGAGACAGCGGCACAGGTGAAAATCAGTACACATTTAACGAAAAATCAGAAAGAGAGAGTGCAACAGGTTCTAGATAATCATACAGAGGTGTTAACGGACCGACCGGGGCATACAAACTTATTGGAATATGATATGAAACTGATAGACCCCACACCTGTCTGTATGAAACCCTATTCGATTCCTTTTGCTAAGGAGAAAGCTTTGAAGGAAGAGATAGACTATTTGTTGAAGGAAGGAATTATTTCACACAGTGAATCTTCGTATAGTTCCAGTGTTGTGCTTTTAAGGAAACCCTCTGGAGAACATAGGCTCTGTATAGATTACAGGAGACTGAATGCTATTACAGAAGGACAGGTGGATCCATTGCCGGATACAAATCAGTTGTTCGCCAGGCTAAATAAAGCTAAATATTTCTCAAAAGTGGATCTGAGTAAATGATACTATCAGATTCCAGTAAAGCCTGAGGTTAGACCATACCTAGCGTTTAGTACCTCAGAGGGACACTATGAGTTTAACAGATTGCCATTTGGATTGAAGAATGCACCTAGTGTCTTCTCTAGAATGATGAGAAAATTATTGGACCCTCTGAATAATCCCTGCATCACAAATTTCATGGATGATATCCTTATAGCAACAGAAACATTTGAGGAACACATTGACTTTCTGAACATGCTGTTTAATCGACTTAGAGAAGCGAATTTAACAGCCCGACCAACCAAATGTTGCGTTGGTTGTAAAGAATTAGAATTCTTGGGACACACAGTTTATCAGGGAAACATGACCCCTGACCCCAAGAATTTAGAGAAACTAAAGAAAGCCCCGAGACCACAAACCAAGAAAGACGTGAGATCCTTTGTCTCATTATGTGGTTTCTACCAAAAGTATATCAAAAACTTTAATTCCATATGTGCACCGTTAACTGATTTGACCCGTAAAGGAAATCCAGATCGAATTACATGGACACCACAATGTGAATTAGTTTACCAGGAATTGAAGGAAAAGCTCACAAGCAAATCTATTTTGAAATTACCTGATTTAAGTCAAGAATTCATTGTAAGAACGGATGCCAGTAATATCGGGCTAGGTGCAACACTGCTACAGAAATCAGATGCATTGGATGGGGAATTGAGCCCAGTGGCATATGCTAGCAGAAAGTTGAATAAAGCTGAAACCAATTACTCAACTAGCGAAAAAGAATGTCTTGCAGTAATATGGGCGATAAAGAAATTCAATATTTATCTGTATGGGAAGGCATTTAAGTTGCAAACGGATCACAAACCCTTGTCGTTTCTAGCGCAGGCTAGACATGAAAATTCTAGATTACTCCGTTGGTCATTACTGATGCAGCCATTTGAGTTTAGCATAGAGTATATATCTGGAAAGACAAATCTGGGAGCGGATTTTTTAAGCCGCCATCCGTGTGATGAGAATCACCGTAAGCCCCAGAAATAATAATAAATTTCTCTATGTGTATATAGAATTATAGACTGACATATAACGTCTGTTTTAAGAGGGGAGAATTTGTCGTGAAACATTCTAAATCCACATATATAAATTAAAAGGTAAATGTAAAGCCTAACACATAAATTCAATAAAAGGAAAGAGAAATGGTAAAAGTACAGTGCTGTCACAATGGCGTACAAAAATCCCCCTTGTTTTCTACTTCGTCTGCAAATTGTAACGTTTCACGTTGATAGTAAAGCCTACTGCATCACTACACGCTTTCTACAATAAAACGTGTACTGCATTTCTAAGAAAACCTTGAGCTAGGCACACTGCGTAATGACCTAAATTAATACTTCCATTAATTTCATTTTATACACTACGTTAACATAAAGGAAAGGACAGATGGATTTAGGATAGAGAGAGGGAGGGCTGAAAGCAGGAACGCATGCAACACGAACACGCGTCTCGCGATATACAATTAATGCCACCCTCCCCGCGCGAAAGGCCAGAGGCACTAATTTTTTTTCTTCAAATCGACAGTGATAAAAAACACTACCCATACGAGAGTTAGGTTTAAAAACCTGAAAAACGCTTATTAGGAAACATGACATTATACTGGTTTACGTTTGAAAGCCTGACAGTACCCAGACACCATAAAGTTTGGAAGTGAGGAGGTGGTAACAGCACGACTATCCTAGAAGAAAATACATATTTTGAACGCAGCCCCTTAGCCCCATTAAATTTATATATTTGGGTTCCTTAGGACTTGCTGACAAAGAATATGTTAAGTGTTACGCAAATAGTCTAGGAATTAACAAATTATAGCCAAAAGAAAATAGTGAGGGTGTCAGACAACACCAAAAAATAATCGCACAGTGGCATGTTTTGAAACCACTATTTTACGGGAAATGGGCCACCATGTAAAATCCTATTTGATTGGATAGAAGTAAATGTAAGGCTAAACACGATTAGTCGGGCTACAAATACTAATTTTTTTGTTGTTAGGGAAACGTGAGTAGGGGTACTTCTTTTTTTGAAAAGCTGTGTAAACATGGCCCGATTGGTTAGACCCGCCAATATAGTCAATTAAGAGCGTCAGTTCAGTGCCACATGTTAAAATAAACTTACTAAGAAACAGTGCGTTGAGAGCCAGATCATATTTTTCTAAATAAAAGTCTGGGACAGAGGCAGATCGGAATTTGTGCCATTATTCATCGCCAGTCAACGTATCTGTGTATTATTTCCATGAATTGTGGTAAGCTTGATATATTCGATATCTTTTTAATGAAAATTGAATGTAAATTGATAATTTATGTCTGTATATGTGTGTGGTTCAGTGGCAAACATGAGGCAAGGCCTAAATATTGCTCCAACCTGAACATGACGTGTCGGAGAAAAGTAAAACTGCATGGAATTGCCAAACAGTACACTGACACCTATCTTATTGACTAGATAGAACTAATGCTGGAATTGTAGAGGCGTAGTAACCATTTAGGAGGAGAATACTGGTGTAAATTGTTTCAGATGAAGCTAGCAGTTGGCCTATCGCTCTGAACTCAGTGTTTGTTATGTATTGTGTTCAGTATGGAAATAGATTATAAATTAGTTATGAAGTAGGAGGTACAACCTTCTTGTTTCAGGGACTGTGGTCCTAGTTATTGAAGCAGCACCTGGTCTGAGTTTTGCTGAATCCAGAGGCTGACAGCATACTCCTTGGTCCAGATAGCGACCAGTGAGGTGTCTCCAGAACACAGGAAGCAATCGAGCAGAGGAGTCTTTTCCTGCCGCCATCACGAAAGATAAGCTTCTGTGGCCAGAGTAGCTCAACATTATGTGCCCCCTCAAAAATTGACATTTTATCAAACACAGAGGGACAATTAATTGGTTCAAATGACAGGAACTGTGAACTTTTCCCAATACTATTTCCCCGATAATCAAACACTTGAATTCATGATGAAAAACAACAACCAAGCTTGAACAAAACCAGTATTACCTCATATTACTACTGCACAAATTACACACATAGAATAATAATAATAAACTATGTCAATACAAAGTTCATATATATAAACTGTGTACATAATACTTGTAATTACATTTGATTGTGATTCCTGGTTCACTGTGTAGTTGAATCAGGATACCTAATATTTGAAGGAATTAATACATATATTTTTAAACTTAAACACTTGACTCATTTAAGATAGTCTTATAGAGTGTTATATGTGTGTGAGTGTCACAGTGTTGTAAGTGTTGTGGAATAAATTAAATTGTTTATCTGTCTGTTGTTGTTGTGACTTACACTTCATCATTTTCATAACCCTAGACATTTAACGTAGTCATCACAATATTCCAGAATAATTCTGACTGAGGTATAAATGTGGTAGCAAGTAAGGTCATCTGTAATACACCACACTTATTAGATACAGATACCTTCACAGCTGATCCCAGTCAGTACACTAAGTCCCCTATAAATATTTATAACATCCCACTTTACCACATATGTACACAATTTATAGATAGAATCTTTGTATTGACATATATTATTATTGCAATATGTGTGTAAGTAGTGATGTAGTACTATGAGGTAATACTGGCTTTTCAAGCTAGGTTGTTGTTTGTCATCATGACTTCAAGTGTTTGTTTCTGGTGGAAATAATATTGGAAAGGTTCACAGTTTCTTTTTATTTGAAACAAATAAATGTCCCTCTTGATTTAAGGTAAAGTCACTTTTAGAGGGGGGTATACACAAGATTGAGCTGCTCTGGCCACGAAATCTTAACTTCTGTGTGGGCGGCAGGAAACAGTCTCCGCTGCTCGCTTGCTTTACCGTTTCCTTGAGAAACAACACTGGTCGATATCTTGACCAAGGAGTATGCTAACAGCCTCCGGATTCAGCAAAACTCAGACCATGTGCTGCTTTAATACGTTAGTACCACGGTCCCTGAAACAAGAAGGTTGTACCTCCTACTTCAGAACTAATTTATAATCTATTTCCACACTGAAGCACAATACATAACAAACACCGAGTTCAGCGCGGTAGGCCAACTGCTAGCTTCTCATGTAACAGTATACACCAGTATTCCTCTCCCCAATGGTTACAACGCCTCTGCAATTCCAGCATTATTTCCTTCTATTCAATAAGATAGGTGTCATAGTACTATTTGGCAATCCCATGCAGTTATACTCCTCTCCGACAAGTTTTGTTCATGGTGGAGCAATATCTAAGCTTTGCCTCATGTTTGTTACTGAACCACACACATACAGACATAAATTATCAATTCACATTCAATTTTCATCTAAAAGAGATCAAATATGTCTAGCTTACCACAATTCAAGGAAATATTAAACAAATACGTTGACTGGCGATGAGTTATGGCACAATTCCGATCTGCCTCTGTCCCAGGCTTTCATTAGAAAAATATGAACTGGTTCTCAACGCACTTGCTTCTACACAGTTTAATTTCAAAAAGTGGCACTGAACCGACGCTCCTAATTGACTATATTAAATGGTCTAGCCAATAAGACCATGTTTACAAAAGCATTTGAAAAAAGTACCCTTCCTACCGTTTCCCTTAACAACCAAAAATAGTATTTGCAGTCGACTAATCATGTTTCGCCTTACATATAATTCTAGCCAATCAAATCGGATTTAACGTGGTGGCCTCATTTCCTCTAAAGCAGTGTCCAAACACGCCATTATGAGCAAATATGATCCTGTGTTGTCAGACAACACCACTATAGTATTTTGGCTATAATTTGTTAATTATTAGACTATTTGCTTAACACCTAGCATATTCTTTGTCAGCAAGTCCTAAGGCACCCAAATATATAAGTTTAATGGAGCTAAGTGGCTGCGTTCAAAATGTGTATTTTCTTCTACCACCCGTTCACTTCTATACGATGGGGTGTCTTCTGTACTGTCAGGCTAATGTCAGGATTTCAGACGTAAAACAGTATTGGGTCATGTTTCCTAATAAGCATTAACCATGTTTTTTAAAACCTAACCTCGTATTGGTAGTGTTTTTTGTCCCTGTTTATTTGAAAAAAAAGCAAGCCTGCGTGCCTTTCGCGTGGGGTGGCATTAATTTCATATCGCGAGACGGTGGTAGTATTGCATGCGTTCCTCCGTACATCTCTCTCTCTCTCTCACTCTCTCTCTCTCTCTCTCTCTCTCTCTAAGCCCGTCTGTCTTTTAGTTTACGTAGTGCATAAAATATGACATTAATGGAATATTAAATCTAGGTCATTACGCAGTGTGTCTATCTCAAGGTTTTCTAAGAAATACAGTGCACACTTTATTTTTTAGAAACGCGTGTATTTGATGCAGTAGGCTTTACTAGTAAACGTGAAAGCGCTACAATTATGCAGACGAAGTAGAAAAAGGGGTTTTCCTTGTTTAACTAGCATGACGTTCTATAATACAGGCGTACGCTATTGTGACCGCACTGTTCTTTTACCATTCTTCTTTCCTTTTATTGAATTAATTCGTTAGGCTTTACATTTACTTTTTAATTTAGATATGTGGATTTAGAATGTTTCACGACAAATTCTCCCCACTTAAAACAGACGTTATATGTCAGTCTATAATTCTATATACACATAGAGAAATTTATGTCTATGCCTGGTGATTTCTTTGATTTTCATCGCACGGATGGCGGCTTAGAAAATCTGCATCACGTTTCTCTGATTTTATTTTGATCATGGATTAATGCAGGTGGGTCAATTCAAAGTAAGCACTACTGACGAAGGTTGCCTCAGACCTCTGCAATCCAAGAATCCATTTCAGTTATATTACTGAACAGCGGCAAGTGTTATTGCTTGTCTTATTGCTGATTAGCAATCAGTATTCACCATTTCTCTTCTCTGAGTCTGCTCAACGACATGTCCCGAGAATATTAGATGTTCCTCAATTTGTACGTTATGAGGAGTTGATCTATATGGTGATATCTGAGTTGTGTAGGGGATCCAATAATTTCCTGATCAGCCTTAATAAACACTCGGACTATCCTCAATTCAAAAAGGCAACAATGGAGACACTCTGCTCCTCCGAAATGTTCACAGCCAACAATTGGTCTGATCTCAGGCGTGATTGAATGTGGAAACACCCTTCTAATAATATATTTATAATGTTCTATAATGTGCCACTCAAATGGAGGCCATATTCACCAACTATAGTTCCGCCTACCGACAATCTGGTGAATTAAGATAATATGTGGGGAAATGAGTTTCTGCATCAGAAATCAATTCGCCCTTAGCATTGCTATAAGATGTGTGGGTTATCTCCATCCAGGGTCCGAACACTACTTCCCCTTGGACGGTGTAGGGTCGGGTGACTACCAATGTCACCAGTGCCCTTTTAATGCTAAGTTAATAGCCATATTGTGAAGCGCTGTGAGCATTTTCCCAATTGCTCACTCGTCCACTCCCCACTTTTCTTCTGTTAACAATTTGTTTCGGTTTTAACTTAGGCGGATCATCTTCAATGTCAATGTCAGCCAGCTCCCTAAATGCGGCTTCAAACTGTGCCTGGGTTGACTGGTCTGAGTTTCTATTTTCTCTGGATGCCTTTCTCAGAGTTGCGAATCTAAATATTTTTGGTGAACACTGTTGGGGGGAAGGTGGATACCTATCCTCTATGTCAACCTTATTATTGTTATTTTCCTTGTTATTGTTAGGCCCATATGTTTCAGAATGCTTGGCTGGCATCTGATTATGATTTTCCCAACTTGGGGACTGTACCTTGCTACATTTTTCACAGGCCCCCACAAATTGTGCAATATCAGCAGCTACTTGGGGCCAGTAGAATTTTTTCCGATGTCCTTTGACGGGTGGTCCCATTTCTCTGGTGTCCACCGTCTGGTACAACATGAGCTTGTGCCATCACTTTTTCCCTGTAGGGGGTTGGCAATACCAATTGTCCCTGTTCTTTGGATCCTGCTCTAGCTTTCCTGAAGAGCAGTCCTTCCTTCAAATAAAATTGTCCTTTCTTAGGGTGTGCATGGCTTGTTGGCAATTTACCAAAGCAAGGTTTTAATGTTTTATCTTTTGCCTGGGCCTTTCTCATCTGCTTATGAGAATAAACTAGTGGTGGTTCCTCCTCCGTTCCACTAGGGGTCGACCTGACCTGAAGCGTGGCCATTACCACAGGTTTTACCGGGCTTCCTAGAAAAACATATTTGCTTCCTAACACCAGCGGGTAATTAGGGTCGTCACACACGGCTGCTCTAATCACTCCTTCCACGTACCTTGTCTCTACATTGATCTCGGCTACGGGAAGTGTCATGGTGGATATTCCCTTTACGGCCCCTTGTATCTCCACTTTCTCTGTGGTATACTGTTCAGGGTGCACTAGGGTTGCACTCACAACTGAGTCATATTCTAAACCTGAATCGTAAAGGCACCTAACCTTGGCACCATTACATGTCACTTCTTCACAGATGGGGGGATGTTGAAGATTTATATGATTCTCTGTCAGTTTCTTCTTCCTCTTGTCCACTGTTATCATGCATGCCGCGTGATATGGAGGAACTTTCCTACCACATTCACTAGTATTATGATTATGCATCCTGCATATTTGACAATATTTTCCTTCCTGTCTGAAGGGTTTCCTGTCATCATATTTCCTTTCACTGAATTGTGGGGTTTTATGTTTATTATCATAACGTGGCCTATCAAACTGATGCTTACCTTTGTTTTGATCTCTATGATCAAATTCATTAAAGTTTTGTGGTGCCTTAAAATTATCTACCTGTTTCTTTTTATTACTTGTTACCTCTGCCTGAGCTGCTTGATACCTTTCAGCGACATTTAGTAACTCACCCAGTCTCTCTGCACCTTGTTCCATGAGAAACTTTCTCAGGTCTGGAGCCATGGACTCTCTTAATTGTTCTATAAGGATCATTTCCTTAAGATCTTGGGTTTTCCCCAGAGAAGTCCATTTCTCCAAGTATGTCTCTAACCGTGCAGAGAACTGGTGATAGGTTTCACCTGACAGTAGTTTAGCATTCCTAAATTTTTTCCTATAAAATTCTGCGTTCTTTTCATATCTTAACAAAAGAGCCTGCTTTAGCATGTCATAATTTTCTTGATCATCTCTGCTCATTTTGGCAAAAACTTCATAAGCCGTACCACGAAGCCCTTGAGATAACTTTAAGCTACACCTTTCTCTCTCTAACCCATACGTGGTAGCTAATAGTTCATATCTATTTAGATAGCTCTCGATATCATCTTCTTTCTCAACAAAATGATCTAAATGAAAGTTCATAGCTGAGGTTGAGGCTCCCTGACTAGCAGAGGCATCAGAGGTAAAGGGACTGGCACCATTTTCAGGAGCATGGCTTTGAAATTCAAACTCCCTTAGTCGTAACTCGTGCTCCCTTTGTAATCTCTTATCTTCTGCTTCCCTCTCTGCAGCCAATCGCTTGTCTTCCCTTTCTGCAGCTTGCCTTCTTTCCTCTGCTTCCAATTGTAACTTTTTAGCCTCAGCCTCCAATTGTACTTTCTTAGCCTCAGCCTCTAATGCCCTAGCCTCTTTGTCAGCCTCAATCTGCAACCTCTTAATTTCTTTTTTAGCCTCTAACTTTCTTTCAGCCTCTTTTTCTAATCTTTTTTCTTCGCGTTCAATAAATTTGTCACATTCAGTAGTGACATAAGCAATCATAACTTGCCCGTCCATTCCTAACTCTTTAGCAGCCTGCATAGCAGCAGATCGAAATTTTGCCAGGTCGGCCATTGTCTACCAGGCAAATTTATACAATGTCTAACTTAAACAAGTCAATCTATACTAATTATCTAAGGACAACCACAAGCACTGAGAGCTCAACCTTATTTATTTCCACCCAAGGATACCTTTTAATTTTTTATTATTCCCTGAAGTGAATTACCCCCAATATATAATAGGAGAAGATTCAAAATCCCGGACAGGACCCCAATATATGTGGTAAAGTGGGATGATATAAATATTTATAGGGGACTTAGTGTACTGACTGAGATCAGCTGTGAAGGTATCTGTATCTAATAAGTGTGGTGTGTTACAGATGACCTTACTTTGCTACCACATTTAGACCTCAGTCAGACTTATTCTGGAATATTGTGATGACTACGTTGAATGTCTAGGGTTATGATAATGATGAAGTGTATGTTCACAACAACCAACAGACAGATAAACAATTTAATTTAATCCACAATACTTTACAACACTGTGACACTCACATACATAGAACACTCTATAAGACTATCTTAATAAGTCAAGTGTAACTTTTAAAAATATGTATTAATTCCTGTCAATAATAGATATCCTGATTCAACTACAAAGTGAACCAGGAATCACAATCAAATGTAATCACAAGTTGTATGTACACAATTTATAGATAGAATCTTTGTATTGACATATATTATTATTGCAATATGTGTGTAAGTAGTGATGTAGTACTATGAGGTAATACTGGCTTTTCAAGCTAGGTTGTTGTTTGTCATCATGACTTCAAGTGTTTGTTTCTGGTGGAAATAATATTGGAAAGGTTCACAGTTTCTTTTTATTTGAAACAAATAAATGTCCCTCTTGATTTAAGGTAAAGTCACTTTTAGAGGGGGGTATACACAAGATTGAGCTGCTCTGGCCACGAAATCTTAACTTCTGTGTGGGCGGCAGGAAACAGTCTCCACTGCTCGCTTGCTTCACCGTTTCCTTGAGAAACAACACTGGTCGATATCTTGACCAAGGAGTATTCTACCAGCCTCTGGATTCAGCAAAACTCAGACCAGGTGCTGCTTTAATACGTTAGTACCACGGTCCCTGAAACAAGAAGGTTGTACCTCCTACTTCAGAACTAATTTATAATCTATTTCCACACTGAAGCACAATACATAACAAACACCGAGTTCAGCGCGGTAGGCCAACTGCTAGCTTCTCATGTAACAGTATACACCAGTATTCCTCTCCCCAATGGTTACAACGCCTCTGCAATTCCAGCATTATTCCCTTCTATTCAATAAGATAGGTGTCATAGTACTATTTGGCAATCCCATGCAGTTATACTCCTCTCCGACATGTTTTGTTCATGGTGGAGCAATATCTAGGCTTTGCCTCATGTTTGTTACTGAACCACACACATACAGACATAAATTATCAATTCACATTCAATTTTCATCTAAAAGAGATCAAATATGTCTAGCTTACCACAATTCAAGGAAATATTAAACAAATACGTTGACTGGCGATGAGTTATGGCACAATTCCGATCTGCCTCTGTCCCAGGCTTTCATTAGAAAAATATGAACTGGTTCTCAACGCACTTGCTTCTACACACTTTAATTTCAAAAAATGGCACTGAACCGACGCTCCTAATTGACTATATTAAATGGTCTAGCCAATAAGACCATGTTTACAAAAGCATTTGAAAAAAATTACCCTTCCTACCGTTTCCCTTAACAACCAAAAATAGTATTTGCAGTCGACTAATCATGTTTCGCCTTACATATAATTCTAGCCAATCAAATCGGATTTAACGTGGTGGCCTCATTTCCTCTAAAGCAGTGTCCAAACACGCCATTATGAGCAAATATGATCCTGTGTTGTCAGACAACACCACTATAGTATTTTGGCTATAATTTGTTAATTATTAGACTATTTGCTTAACACCTAACATATTCTTTGTCAGCAAGTCCTAAGGCACCCAAATATATAAGTTTAATGGAGCTAAGTGGCTGCGTTCAAAATGTGTATTTTCTTCTACCACCCGTTCACTTCTATACGATGGGGTGTCTTCTGTACTGTCAGGCTAATGTCAGGATTTCAGACGTAAAACAGTATTGGGTCATCTTTCCTAATAAGCATTAACCATGTTTTTTAAAACCTAACCTCGTATTGGTAGTGTTTTTTGTCCCTGTTTATTTGAAAAAAAGCAAGCCTGCGTGCCTTTCGCGTGGGGTGGCATTAATTTCATATCGCGAGACGGTGGTAGTATTGCATGCGTTCCTCCGTACATCTCTCTCTCTCTCTCTCTCTCTCTCTCTCTCTCTCTCTCTCTCTCTCTCTCTCTCTCTCTCTCTCTCTCTCTCTCTCTAAGCCCGTCTGTCTTTTAGTTTACGTAGTGCATAAAATATGACATTAATGGAATATTAAATCTAGGTCATTACGCAGTGTGTCTATCTCAAGGTTTTCTAAGAAATACAGTACACGCTTTTTTTTTTATAGAAACGCGTGTATTTGATGCAGTAGGCTTTACTAGTAAACATGAAAGCGCTACAATTATGCAGACGAAGTAGAAAAAGGGGTTTTCCTTGTTTAACTAGCATGACGTTCTATAACACAGGCGTACGCTATTGTGATCGCACTGTTCTTTTACCATTCTTCTTTCCTTTTATTGAATTAATTCGTTAGGCTTTACATTTACTTTTTAATTTAGATATGTGGATTTAGAATGTTTCACGATACTGGTATCAGGATCAGAGTGGAGAATAGGCAGATGTCGAAACAGAATTCTCTTCACCGCCAGACAGTGAGGATGGAAAGTTAGAACCAGCTTGAGTCTGTCAGACTGGACAGAAGGTTTAGTAGTGAGTGCAATCTGACGAGTGACGCGTGTGATACGATAAAGAGCATCAGATAAAACATGTTCTGGATAAAGACGTTGGCGAAAGAACTCGAGCATCTCTTGAGCTCGCTGATGGAAATCATCGTCATCGTGACATAACCGACGCAAGCGAAGAAGTTGAGATATTTTTATAACCCCTACAGCATTTTTATAATATTCCACACACTGCCACATTTAGCATTCCCTTACTCAATTTTTTGGTCATCTATAGATATCGTCAGCTGCATGTGATTTAAGCGTTTGCTACAACAATCAACAATAGACAGGGATAGTCATTTGATCATGTATACCTACCAAGAAGACGTCTTTGCTCGTGATCAACTTTATGTAGCGCTCATGCGAGGAAGGAACCCTGATAATTTTAAAGTAAATATTCAAGACACAGACTATTAAGACAAACATTCTGAAGATAACTGTACATTTACAATAAATGTTGTAATTAAAGAGATGTTATGTATTTGGTCAAATTACACTTAATTTATCTAGTCCCACCTCTCAGTCTTCTAACTGTGCTGCAGATGATGAACGTTTAAGTTGTTGGTTTTAGTTCTTCTCCCGTTATTGTTGTGACGTGTACCTTTGATTTTCTTTAATTTTTTGTGGTAAAAAGTTTTTTTACGGTATGGGGTAACTAGCCCCATGCCCAACCCACCATAGTCGCTTTTTACGACAAGCCGGGTTGGGTACAATGTTACTATTCTTCGTTCCCCTTTCGGGTCACACGGGCGTACATACTTGCTCGTATAAATATAAGATCTTTAATAGATGGTGCAGGACACGTAAGTGTGGCGTGTACTTGATGAGCATACGTAAGTGTGGCGTGAACTTGTTGAGAACGTGCAAGTTTGGAGTGAACTTGTTAAAGGACTGTGCTCGACAGAGACAGCTGATCAGTATTGATGATGATAAGGAAGTGATGTACGTACACAAACGATGAGACGTTATTGGGTGGGATAAAATGTTGACACTTTATGGTATATAGTTTGTGTCTGTGGAAACTGAAACTGCAGTTGAAGTGAGATGTATGATAAGCAGCAACTCACAAAACACAAACAGTTGAAGTGAGATGTTAGATAAACAGTAACTCATAAAACATAAACAGTTAGCACCAAATGAAAAAAACAGACATGAAAAAATATAGGAAAAATAATATCTTGGCCTAATGATGAATCCCGACAAACTAATAACTTCTTCTTCTTCCTCTTCATTACCATCTTCTTTTTCTTCCTCGTCTACTTCTTCAAGTACCATACTAAGCGGACATATGTGATCATGTATTTCCATAACTTCCTGTCACCAGCACTCTTCATCTGTTCCGCTGTTGGCGTCTGTTCATGTTACGATGTTAAACTACCTTCCCTCTTTGTCTTTCTGGTTTCTCCTGCAATCTTTTCTATTTTCACAACACACTATATCTTCTCTACACACATCTTCTCTACATACCAGCTCTTCTCTATACACCAGCTCTTCTCTACACACCATATCTTCTCTACACACCATATCTTCTCTACACACCATATCTTCTCTACATACCAGCTCTTCTCTACACACCAGCTCTTCTCTACACACCATATCTTCTCTACACACCATATCTTCTCTACACACCAGCTCTTCTCTACACACCATATCTTCTCTACACACCAGCTCTTCTCTACACACCAGCTCTTCTCTACACACCATATCTTCTCACATACCATATCTTCTCTACACACGATATCTTCTCTACACACGATATCTTCTCTACACACCAGCTCTTCTCTACACACCAGCTCTTCTCTACACACCAGCTCTTCTCTACACACCATATCTTCTCTACACACCATATCTTCTCTACACACCATATCTTCTCTACACACCATATCTTCTCTACACACCAGCTCTTCTCTACACACCATATCTTCTCTACACACCATATCTTCTCTACACACCATATCTTCTCTACACACCAGCTCTTCTCTACACACCATATCTTCTCTACACACCATATCTTCTCTACACACCATATCTTCTCTACACACCATATCTTCTCTACATACCACCTCTTCTCTACACACCATCTCTTCTCTACACACCAGCTCTTCTCTACACACCATATCTTCTCTACACACCATATCTTCTGTTCATACCATATCTTCTCTACATACCAGCTCTTCTCTACACACCATATTTTCTCTACACACCATATCTTCACTACACACCATATCTTCTCTACACACCAGCTCTTCTCTACACACCATATCTTCTCTACACACCATATCTTCTCTACACACCAGCTCTTCTCTACACACCATATCTTCTCTACACACCATATCTTCTCTACACACCAGCTCTTCTCTACACACCAGCTCTTCTCTACACACCATATCTTCTCTACACACCAGCTCTTCTCTACACACCAGCTCTTCTCTACACACCATATCTTCTCTACATACCAGCTCTTCTCTACACACCATATCTTCTCTACACACCAGCTCTTCTCTACACACCATATCTTCTCTACACACCATATCTTCTCTACATACCAGCTCTTCTCTACACACAATATCTTCTCTACACACCAGCTCTTCTCTACACACCATATCTTCTCTACATACCAGCTTTTCTCTACACACCATATCTTCTCTACACACCATATCTTCTCTACACACCAGCTCTTCTCTACACACCATATCTTCTCTACACACCATATCTTCTCTACACACCAGCTCTTCTCTACACACCATATCTTCTCTACACACCAGCTCTTCTCTACACACCATATCTTCTCTACACACCATATCTTCTCTACACACCAGCTCTTCTCTACACACCAGCTCTTCTCTACACACCATATCTTCTCTACATACCATATCTTCTCTACACACCATATCTTCTCTACACACCATATCTTCTCTACACACCATATCTTCTCTACACACCATATCTTCTCTACACACCATATCTTCTCTACACACCATATCTTCTCTACATACCAGCTCTTCTCTACACACCATATCTTCTCTACACACCATATCTTCTCTACACACCATATCTTCTCTACACACCATATCTTCTCTACATACCAGCTCTTCTCTACACACCATATCTTCTCTACATACCAGCTCTTCTCTACACACCATATCTTCTCTACACACCAGCTCTTCTCTACACACCATATCTTCTCTACACACCATATCTTCTCTACACACCATATCTTCTCTACACACCAGCTCTTCTCTACATACCAGCTCTTCTCTACACACCATATCTTCTCTACACACCAGCTCTTCTCTACACACCATATCTTCTCTACATACCAGCTCTTCTCTACACACCATATCTTCTCTACACACCAGCTCTTCTCTACACACCAGCTCTTCTCTACACACCAGCTCTTCTCTACATACCAGCTCTTCTCTACACACCATATCTTCTCTACATACCAGCTCTTCTCTACACACCATATCTTCTCTACACACCATATCTTCTCTACACACCAGCTCTTCTCTACATACCAGCTCTTCTCTACACACCAGCTCTTCTCTACACACCAGCTCTTCTCTACACACCATATCTTCTCTACACACCATATCTTCTCTACACACCATATCTTCTCTACACACCATATCTTCTCTACATACCACCTCTTCTCTACACACCACCTCTTCTCTACACACCAGCTCTTCTCTACACACCATATCTTCTCTACACACCATATCTTCTGTTAATACCATATCTTCTCTACATACCAGCTCTTCTCTACACACCATATTTTCTCTACACACCATATCTTCACTACACACCATATCTTCTCTACACACCAGCTCTTCTCTACACACCATATCTTCTCTACACACCATATCTTCTCTACACACCAGCTCTTCTCTACACACCATATCTTCTCTACACACCAGCTCTTCTCTACACACCATATCTTCTCTACACACCAGCTCTTCTCTACACACCAGCTCTTCTCTACACACCATATCTTCTCTACATACCAGCTCTTCTCTACACACCATATCTTCTCTACACACCAGCTCTTCTCTACACACCATATCTTCTCTACACACCATATCTTCTCTACATACCAGCTCTTCTCTACACACAATATCTTCTCTACACACCAGCTCTTCTCTACACACCATATCTTCTCTACATACCAGCTCTTCTCTACACACCATATCTTCTCTACACACCATATCTTCTCTACACACCAGCTCTTCTCTACACACCATATCTTCTCTACACACCATATCTTCTCTACACACCAGCTCTTCTCTACACACCATATCTTCTCTACACACCAGCTCTTCTCTACACACCATATCTTCTCTACACACCATATCTTCTCTACACACCATATCTTCTCTACACACCAGCTCTTCTCTACACACCATATCTTCTCTACACACCATATCTTCTCTACACACCATATCTTCTCTACACACCATATCTTCTCTACACACCATATCTTCTCTACACACCAGCTCTTCTCTACATACCATATCTTCTCTACACACCAGCTCTTCTCTACACACGATATCTTCTCTACACACCAGCTCTTCTCTACACACCATATCTTCTCTACACACCATATCTTCTCTACACACCAGCTCTTCTCTACATACCATATCTTCTCTACACACCAGCTCTTCTCTACACACGATATCTTCTCTACACACCAGCTCTTCTCTACACACCATATCTTCTCTACACACCATATCTTCTCTACACACCATATCTTCTCTACACACCATATCTTCTCTACACACCATATCTTCTCTACACACCATATCTTCTCTACACACCATATCTTCTCTACACACCATATCTTCTCTACATACCAGCTCTTCTCTACACACCATATCTTCTCTACACACCATATCTTCTCTACACACTATATCTACTCTACACACCATATCTTCTCTACATACCAGCTCTTCTCTACACACCATATCTTCTCTACACACCATATCTTCTCTACACACCAGCTCTTCTCTACACACCATATCTTCTCTACACACCAGCTCTTCTCTACATACCAGCTCTTCTCTACACACCATATCTTCTCTACACACGGATCAAACCCGGGCGACGGCATTTGAGGATTTTTCGTCGACCGGGAATTGGACTGGATTAACTCGAGACCTGGCGAGGACATTTGAAGGAGTGTCGTCGACCAGGGATTGGCGGTTCCTGAGCCGACCCAGCTCTAATGGGTACCTCCGAAATCGGCGAGTATCTGCCTGAATGGCGAGGGACACCTGTCTCTGTACAAGAAAAGGGATACTCACGTAAAATCAATGTCAGGTTAGACATTAATAATAACCTGAGATTTCGCCTCGAGTATTAGCGGGCGTACGAAAACAAAAATAAACAGTATTGTACTGTCAAAATAGTTCCCAGTGGGACCTCCCCCTTCCCATCAGCTGTCACCCAGGGCGGACCGTCCGCTCGTACCTCTCTAAGTACGCCACTGTTACAGGTCATCAGGACGCAGTGCCTGAACTAAACAGGAAGCGAATAAACAACCTGAATGGAAGCTCTTTCTTCTCGACAAAAACTCTAGTCAAAAGTAAACAAGGAAATGTGACTCTGGACTGCGAAAATAGGAGAAAAAAAAACAAAACAAAAAACGAATGCCAACAAATCATTGGCACGCAAAAAACAAAAAACCCCATCTCCTCTTTCGGGTATTCCATGGCATAGTATCAGCCATCAGCCATGGTAGCATTTCAACAACAACAGTTAAGTGTCGCATGACAAGGCTTATCTCTGAATGCGCATCAAGAACCAGGTTCAGCTATTGGCAGGCACTGAAGCAAGCCAACAGAGGGCGCAATTTTTTAACCCATTAACACACGAGATCTCCTCATACAACAGCAGCGTTGAAAACTATGTACACGAATATATCTTTGGTGCAAAGGTTAAAAAACAGAACGTGCCGTCTGCGTTTTCAGTTTGAACCTGGTCTGGTATCAGAGAGCATACACCTCCGAGAAGGTAGACATTTTTTTGGCTTCTGAGCGCAAAGTGCGCCATACCACGTCTGCGTTAGAGATACAAGTATTTCAACCCTCTTGTGAATAATTGGTATACAGAGATTATGGTACATTTGATTAGAAAAAAAAACGTGTTTTGCTATGAAATTGAACCATTGCTAGAAGCACAGAGTTTCATATGATCCTGATCAAGTTGGGTTTCCGTAGCTTAATATTACGATATTCGAAAGAATGAGTAAAATGTATCAGGGAATGTTTCACAACGTAAACCACCTGGCAGCAATGACATCATCTTTGTTACTGTAGCTTTACCGTTATATACAACATTTTGTCTGGTGAGAAACACAAATTAGGGTATTAGCGTACAACCGATTTAGAAGGCAGTATTGTAAGTGTAGAGAAAATAACTGTTTTTGAGCTCTTCGCTAATTAAGGGGCGAAAATGATGACACTCACATAAAGGAAAATTGTTAAAAGAGTTCACAACTTTAATACGTAACTGTTACAGCACGTGTTCATTGTCCAGGCAGTTCTGCTGTATGACCTTGAAACATGGAATGAAGGAAAAAGTAGAATCAAGAAGTTACAGACTTTCATAATTGGGTGCGTGAGAAGAACAGAAAGATTAAACTGATACGATATCTTCTTCTTCTTCCATCCTTAGCCACCAACCGGCAAAGCAGTATGTGGCCAGTACGCCTAGTGGCGTCTTAGGGCAACAACAAATTGATCAATCTATCGCCGTTTCCACCACGCCTAGTGGCGTCTTTGTGGAACAGAAACAGACCAAACAATCTATCGTTGTTTCCGTAATCAGATTGGTTGGCAAGCAGGTGATCAGCCCACTGTGCGAAGTTTTTACGGGATGGGGTAAACAGCCCCATGCCCAACCCTCCTTAGTCGCTTTTTACGACATGCGTGGTAGGGTGCAGTGTTACTATTCTTTGCTCCCCTTTCGGGCCCCGGCAACACACGGGTGATGATACGATATGATAGCCAATAATTGATATCGTATCAGACCACAAGTTCTTTTAGATTTAAACATGCGCCCTAATATGACCAACAGACCGTGTTGAACGGAGCACATCCCGCCAAAACGAGGCGAAACTCCTATATAACACAAAACAAACAAACAGGACAGCCAATGTGGAACTAGTGGGAGGTATGAGATAAATGTCATCAGAAGAGAGTTAAGGAAATGACGTTCACGCTGAATATACTAAACTGTCTCACTAAACAGTGAGGTGATAGAATTTATAAAGCGGTCAATGTTCCAGAATCTCCAGGACAACAAGAATTAATTAGAGAAAGATCCAAAAACACTTGAAGAAGATAACTAAAGGCAGAATCATGGAAGCCATGAAAATATAAAAAGGACTAGAACCGATGACACATGACTTGAGGGTTGAAGGGCTATGCTCCACAGAGCGCGGAAAAGAAGTGAAGCATGACTGTCTTATCTGTTTTCTTTGTTCTAATTGATCAGTAACGAAAATTACAATCCTGCTGTCTTGACATGCTGATTGACTTCCGTGCGCGCTGTTGGGTGTGACCTTTGAGATACCCCAGTGTTACATCTTCTTTTGCGCACCACGACGTGTTCGCTTATGTGAATCGCTGTCGTGCTCAAACGAAGGGGATTGTGAATGGAACGACACCGCTTGAAACAATGACGTATATAATTTATGCAGGCAGATGGAACGACACCGCATGAAACAATGACGTATTATAATTTATGCAGGCAGACGCGTACAGAGATGCAGAAGTGAGTATCGTCTGCTGCGCTCTCTTTGGGTTGTGTTCTCGATGTGTACAGACGTGTCTGTGTGAGCTCCATGCTCAAATATATGTGTCCGCAGATAAACTCTCAATTTCTCAGGATGTCGGCATTGTGAGTGAATGCCAGATGCGGTATTTGATCAAGGGAGTATTCTAAACTACTTTGTCATTATATTTCGAATATGTCGCGTTAGACGACTGTGTTGCGGACTTCAGACAGACAGACTGATTCGTTATCTTGATGTGTTAGACTTGAAGGCCTACTGCTATGGTGTCACATATATATGTAAATAGTGCAACAGTGACTGGTCCACCTTTGCTTCCCCATCTAAGGTTTATAATTTTTGCTACGCGAAACCACGAAATTCATTGACTGTAGACTCACCTTTGAAGCCACACCTATTTTTTCTGTTGACATGCGCTGACAAGGTTTACCTACGTTCAGACAGGCTAGATAACAGTCAGCAAGAGCCATGATTCGCTTATCTCAATTATCACGCGAGCTGATTTGGCAATCATAATTGTTGAACAGGCAGACGTGCGCGTAGAGATAAAAGCGGCTTCTTTGATCAGGGGGAAACGCGAGCAGAGAGTTCCCGACGTAACTGTTTGATGTTCAATGATTCAGGGGACTTAAGTAAAATAAAAAGGGCGATAACATTATCACCGTACCGTGGAAGTATTTTGAACTACGGCAGCGGACGAAAATCAAAGAAAGCCCGTTCGCACGGAAACTGTCTGTGTTGTTGGTCGGTTTCGGTGAGCAAAATTCTTTATCTCGGGAGTCGAACGAGTTGATTTTCCTGATATGGCCGAAGGCGCGACTTATCACACCAGTTAGTGAAATAACAGCATTTCTGTATAAATACTCCGTCCTCCCAAAGTCAGTTTATCAGTTCGCTCAGGAAATTTTGGAAATCTAGCTCGTGATTCTAAAGCCATTGTGAAAAGTGTGTGATAGCATTCCGTGGAGATTGTTCTATTTCTGATTGCGGTAATATATATTAGCATTTAGGTGATTTAATGTGTTAAAGGTTATCATTATAATTCACTTGGATTTTTCTAAGTGCTAAGACTAACATATTAAATAACATGTTGCTAATATTTCCAGCTGTAAGGTAGATTTAATCACCCGCTATCATTCAGAAAGAGATGTTTTAATTGGCTAAATAATACACAAGGCGATTGATACTTGACGGAATTCAATTCATTTATATCCATTATGTGTAATTATCTAAGTGATTAGTGTAATATCATGTGGCGAAACAAATAGCTAGTAATGACAGGCGATATTTGTAACGTAGTCATAATTAAATTACCACTGATATTGTGCGCTGAGTGTTTTACCGGGTGGGAGGGGAAAGGCGCATACATTAAACCCAATCCGTCCCAGTTGAGCGAAGCGTGATAAGACAGACTAGGACATGTGTGCCGTTTAATTTAGTTAAATGGCGGAGAGGATAAGAGATCTTAACCTTACGCGTGATAGGATAGAATATTGATATTGTGGTTAAATGTTTTGTTTTCTTCCACATCTAGTACTGATCACAAACCAGCTGCTAGCGGTCTAATAGTTCCAGTAACATTCTTATTTAATATCGGGTCTTCGAGGTTGACCTGTGCGGTCCTCTTGCTTCATCTAGAGAGAGAGAGAGAGAGAGAGAGAGAGAGAGAGAGTCCAAACATATGAACTATAAGAATAAGTATAACTGGACATATAAAATACCCAGATTTTTTGCATTCAATTGTATCAGCCCGCTGTGGCCAAACATATATATATATATATATATATATATATATATATATATATATATATATATATATATATATATATATATATATATATATATATATATATATATATATATATATATATATATATATATATATATATATATATATATATATATATAACATTGTTCCCGACTACTGACACTTGTGTTTTCCAAACGAATCTATCCAAGAGAATACATTAGTTCATAATCGGCACTCAACCCAGGAGAGAAAAGCCGATAGGATATACTATCACTATTATATCTTTTTACTAACAGTTTACCGACCAGATGTTTCCTTTAACCATTGGAAGTACTGTCTACTGTGAACACTAGATCGCGGTTTATATTTTGCTACATGAACTATCTGATGTGACATTATCATATCCAATAAGCACCACCAAAGTAGGCGTTCCCCCTTAGGAAAATTACTTATTCGTGGAGGAACTGGGGCTCACTTCGGAGAAGCTCAACACTGGATTATGCTAACTGCACATGGATGTTAAGTTCAAGAGGTTATTAGCCCAGTAGTAAGTAAAGTGTGATTGATGTGGCCACGCATGAATGAGTGAGAGGAAATATGTTCTAGTTACGGAAACTGTACCATCCTTTAGTTTCTTTGCAATTACTGTTATTTTACGGGATAGCTTTACTAGGAACTGTGTTCTTTGCTATACTGTCTATTTCTATACCCTAGTGTTACTCTATGATTTTTTTGGGGGTTATTAACTTTCTTGCGGGATCTTTTCTCAACAAGAGGGTAGGACACTTTTGGGGTCATTTTCATAATTCTGTAACCTATGATTTTATTGATTTCTACATATTTGATGTTGTGAGAGTTTAAATGATAATAAACTAAACAAAACTTAATTAATTGTGTTGGTCAGCCTAGCCCATACCCAATCTCCATTTACTGTAGTTTTCACGTTTGTGTGTCTTGTTGTCACATAACTGTGTGTGTGTGTGTGTGTGTGCGTGAGTGGTTAAACATATATATTCCATGTATGGAGAGTAGGACTGTCTGTTAACAAATTACAGTCGTAAAGATAAGCTGGACTAGAGTATCTTCTCAATCCAGGGACAGATTCTACCCTTAAACTATTCACTAGTGAAATCTATTTCTTCTACCTTATTTCTCACTTATTGACCACTTTGCCTGTTCTGTTCAGACGGGACCAAATCTATCTTTAATACCCATCTAAAATTTACGATATATGGCCAGTATCAATGTGATTGATCATCAATTGTCATTTAGAATTTATGGAGCCTTTGTGATGTTAATAAAAGTACAGTCTCTGTCAGAGTGGAGTTGCTCGTTTATTTCAGTTCTACTGTTGGCGTTGTGCCTCTAGACATTTTACTTGGTTTACTTCAAATCATTATCTACATCACTCTACATAACGCAACACCCAGTCAGGGTGCCTGATAGGTGACGTTTGGGACTTCTCTGGATTTTCATGTCTGGAGATGGTCTGGGGTATGATGTCTGGTGGCGAAGTGGTGGGTTATGTCTGAATACGCCCTTGTGTGAGGTTGGTGCCGCCCTGTGTGTGACGTATGGTGCGCAATTCTTTGGAAATACACAAAGACGATGGCCCATCCTGCAAATATAATAGAAAGCCGTATGGCAGACGCTTAAACTACTGAATTAATTAATGTCCTCGACCTATTGTGAGCATAGACAAGTAACACTACACTTTATTTTGTGCAATATTTCTGCATAATTTCTTCTAATCCATCCCTAGATGTATACTGTGCTTGTTATTTCTTCTCATCCATCCCTAGATGTATACTGTGCTTGTTATTTCTTCTAATCCATCCCTAGATGTATACTGTGCTTGTTATTTCTTCTAATCCATCCCTAGATGTATACTGTGCTTGTTATTTCTTCTAATCCATCCCTAGATGTATACTGTGCTTGTTATTTCTTCTAATCCATCCCTAGATGTATACTGTGCTTGTTATTTCTTCTAATCCATCCCTAGATGTATACTGTGCTTGTTATTTCTTCTAATCCATCCCTAGATGTATACTGTGCTTGTTATTTCAAACCTTTAAGTACTTCACTGTGAGGTTTTTGTGCACTTTCTCATTCTTCTCCACGTCCATACCTGACGAGTAGCGCTACAAAACCAAATTGTATGTGTTTGTTCAAACCATCTGTAATTCTATTCTCCCTTTCTTCTTTCTGGCTGTTTCAACCCCCATACCTGATGAGTTGCCCTGCAGAACAATTTTCTATGAGTTTTGTGTCATTCCATTTTGGATTTGTCAATGACATGTCTCGTGATTTAGCGTGTACCAAGAGTCATTAGTTCTGACTCCATCGCCGAATTGTGTGTGATACCCTACATTGAACATACGTTAAGAAACGAGTTACATATTTTGCTCAAATTCTTACCACCTTTTCACGTGTCTCGTGATAGCAAACTTACCAGTTTCGTTAATAATCAAGAGTTTAGAATTTTCCATGGTAACGATTTTTTTGTTTTAGCCGTCTGGCCCTATTTATGTTTGCTACATTTGTCTAGCTATCTTGTCATGACAATCCTGATCTCGTCTATTTGTTATTCTCTGCTCCTTTTATTCCGATCGTTCCCGGTGTCAACATGTTTTGCTTGATCATTTGTAACCATGTGACAAATTAATTATGCTCGCCGTTTTATTTTTTCATTTTGCTTTGCCAAATCATGTCGGCTGCCATCTGTGCAACGAGGTCGGCAATAAATGGATCCCCATCGTCTTGTGTCTCTTGCCTTGCTGCTACACTCAGACAGGTTCCCATCTGTCCCCTCTTGATGTTCTTTTCCTAGTTAGAGCATTGTATTTCTCTTTTTAGTTTTCCTTCATATTTTTCTTCTATTATTGTTTCCAACACAGTTTAGTGTTTCTGTATATGGCAAAAATATTATATCTGTGTATTTTTAAAATCTCTTTCATTAATTATCTTTTTATTACTAGATTTTCTATGACTTCTTTATTTCTATCTTATCCTTACATTAGACTTTCGCTAGGAGTGATCGTGTAATATTGTTGTCCTAATATTCCATTTCTTAGCGGTTTATCACACATTTAGTATTCTCTCCAGAATCACATTTGTGTCCGCACAGTAGACATTTTTTTCGGTCTAACTAAAAACTGACCGCAGTTATACAATTGTTGAGGAAGCATATCAGTGAACAATACGACATTTTCACCCAGCTGTTATATTCGGCCTTTTTCTTCCTTTTTTAAAATTAACATACAAGTTTCAAGAAGTAAACCACAAAGCTAAGCTCTGAAGCATGCATTTCATCGCCCGGGCGGCCTTGGGGATTTTCCTGCCAGATCACGGCAAACGCCCAGGGATTGAGCAATAATGCTATGTTTGTAGATTACTAAGACCAGAAGTTGTGTTAGATGTCTAATTGTGCTAGCTTTGGGAGCTTCACGCTAGAATACCAGCAGAAGGATAGCTTAACATGACAGACTTATTGTGTGGTCTTTCTCCTGGAGACTGGATTGCGTTCCTTATGAAAGCAAAGACATATTGTGTGGTCTGTCTCCTGGAGGTTGGATATTGCTTCTTATGAAAACATCTATATGTTGACCTCATTCACGGTGCTTTATGGCACTTGCCTTGTTCTTGTCATCAGTTCCACATTAGTGATCATGTCATCAGTTCCACATTAGTGATCATGTCATCAGTTTCGCATTAGTGATCTTGTCATCAGTTCCACATTAGTGATCTTGTCATCAGTTCCACATTAGTGATCTTGTCATCAGTTTCCCATTGGTGATCTTGCCTTATCACTTAAATTCTTCTATTCTACGCATGCGCACATTTATAAACGTCTGTCAGTTTCTGGGTTTCACCAATATATAAATATAATTCTTTTTCTTTTCTCTCCCTACGGAGCATGGCACCAGCACAGCAGGAGGCCTACACAAAAACTTATCATGTGCTGCTGTAACAAGTTTCTGTAGCAATGTGTTCTACGTGATGAGGTTACCAATCTTATGCCCAACCCCGGATTAGTCATCTCATACAACATACCAGAGGAAGCACAGTCCTATTCTTGTTATAAGTACAATTAGGTCACGTGAAAGGACCCGTCATCTGCTTCTACATCCATTCTGTGTCTAATATTCTCTATTCTTCCTTTACGTCTTTGTCAACGTGATCTTATTATTATGTATTTTCATTCATGTCATTGTTGCGCTGTTTGCATGCTTTAGTATGTTGAAGAGTTAGTATCTCAGTTTGTTGTGGTCTCTACAGAAATTAAATATTTCTACATTCGTGCTTGGATTATCTACGTCGATATTTTTGTTTGTTTCATTAGGACATAACCTCTCAATCCTGGCGATTTTTCTATGCTCCTAATCGTCTCATTCTGACCTCTTTTCTCTCATTTATCAGATGTTGCTGTATCTAGTTGATATGTTTGTCTCGTCTTATCGAGACGCACCCGTTTATTTAAAACAGAGGCGTGTTTCCATGTTATGGAGTCACTTCATCTTGGATCTCATATTTCTCCCGTTTGTTCCATATTTGTACCTGATGCTTGTTTTGACCTGTCATAAAACTGTCTCTGACCATTCTGGATCATAATAGACAGAATGTACACTACTTTATTTCTAAGACATTGCACTTATATCGGATCCACGTAACACCATTTTTCAAACGTTTTTTGACCGGTTACTGTATGGTGCAGTTGAATGAAGAACAATTGGCCGTCTGTTCGACAGGACCTAAACATAAATTCAGAGACGCAGTAAAAAGGGGTAGGGGTTGGGGTTAAGTTTAGATATCATAAACTTAACCCTAAACTCAAATTAATTCTAACCCTAACGAAGTTTGCGACTTACTATGATGACATCTGTGGCGTGAGGTTTTTATTTGGCTCTTGGATCAGTATAGTACTGACAATTACAGAAATAGAATTTCTGCAGAAAATGGTGAAGTCCCAGTGTCTGAGAGAACTACTGGTATCACAAATTAGTTACGGCTGTGAATGATCTGATCTCGAAAAATTAGTAGAGAGGAGACCGACATAACTTGCCACCTCCGCTGTGTAACTAACTGTGATAGTAAGACAAGGAAACAGATTTTACTTAACAATGATACAATTGACAAGTCTTCAAATACAATTTCCTTATTATTTATTTAGTATATACACTATCTACTCTTGTGCTGAAGGGTGAATGTTGAAAAATGGAATGTAATGGATTTGTAAGTTTACATATGATTTACAAATATTTATATTTATATAGATATATAAATATATTACAAGTTTTCCAATTATAGGAACAAAAATTATATCAGCTGTGCTGTTATTCAATTATAGTACATGTATCATATGTGCTGTTAATTAAGTATATATATATATCATTTATTAGCTATGCTGTTAATCTTGTTTCTTTCTACGCTAAATCACTTTCTCGTCACTGACACTAACTTTTGCTCACAATTGCCGAAGGAAATGGTACTAATGTGTACTCATCTCTCAAAAGTTATGTCCTTCTTAGTTTGGTTGACACAAAACCGGCTGAGGATCGTTCCTTTAGCCCACCCAAGACTGAGGGGGACCAAAGATGTAGATTCTGTGCAACCTCTATGCTCCTGCGGAGTTCCAGGCAGCTGGATTGACGACCCACGATCTCAGTTTTGATGACACGAATAAAACCTGTAACAAGTAAAAATAGGGGTGTAAAACTCTGTTTGACTGCCGATGTAAAAGGTTGTTCAGTGTAAATGCCCAGATGTAACGTACTGTTTTGATGTGTTATGAATGTTAGTACGTTGAGCGTGTCGTGTTGTCCTGGACAGTACCAAGTAGTAGCGAGGAATTAGGTCACTAGCGTGAGGTGCCTGTGGTGAAGTGGGATGTTATAAATATTTATAGGGGACTTAGTGTACTGACTGAGATCAGCTGTGAAGGTATCTATATCTAATAAGAGTAGTGTATTATAGATAACCTTACTTGCTGCCACATATATATATATCTCAGTCAGAATTATTCTGGAATAGTGTGATGACTACGTTGTATGTCTAGGGTATGTGTATGATGAAGTGTAAGTAATAACAACAACAGACAGATAAACAATTTAATTTATTCCACCACACTTGACAACACTGTGACACTCACATACATAAAACACTCTACAAGGATATCTTAAAGGAGTCACTGATAACTTTTCAAATAACAATATGTATTCATTGCTGTCATGAATGAATATGTGTCCTGATTCAAATACAAAGGGAACCAGGAATCACAATCAATTTTAATTACAAGTTATATGTACAGAATTTATCAATATGAATATTGTAGTGACATATATTATTAAAAGTATCCTATGTGTGTCAGTTGTGTAGTAGTAATATGAGGTAATACTGGTTTTGTTTTGTTCAAGCTCTGTTGGTATTTGTCATCATGACTTCAATAGTTTGTCTTTATTGGAACTAGTATTGGAGATGTTCTCAGTTCCTGATATTAAAACAATTTACTTCCCCTCTTAAGTTTATGTTACAATGTTATTTTAAGATGGGGGTACATAATTTTTGAGCTCAGCTGGCCACATCAGCTTATCTTGCGTGATGGCGGCAGGAAAAGACTCCTCTGCTCGATTTCTCCCCTGTGCTCTGGAGACACCTCACTGATAGCTAAATGGACCAAGGAGTATGCTGTCCGACTCTGGATTCAGCAAAGCTCTGACCAGGTGCTGCTCAATACCATCAAGACCACGATCCCTGAAAACAAGAAGGATGTACCTTCTACTTCATAACTAATTGATACTCTAGTTCTACACTGAGCACAATACACCACAAACATTGAGTTCAGAGCGTTAGGCCAACTGTCAGCTTCATCTGAAATACTTTATACCAGTATTAACCTCCTTAATGGTTACTACGCCTCTGCAATTCCAGCATTATTTCTGTCTAATCAATCATCTAGGTGTCAGTGTACTGTTTGGCCATTCCATGCCGTTTTACTTTCCTCCGACACCTTCTGTTCAGGCTGGAGCATTATAGGCTTTACATCATGTTTGCTACTGAACTACACATATATACAGGCATAAATTAACAATTCACATTCAATTTTCATTAAAAGATACTGAATGTTTCAAGCTTACCACAATTCATAGAATAAACACAGATACGTTGACTAGCAATGAATTCTGGCACAAATACTGGCACAAATTCCCATCTGCTTATGTTCCAGGCTTTTATTTAGCAAAAATATGAGCTGGCTTCAACGCACTGTTACTTTATCAAGCTTATTTGAACTAGTGGTCTCGAACTAACGCTCCTAAGTGATTATATCAGCGAGTCTGGCCAATGGAGCCACGTTTCGACAAGTGTTTGAAAAAATTTTACCTTCCTACGTCTCCCCTAACAACCAAGGATAGCATTTATAGTCCGACTAATCGTGTTTAGCCTTACATATCATTCCAGCCAATCAGTTCAAATGTAACTTGTGGCCCATTTCCCGTACTATGAAGGTTTAAAAAAATCTACCACTGAGCGATTCTGATTTTGGGTGTTGTCTGACAGCACCATCATTTTATTTTGGCTATAACTTGTTAATTCCTAGACTATTTGCGTAACGTTTTACATATTCTTTGTCAGCAAGCCCTAAGGAACCCAAATATACAAATTTAAAAGAGCTAAGTGGCTGCGTTCAAAATATGCAATTTCTTCTACCTCCTGTTTCGAAGATGTGCTGTCTGGGTACTGTAATGTTTTCAAACGTAAACCCATCTAATGTTATCTTATCTAATAAGCGTTTTTCGTGATTTAAAAACCTAACTCTGGGAAGGTTATTGTTTTTATCACTGTCCGTCCGAAAAAGTTAGTGCATGTGGCCTTACACGCGTGATAGTAGTAATTGTGTATCGCGTTACGCTTGTTGGGGTGGCATTAATAGCGAGACGCGTGTTTAATTTTGCATGCGTTCCTGATTTCATTCGCCCCTCTCTCTTTCTATTTGAGTCCATCTGTTCGTTCGTTTTGGTAACGTAATATAATTAATGTTAGGATTAATTTAGGTCATTACGCAGTGTGCCTCTCAATGTTTTTCTTAGAAATGCAATACCCGTTTTAATGTGTTGTGGAAACGCTTGTATTTATGCAGTGGCTTATATTTAACGTGGAAACGTTACAATTTGCAGACGAAGCATAAAACAAAGGGGATTTCGAGTACATTCCTTGTGACAGCACTGTTATTTTACCATTGCTCTTTTCTTTATTAGAATTTATTTGTTAGGCTTTATATTTACCTGATAATTTATATATGTGGATTAGAATATTTCACGACACCTCCCCTCTTAAAACAGACATTATATGTCAGTCCTTTATTCTATATACACATAGATAAATATAAGTCAACTTGACTTTACTCTGCTGTGGTGCTATCATGGTTTTATGTAGTTGGGTCCATTCAGAGTAGGCACTACTCTTGAAATCTGCCTCAGACTTCTACAACCAATAATATATTTCGGTTATGTTACTGAACAGCCGCAAGTGTGAGTGCTTGTCTTAATGCTGCTTCGCAACCCGTATTCACCATTTCTCTTCTCTGAGTCTGCGCACTGACATGTCCAGAGAACATTATATTTCCCTCAAAATGTACGTTATGAGGAGATAACATATACCTGGTGATAGCAGAGTTTTCGTAGTGGATCCCATAATCTCCTTATTATCCTGTATGAAACATTCGGAATATCCTCAATCAAAGAGGCAACTCAGGGATTCATTACGTTCCTCCGAAATGTTTACATCCAACAATTTTCTCATCATTCTAGAGAAGACACTAGTCGCATTCTTCAATCCAAATGGCAATCTATTAAACTCATAGTATCCTTGGGTATAAAATGGACAAATGGAAAATTCCTGGGGGACCTGGATTTCGCAGATGATGTAGCATTCTTAAGTTCAACACCAAGACAATCCCAAGAAGCAATAAATAATTTGTGTCATCTCTCGGTTAAAATTGGTCTCCAAATAAATGCCTCTAAAACTAAAGCTATGAACTTTTCTAACGAGACCTTTGATATCATCTTGAACGGGGAAAAACTACAGAAAGTTGAAAGTTTCAATTATTTAGGCAGTAAAATGACTCAGGATGGTGACACAACAAGAGAAATCCATACTAGAATTGCTTTGGCAGCTAGCGCCTTCAATAGATTATCTAACATTTGGAAATTACGATCATTGAATATACATACCAAGCTTCGTCTGTTTAATTCAAATGTTATCTCAGTGTTAACATACGGCTGTGAGAGTTGGAAAATAACAAAATCATTGGAGAACAAGCTGAATACATTCGAGAACAAATGTCTTAGAAAACTCATGAACATCAGTTGGAAAGAATTCAAGACTAATCGACAAATAAGAGAAGACTCTAGGCAGAAATATGTCTCCGACTATATAAGGAAAAGACGATGGTCATATATCGGTCATGTCCTACGAATGCAAAACAACAGAATACCACTACAGGCGCTCACTTGGGTTCCTGAGGGTAAGCGGAAAAAAGGAAGACCAAAAGAAACACTCAGAAGAACAATAATAAGAGAAGGAAGAACGTTGGGCCTAAATAATGTGCAAGAGCTAAGAGGAGTGGCGTCACAACGAACAACCTGGAGAGCACTGGTTTCTGCCTTATGCGCCGTGTTTGGCGCTTAAAGAATTTATTATTTATTATTATTATCCTTCTGAGGTACTAAAAGCTAGGTATGGTCTAACCTCAGGCTTTACTGGAATCTGATAGTATCCTTTACTCAGATCCACTTTTGAGAAATATTTAGCTTTATTTAGTCTGGCAAACAGCTGATTTGTATCCGGCAATGGATCCACCTGTCCTTCTGTAATAGCATTCAGTCTCCTGTAATCTATACAGAGCCTATGTTCTCCAGAGGGCTTCCTTAAGAGTACAACACCGGAACTATATGAGGATTCACTGTGTGAAATAATTCCCTCCTTCAATAGATAGTCTATCTCTTCCTTCAAAGCTTTCTCCTTAGCAAACGGAATCGAATATGGTTTCATACAGACAGGTGTGGGGTCTATCAGTTTCATATCATATTCCAATAGGTTTGTATGCCCTGGTCGGTCCGTTAACACCTCTGCATGATTATTTAGAACCTGTTGCACTCTCTCTTTCTGAGTTTTCGTTAAATGTGTACTGATTTTCACCTGTGCTGCTGTCTCACAGGGGTGTAATGGATATTCAAATGATGAAAGTGGTTCCTTTTTCATCTCCATGGCGATGGACAAGGTCAACAAGTGTGTCTCTTCCTGATGTTCTCTTTCCAAATATTTCTTCAGGAGATTCACATGATAGATTTTTTTTTCCCCTTCTTATCTATCTTATAATTTGTTCTAGACACCTTCTCTAAAACTGTATATGGACCCTGCCATCCAATTTGTAACTTATTCTGACTCCCGGGCAAAAGAAGCAGTACCTTCTCTCCCACAGCCAAATCTCTGTCTTTCGCCTTCCTGTTATAATAGGCAGCATGTTTCTTCCTGGCTTGTTTCAAATTTTCATTGGCAAGTTTCCAGCCAGTTTTTAAACGAGTGGTCAGCTCATTCACATATTGGTATGAAGATGTAATGTTTTCCTCTGCCTTTTCATCAGTCCACGTTCTTAACAAAGCTACATGTGGACCTTTATTTTTGTGGACCTATTTGTCCATGCACCGGTATGGTCTATTCCACTCGAAGCTCTATAGTGATGATTTTTCTTCCCAGAATTATCATTCACAAAACGACCGCTACCAATTTTTTTCTTGGGGCTTTCTCCCCACTTAAAATTCTTGATGAGAGATTTCCTCCCTACATCCTCTTCCTCCAGTTTGTTTAAGTCCGATTGAGGGATTGTCGGCTTATCCTGGGGTAAGACATCTTTTTGCACTCTCTGCATAGTGGCCATTGTAAAACAGTTAAGTGAAGCTTGTCCGTGAAAAGGGGCTTCCCATTCCATTTGGTCCACTTTTTCAAATTTATATCTCTTTTTATTATCAGGCCTAATTTTGCCCCGTGGCGTGTCCAGGTCCTGATCCATATTCCCACTTGTGGGTGTTCCCTCATGTGCTATGCTACACCTTTCTACAAAATTCTCAATGTCCCATCTTGCTTTGGGCCAATAATAATTGTGAGCCACCTTTTGAATGATGGTACCAATTTTCTCATGGTCCCCATCTGGTTTCACATGTAGGCTCCTTATTAAGTCTGCCCTATATCTTTTAGGAAGTACCAGCTGTCCCTGACCTTTGGATCTAGCTCCAGTCTTCCTATACATCAACTTGTTTTTTCATGTAAAAATCTCCCTTGCCTGGAGTTGTATGACAAGTTGACAATTTTCTGAAACAAGGCTTGAGTGTTTTATCCCCAGCCTGTGCCTTCCTCATCTCTTCTGGAGTGGTATCCAACATAATATCCTCCTCCTGTCTTGAGGTCGACCTGACCTGAAGGGTTGCCATATACACAGGTTTCCTTCTGCAACGGTCAGTGTCATGATTGTCCATCTGACAATTCTTACACCACCTTTTTCTTTGGTTGAAAGATTTTCTTTCATCATATTTCCTTTCATCGAATTGTGGGAATTTATTTTTATTTTCATACCGTGGCCTATCAAATTGGTGCTTACCTTTGTTTTGATCCCTAGGATCAAATTTATTAAAGTTCTGTGGTGCCCTAAAGTTATCCACTTGTTTCTTTTTATTACCTGTTACCTCTGCTTGAGCTGCTTGATACCTTTCAGCAACATTTAGCAACTCACCCAGCCTCTCTGCACCTTGTTCCATGAGAAACTTTCTCAGGTCTGGAGCCATGGACTCTCTTAATTGCTCTATAAGGACCATTTCCTTAAGATCTTGGGTTTTCCCCAGAGAAGTCCATTTCTCCAAGTATGTCTCTATTCGTGCAGAGAACTGGTGATAGGTTTCACCTGACAGTAGTTTAGCATTCCTAAATTTTTTCCTATAAAATTCTGCATTCTTTTCATACCTTTAACAAAAGAGCCTGCTTTAGCATGTCATAATTTTCCTGATCACCTCTGCTCATTTTTGCAAAAACTTCATAAGCTGCCCCACGAAGTCCCTGAGATAACTTTAAGCTCCACCTTTCTCTCTCCAACCCATATGTGGTAGCTAATAGTTCATACCTATTTAGATAGCTCTCTATATCATCGTCTTTCTCAACAAAATGATCTAAATGAAAATTCATAGCTGAGGTTGAGGCTCCTTGGCTAGCAATGGCATCAGAGGCAAAGGGACTGGCACCATTTTCAGGAGCATGGCCTTGAAACTCAAACTCCCTTAGTCGTAACTCATGTTCCCTTTGTAATCTTTTCTCCTCCTTTTCTGCTTCCCTTTCTGCAGCTAATTTCTTGTCTTCCCTTTCTGCAGCTAATTTCTTCTCTTCCCTTTCTGCAGCCTGTCTTCTTTCCTCGGTTTCAATGCTTTAGCCTCTTTGTCAGCCTCAATCTGCAACCTCTTAGTCTCAGCCTCAGCCTCAAATTGTAACTTCTTAATTTCCCTTTCAGCCTCTAACTTTCTTTCGGCTTCAAACCTTCTTTCTTCGCGTTCAATAAATTTGTCACATTCCGTAGTGACATAGGCAACCATAACTTGCCCATCTAATCCTAACTCTTTTGCAGTCTGAACAGCAGCAGATCGAAATTTGGCCAGGTCCGCTATTGTCTATCAGGTAAATTTATACAATGTCTAACCAACAATTCAATCTCTAAATATATATCTAATGGACAACACAGGCACCGTGAGCTCAACCTTATTTAATTCCACCCAAGGATACCTTTTAATTCTTATTATTCCCTGAAGTGAATTACCCCCAATATTTTTAATAGGTAAAGATTCAAAATCCCGGACGAGCCCCCAATATATGTGGTGAAGTGGGATGTTATAAATATTTATAGGGGACTTAGTGTACTGACTGAGATCAGCTGTGAAGGTATCTATATCTAATAAGAGTAGTGTATTATAGATAACCTTACTTGCTGCCACATATATATATATATATCTCAGTCAGAATTATTCTGGAATAGTGTGATGACTACGTTGTATGTCTAGGGTATGTGTATGATGAAGTGTAAGTCATAACAACAACAGACAGATAAACAATTTAATTTATTCCACCACACTTGACAACACTGTGACACTCACATACATAAAACACTCTACAAGGATATCTTAAAGGAGTCACTGATAACTTTTCAAATAACAATATGTATTCATTGCTGTCATGAATGAATATGTGTCCTGATTCAAATACAAAGGGAACCAGGAATCACAATCAATTTTAATTACAAGTTATATGTACAGAATTTATCAATATGAATATTGTAGTGACATATATTATTAAAAGTATCCTATGTGTGTCAGTTGTGTAGTAGTAATATGAGGTAATACTGGTTTTGTTTTGTTCAAGCTCTGTTGGTATTTGTCATCATGACTTCAATAGTTTGTCTTTATTGGAACTAGTATTGGAGATGTTCTCAGTTCCTGATATTAAAACAATTTACTTCCCCTCTTAAGTTTATGTTACAATGTTATTTTAAGATGGGGGTACATAATTTTGAGCTCAGCTGGCCACATCAGCTTATCTTGCGTGATGGCGGCAGGAAAAGACTCCTCTGCTCGATTTCTCCCCTGTGCTCTGGAGACACCTCACTGATAGCTAAATGGACCAAGGAGTATGCTGTCCGACTCTGGATTCAGCAAAGCTCTGACCAGGTGCTGCTCAATACCATCAAGACCACGATCCCTGAAAACAAGAAGGATGTACCTTCTACTTCATAACTAATTGATACTCTAGTTCTACACTGAGCACAATACACCACAAACATTGAGTTCAGAGCGTTAGGCCAACTGTCAGCTTCATCTGAAATACTTTATACCAGTATTAACCTCCTTAATGGTTACTACGCCTCTGCAATTCCAGCATTATTTCTGTCTAATCAATAATCTAGGTGTCAGTGTACTGTTTGGCCATTCCATGCCGTTTTACTTTCCTCCGACACCTTCTGTTCAGGCTGGAGCATTATAGGCTTTACATCATGTTTGCTACTGAACTACACATATATACAGGCATAAATTAACAATTCACATTCAATTTTCATTAAAAGATACTGAATGTTTCAAGCTTACCACAATTCATAGAATAAACACAGATACGTTGACTAGCAATGAATTCTGGCACAAATACTGGCACAAATTCCCATCTGCTTATGTTCCAGGCTTTTATTTAGCAAAAATATGAGCTGGCTTCAACGCACTGTTGCTTCATCAAGCTTATTTGAACTAGTGGTCTCGAACTAACGCTCTGAATTGTGTATATCAGCGAGTCTGGCCAATGGAGCCACGTTTCGACAAGTGTTTGAAAAAATTTTACCTTCCTACGTCTCCCCTAACAACCAAGGATAGCATTTATAGTCCGACTAATCGTGTTTAGCCTTACATATCATTCCAGCCAATCAGTTCAAATGTAACTTGTGGCCCATTCCCGTACAATGAAGGTTTAAAAAATCTACCACTGAGCGATTCTGATTTTGGGTGTTGTCTGACAGCACCATCATTTTATTTTGGCTATAACTTGTTAATTCCTAGACTATTTGCGTAACGTTTTACATATTCTTTGTCAGCAAGCCCTAAGGAACCCAAATATACAAATTTAAAAGAGCTAAGTGGCTGCGTTCAAAATATGCAATTTCTTCTACCTCCTGTTTCGAAGATGTGCTGTCTGGGTACTGTAATGTTTTCAAACGTAAACCCATCTAATGTTATCTTTTCTAATAAGCGTTTTTTCGTGATTTAAAAACCTAACTCTGGGAAGGTTATTGTTTTTATCACTGTCCGTCCGAAAAAGTTAGTGCATGTGGCCTTACACGCGTGATAGTAGTAATTGTGTATCGCGTTACGCTTGTTGGGGTGGCATTAATAGCGAGACGCGTGTTTAATTTTGCATGCGTTCCTGATTTCATTCGCCCCTCTCTCTTTCTATTTGAGTCCATCTGTTCGTTCGTTTTGGTAACGTAATATAATTAATGTTAGGATTAATTTAGGTCATTACGCAGTGTGCCTCTCAATGTTTTTCTTAGAAATGCAATACCCGTTTTAATGTGTTGTGGAAACGCTTGTATTTATGCAGTGGCTTATATTTAACGTGGAAACGTTACAATTTGCAGACGAAGCATAAAACAAAGGGGGATTTCGAGTACATTCCTTGTGACAGCACTGTTATTTTACCATTGCTCTTTTCTTTATTAGAATTTATTTGTTAGGCTTTATATTTACCTGATAATTTATATATGTGGATTAGAATATTTCACGACAGTGCCGCCAGGGTATAGTAGACACATACATAATGTCAGTATTCCTGTAGATTCAGACGTGTAGTACTTGTATTACAATGTGGTTGATTGTGTAGGTGAGTAGATAACAGTGCTGATAACACGAAGGCCGTATAGGCTCTTGGACGACTCCACATTAACTCACTCAACCACAAGTAGAAGTCAGTAAAGTAGGGAATGCTGCTGACGTTTACAATATTTATTCATGACGATAATACGATGATGATGGACGAAACAGTCAATAGTATAAGATCGTGGACATAATATGTGTAGTTACAAAGGTCAGCTTCAGGCATCACAGATCCCAGACATGTAACAATGTCTTGACCAATGTTTACTGTTCATGCAATAGCTCTAATCCCTGACTGAGCCCCGTCAGGTAAGCCCTAGCAAATATATTGCGTAGTACGGGCGATATCAGTTATTTAAACAAAGTCAATGCCATTGTCCTACAATTAGCAAAAGACTTCAGACTGGCCTCACATGCCAGATACTTCATTCTGGTGAAGAATATTGGCCGTAAACACGGACCAATATGATGACAACGAAATTAGGCCGCAGGTCGCGGGCCTCGATAATCAGGTCACTCTCAGTTTACACAAGCTTCTGAGATTAAATATATTTTCTGCCAAACCATATTCCGCCTGCATTGCGGATCCATAAAGATGATTCTTAGGCTTATGTATGTAACGGGTCAACTTAGACCTAGTCTTTCAAATATGAAGTCGTACTGGAGTACAGTATAATAACTCCTTGTGAGCTTCGCTCACTATGTCGCCATCAGCGATAAATGTACGTGTAAGATCTAAACGAGACGAAAAGATCGAATAATGTTTCACTTACCTTCTCAAAGAATCCTTACACTCTAAGGTAACACAACACAACCAATACTGACATAAAGAAACACTCAGGGACGGAAGAATGACAAAACAGTCATTCCCAGAATTTCCAATCCCTATCGAAAACTTGGCAGAGAGAAATCTACAGATCGGTACATCCGTTCTAAGCCTCAGGTACACTCTCTCTGAATCAGTCTCCAGGTTTTTGCCGCCAAGACCCGCGCATGCCCAAAGAGCATGGACCAGATCGAGGCAAACCCAGACCAGGCGTTTCCGTCCAAACAGGTGATAAAGATAATCCGTATATGATCCTATAAATAGACTTAAGACATGTCAACTATAAGATATTGCCTGAGACAGGACAACATAAGACAGGAGAAGATAATCACCAGTCACACCTGTCACAGAAAGATAATAAACATTTATCTCTCTTTGATCGCATTAAACCAAACATACATTAGGTTGGCGTTTTTTCCACCATCCAAAATGACGGCAACAAGGGGCTAATTTCTGTCCTCAAGCCCACCTATTTCTAGTGTGGGTGAAATGAGCGTGTCTCAGGTGTCTGCATGTAGGATGAATGACAACATGGCTCAGTATGATTTAGCAATAGCGAGACAAGACAGGTGTCTACTTGCAAAACATTCTTTCTGATAAACTAATACATGGATACATTCAATAATATAAATTCAATACATGAATACATCCAATAATATAAATTCAATACATGAATACATTCAATACATGAATACATCCCATAATATAAATTCAATACATGAATACATCTAATAATATGTACACCTAGGTGTGATACAACCATTTCCTTCCCCCTATAATATACCAGGCCCTCTCTGACAAGTGCTATACTAGCTGGTAACATATATCCTAACAATATTGATATGTTCTTATGATAGGAGTATATGAGACGAGGACTGTTTGGTTATATTTCAGGTGGGAGTTATATGGGACAATAGATTGGAGTTAGATGAGACAATAGATTGAGTCCTAACAAGGACTGTTTTGGTTATATTGCAGTTGGTCAGAGATAATAGACTGAAGTTATAGGAGACAATAGGTTGAGTCCTAACAAGGACTGTTTTGGTTATATTTCAGTTGGTCTGAGATAATAGATTGAAGTTATAGGAGACAATAGGTTCAAGCATGAGTCCTATTAGTCTTCGTCTTCATCAGTCATATACATTCATAGTGAACCAAAATATATTAAATATATACAGGTGTAGGTATTATAAATGACACACAACAAATACCAACATTATAGACCTGCTGTACCTATTTTCCTACCAGTTTATAGTGAATTATATTTACCCTCTAAGATTTTTTTAACCGGCCAGGTTTTGACTCGATTTAGTGAAGCAGGCTGCAGGTCAATGCACTCCAGGTAAGCTATAAATCAAAGTTGACAGCTCCTCTTATTCAGTCGGTCGTCTCTCTGGCTTCGTCTCGGTGATGTGTGCTTATGCATAAAATCACGCCCGATTATATAGGCAGGTGAGGTAACTTCTACTGTGTAAGGAAGGCGTTTGGTTTGTTCCTGGCGGGGCAAGCTGACTGGTTGTCTGCAGTTTGGTCTCATGCCTCGTACATCATCATCATCATCAGTTGCCATCTCCACAACGAAGGTTGGCTGTAATGGATCTCCAACGTCTTCTGTCTCTTGTCTTGGTGGTGCACTCTGATAGACTCTTTCCTGTCCATCTTTTGATGTTATCTTCCCACTTATAGCGCTGTCTTCCCCTTGCACGTTTGCCTTCAACTCTCCCTTCTGTTATGGTCTTCTGCAAGGTCTTATGCCTTTTTATGTGGCCAATGTATTTTAGCTGCCGAACTTTGACCTCCCTCATTAGCTCTTTTTTCATACCTAGATTTTCTAGGACCTCCTTATTTGTTTTCATCTCTTTCCATGAGATACGCCCCATTCTTCTATATATCCACATTTCAAGAGCCTCAATTCTTTCTTCCAAATGCTTATTCATCGTCCATGTTTCTGCACCATACAGAAATGCAGAATATATATAACACTTTATGATTCTCAGTTTTAATTTGTGAGATAACTGTTTGGATGTCAGTATATGTTTCATGTTGTTGAATGTAGCTTTGGCCATTCCTATTCTCTTCTTGATTTCTGTTTCACATCTGCCATCTTCTGTTATTATATGACCAAGATATACGTAGCTCTTGACTTGTTCCAGGATTTTCCCATTTACGCTTATCTTTAATGTGGGTTTATCGTCTGTTTTGCTAATTATCATAGTTTTTGTTTTCTCAATATTAATGTCGAGTCCATATTCATGACTTATACTGTTCACTTGTTTCACTAGTTCTTGTAACTCCTGTTCGCTTTCAGCTAACAACACGGTATCATCTGCATATCTAAGGTTGTTTATTGACCTTCCACTGATGTTCAGTCCTGGTATTTCCTGTATCTGTTTGAAAATTATTTCGGTGTATAAATTAAATAAGCAGGGGGACAGCACACAACCTTGTCTGACACCTCTTTTTATGTCTATGTATGGTGAATAATTCCTTCCCGATCTTACTGTGGCAGTTTGCTCCCAATAAAGGTTACTGAGTATTCTTATATCCTTTCCATGAATACCTATGTCTTCGAGGCATTCATTTATTTTCTCATGATGGACTCTGTCAAAAGCCTTCTTATAGTCAATGAAGCACATATACATACTTCTTTGGACCTCTGTATATTTTTCTGCTAATATTCTTAGGCAAAATGTTGCCTCTTTTGTTCCACTGTTCCGTCTAAAACCAAACTGTTCTTCTTGGATTTCGCTGTCTACTTTACTTTTTATTCTTTCCTGTATGATTTTGAGCAGTATCTTAATTGCATGACTCATCAGGCTGATTGTTCTGAAGTCTGAACATTCTGTTGCATTTGGTTTTTTGGGCAATGTTATGAAAACTGATGTCTTCATGTCGTGTGGTATATATCCTGTATTGTATATATCGTTGCAGATTTCTGTGATTGTATCTATACCAAAGCTCTCCAGAGCTTCTATCATTTCAATTTTTATGTTATCCATGCCTGCTGATTTTCCTTTTTGTATCATATGAATGGCATTCTCTACTTCTGATCTGAGAATGTTTGGGCCTTCATTAGAATCTGGTGATGGTTTTTTACCTCTGTTGTCCTCGAATAGTTCTTTTACGTATTCTGCCCATCTGTTTGATATGTCTTTCTCATCAAGTAATATTACACCATTTTTGTTCCTAATACAGCTTCCTCCTTGTGCAAACCGCGACCGATTTGATAATTTCTTTATTTCTTCATGCATATCTCTTGTCATGTGCTTTGCTTCCAAGTCTTCTATTTCCTTGCATTTTGTTTCTATCCACCGTTCTTTTGCTTCTCTGCACATAGTACGTATGTCATTGTCTATTGTTTTATATTCTGGAGTGTTTTTTGCTTTCTTTCTTTCTGCCATTTTATTCAAGATGTCATCTGTCATCCAAATTTGATTTTTCTTAGACTCCTTTTTAGGTAAATTTGCATTTGCTGATTGTATGCTTGTTTTTAAGCATTCCCATTTTGCGGTTGCTTTTTCTTCTGGGTTTTCTCTTCTATACTGCTCCATGCTTTCTGTCAGTAACTGTTGATATTTATTTTTGACATCGATTAAATATTTCTGTTTTATATCTGGTTGTTTCAGCGCTGATATTTCTATCTGGGGTTCCTCCTGTCTTCTGTTTCCTGCTCTTTTCAGCTTTATATTTACTTTGATGACGACTGGATTGTGATCTGAATTTATGTCTGCGCCAGGATGTGTCTTTGCACTTGTGACACTGTTCTTAAATCTAAGTTTTATCATGATATAGTCGATTTGATTTCGTGTTACATCTCCAGGGCTTTTCCATGTGTATAATTTCCTTGGGTGGTGTTCAAAAAAGGTGTTACATATGACCAGCTGGTTTTCTTCACAGAACTGGACAAGTCTGTCTCCTCTATCATTTCTTGTCCCTAATCCATACTGTCCTACTAGTACAGGCTAATTTTATTCTGTTTTATCCGCCATCTTGCGTGAACAAGATGGCCGCGACCCACATCCGAAAAAAACATGGCTTAAGTTTTTTTCCTGGCGTAACTTCTTGTAATTTATTCCGGCTCAGCAACTGTGCGTTGATTGGCTGGGGCAAATTTGTATCCCGACATAATGATTTAACAAAGTAGTGGGGTTACACACACTCGTTTCACGACAACATCAGATAACATGGCCCACTGTGCTTCAATTTAACTGAATTTTGCTCTAAGCTGCTTTTGTCTACTGTCGACCAGAGTTCACTATTTAATCTGTTAGCTCGTCACACAAAATTCTATGTCTTTGAGCAATATGTCTTGTAATTGTTTCTTGTTCCTCGCGAAATGTATTTCCAGTTTTAATAGTGTCCTATGTAAATTTGCTCTCGTAGCCTCGTTTCCATTTTGACCTATTCATGTGTTCACAACCTGAATCAGTCGACCTGAAATATTGGTTCCAGTCTGCAACTTTCTAATTTCGCCTGGGTAATACTTTTGTTTCCCGGGGGAGGGGTAATATTCAAGGTTCACTGACGACTTTATTGGTCTGTGGTCGCTACGGGTCAGCTGTTTTAGAGATATTTGTGATTAAACGTTATGGTTCAAGTCATGTAGAATACGTCACTCCTAGGTCTGAGATTGTCTGTCCTGATCTGAAAGAATATTCATTTTTTTTGTCATCTGTTCTCTTGATGAATTGGAAATTCTGTATTAGTTTTTTTGGCATAGCATCTTCTAGTTGTCTTCTAGCAATGAGGTTCAAGATTTCTTCTTACGAAAATAATGTATGTGCTGATGCATATTAAGTTATATAACAGTTGATTTTTTTCCTTTCTTCCTTCCTGTTTTGTTTTCTTTCTGTTATTTCTCAGTTTACTAAATGTTAGCAGCCGTTCTGGGGTATGGGAAATTACAATGGTTATTTTACAGTGGTGGTTTTGTACCACAGAACGCTCTTGTTAAACTCAGTGAAAAAGGATGATGATGTATGCAGGTTGTCAAAGGTGTCGGTGGGTTATTTACAGGGTCTTTGGGTATATGTTGTTGACCTGAGCGGATACATCCATGTCGGTGGAAGTCTGTGATGTACGTATGAGGAAGACAAACGATATTTGAGCATCTATATGGAACTGTCGAAAGTGTACATTTATTGGAGGTCTCTTTTAGCCCATGTTTTTGGGCATGAGTGACCGTTAGTATGCATTCTGTAATCTACGTAGGTTGAAGGCAAGTGGTTTTCTTTCACTGCCATGTATCAGGACGGGAGAACATGTGTAATTAATTGAAGTCTATATGTACTGGGCAACGGACCCACAATACATTGGTGAAATGTGTTATAGTTATCGGGAATAAATTTTTCACGGACCGTATGGATGTTTCCTGGTGTGATTATTGTTGTTGGAGTTGGCGTTTGTCTCTTGTATGGAATCATTGCCATTATAACTTTTCATAATTTAAGGCTGTAAACAAATATAATCTCAGTAACATGCTCCTGAACTATTTAACACTACCTGCCAAAGTCCTCACTGTCACATAAATATTGGGTCGATCTCTTTTCCTCTCCGGAAGTATTTAGTTAAATTTTTTATGCACTAAATAACTTGCAATTCCGTGGTCGGCCCTTTTCTTTCTCTGCTGTCAAGCAGATATTAGCTATTTTCTTATTAATTTTACACTCCCTTCAGTGATAATTGATCATGTTTGCTTTGCGCTTCTCGGCTTTGCTAAGATTAAGACGCAGGTAAAATCAAGATGGGCCCGGACAATTTTCGTATAGTGACCGCGGGTCATGTTTACCTAGGAGTGCCTTGCGATAAATTATCGACCTGTCGGCATGCACTCGGCGGAAATGAATGACATAATCATTTCCTGTGCACCTTGTTACAAAGACTTTACTTGGATGAAAGTAAAATAATGTATGTGAGAAAACATTGCCGAGAGAGGATCGGATGTTTTCATTCCATATTTGGGAGACATGACCTTTGCAGTAAGGCGCAGAAATTTCCATGTGGAAATAATTTGAATTACCCCACAAAACACGCAAGTTTTGAAACGATTGGCGGGGGTTCGAAAAAGAGGAACAACTAAATTCTTGATTGGACCCTGCCTAAATCGTAACGAAGTAGACATGTGCAATATAACCTGATACTTTAGCCAATTTAGAACACTGTGAAAATCTACCTCGAGCCAAGAAGACAACCAGACCTTGCCAGAGTTAAGACCAAAATCAGCTTTCATTTATCGGACCGGACTCTTGTTTGAGCGTTTTGCGGACTTACAGCCCAGGAAAATTCTACTATTCTAACACGGAAAACCGAAATCTGAGGGAACTGAAATACAAGTCAAAGTGGGAACTTTTTGTTTAAGTAACAATACCTCAGACCAAGTGTACGAGGCCTCTACAAGTGCCTTTATTTCTCTGAGCCAGCCTAAAGATTGGCGTAAGTTGTACATTTTGAATTCTATATTCTCAGCGAGGGTAAAAGTTCTGAGGTAGATGGGATAGTGGAATGAAAAGAGGGGGGCACATAAGTATGAAATTGCCATACTAGTTGGTGGTACAAGTTGAGGGTACTATTTCTGGAACAAGTGAGGGTACAAGTGGCCTGAACTCGAAGCTAGACACCATCATCAGACGGGTCAGAGACGCGGGACCAGCTTTGCAGTTACTCCTTGATTCTACTTGGAACGTGCTGCAACTCTTAATCTTGACCAGGGACGCGAGCAATCCAGTCACCTATCTGCGAAGAACCAAAACACCAGCGGGAGCAGAAACCCCAGCAGCTAAGTGTACAAATAAAAGCTGCCAAGTGAAACTTCCCCTTATATTAATCCCCATTAACGTCACATGATTTTGACCAATTTTTGTTAAATAATTATTCCGTTTTTAATACCTGTTAAAACCTAATATATTATTAAATTTGCTACTTATATCTATCCAAATTTAAAATTGATTTAATCATTTTGAATGTGTTTTATCCGTATGTCTCTGACAATTTCTTAAATACACTTAAACACAGCTATCCAATAATAATCACAGGAATTCGCTGAATTAACTCAGCTGGGGGCTTGAACGAACTAACGAATAATAAGATAGCCCTATCCTTCACAAAAGTTGACGGTAGGTACTAGACTTAACGTGCTCAGCCAATGCAGCATAGTTCTCGTTTTTCTGAATATCTTGTCAAAACTCCCTGGAGGTAAAAGCATCATTATCCTTCTACCTACAACTCTGCCAAGAGTAATCTTGTGCGAAGGTAGACACTTTTGAAGACCCACATCAGTTACTCTTGAGTTTTGGCCATTGTTGGATCACTACTGCAGAGCTAAGGAGAGGCAAACCGTGACACTCACACTAAAATGTCATGGTGGCTACATAAATGGACAATGTTAACAGTTTACTTTGACAACATTATTCACATTTCAGAACTAACAGAGGATAATTTTCTCCTGCTTAAAAAACTCATCCCAGTTTGGTAATTTGTTACTCATCATTCAAAGTATCCTTACATCTGAGAAACGCAAGTATGCAGAACTAAACACTGATGATATTCCTTCACGTCAAAAGCCACTCACGGATTTTACAAACTCACGAACTAATCCATTCCCCATTTACTTGAGCTATGCGAGCTCGCCCTGAAGTGATTTACCTACATCGATCAAAACACGTAGCTTCAAGGAAAACAAAATAAAAGCTTCATTCCTATGTTAAGCACTTGTAAACACTTGTTTTAGATTTATTTGTGTGTGTGTTCACAACTGCTTGCATTTGTTGTGTTCTCCTATTTTTGTCAGGTTGAAAGGTCTGTGTTCTCACTAAAAGTTCTTCTGTACGTTATGAGAGGTATAGTGTTTATACTACAACTTTTGAGAGGTGTCGTATATAGTATTCGTGCTACAAGTCTATGCGAAGTGTGATATCTCTACTACAAGTTTATAAGAAGTGTGATATCTCTACTAAAAGTCTATGCGAAGTACGATATCTCTACTACAAGTCTATGAGAAGTGTGATATCTCTACTACAAGTCTATGAGAAGTGTAATATCTCTACTACAAGTCTTTGAGAAGTGTGATATTTTTATCATAAGTCTATAAGAAGTGTGATATCTCTACTATAGGTCTACAAGAAGTGTGATATTATTTACTACAAGACTATAAGAAGCAAAAATACTTCAACGTATAAAATTGTTACTCACGTTTGATCTTAACTTGGTGCTGGTCCTGGTCATCCGGTAGAAATAAAAGGTAACCCCATAACAGATACTGTCGCTGTGAAATGTTAGAGACTTCACTATAATAGGTCTAAACATGACGAGGTTAGATGACCGCTTCCCTTCTTCGCTTCTATAGTCTTCCTTGCCTCAAGAGCAGAGTCACATACCCATTTGCAGCTGGCTAGACTGAAGCATGGTGCTACCAGATTTCGAGCCCGGTAACATGACTTCGAGAGAGCAAACACTCTAACCACTCAGCCACTCGACGATTTCTTGTATTTTGTATTACTTCCTGTGTTAAATAAGTCAACGGAAGTGGTGTTATTTATCTAGCCGCCCTGCGTTGATTTGTTTCGAAATATTATGTTTCTGGATTCTCGTGTGTACTGTGACTGAACAACCCTAACTGCCTCCTTTAACATGCATTGCCTCTCAACACTCATTTGCAATCACCCACCACTAAAGTAAAATGTTAAAAACTCCCTACTGTCATGGCAATGCGAAGACTTGTCATTTCTGTTTAAAGAGCATAGTTGAATATGCTCCACAGAATTCCAGTGAAACTGAAACCAGGATTACGTTTCTCAGACGTCAGCTGTAGTTTCTGTTCTCACAAACGTCGGGTTCAAACACTAACAGCTGATTCAGATTAAAACATAACATTGTTCATTACAATTTTGTAGGTTAAGCATTAACAGCTGGTTTGAAATAAAAACTGTAATCTCTGTCTCCACAACACTTTCTATCCCGAGCAGATCTTTAAGTTTCACTCAAGCACAAAAATGAATGCCAGTTTTTTTCTACAGCTGATGTTTTAAAACAAGAGGTCAACAAATATATATTTATGAGAAAATATATTTCAGTTAAACTTCGATATTTGCTGAGGGATACTGAGCACCTATGGGTTTGCCCGGAGTGCACTGATATCGATTCTAATCAACAATAACACTCTTTCAATATATATTATACAGTTGTCATTCACTGAAGAATATCTCGAAGTGCTGTAAGTGTTATATCCAACAAATAAGGTGTTTTGTTTTTTTTTTCATTGTTTAAAGTGCTGGCGCGAGCAAATCTGAATATAACCAAATAAACATACCAGGTGGCTCTTGGGACAATAATGTAATATTTTCTGGCGCACCATACGGCATGTGGGATAGCTTTAACAGTCTGTCATCTGGCTGGTTCCCTCCATAGACACACTGCTTGACAATTTCTAGAACACGGGGTTCTGAAGATGAGATCAACTTACGTAGAGGGTAACATTTTTATCATTTGTAGATACAGAAACAAGTAGGAAACAAAGCGTCAAGGTCAAGGCCATCAGAAAAATGATGTATATATTACCAGCTCCACAGAAGTGAACAAGTGGTAATCTTCAGACTCCGCACAGGCTACAGCAGATCGAGATACCATATATTCAACAAGCTAAAACAAGGAACTACCGATAAGTGTAACTGTGGTACCGATAAAATGACAGCTCAACATCTGCTGCAAAAGTATCCAACATTATGAGTAACAGAGAAAGCAGATATGGTCGTCACCAGTACTCCTGGACAAACTCTATTGAGATACCAACAACCACAATGTGACCAATGTTTTCTTTAAACTTATTCACATAGACGTCTGAAAGTGTAAGAAGTTGAGGAGACAAATAGCACATTGATAGACGGGTATGTGTACCTTTCTCTCAACAATTTTCACATAAACCTCATTCGTTGGTTCGCTCATTCCGTAGCGTTACCTTAGCTCCGTCAAATGTTCTGTAATGTCTCATGTTTCACGAATTATCTGAGAACAGATCTTGGTCACGTACTCACGATCAAAAGATTAGCCATACCATACACTTTAAAGAAATGCCGGGATCCTTCACATCTGCCAGGTAAGCTGAAGATACTGAGAAGAGGCTTGAGTCTGTCAAGGTATGAGTGATGCCTGAGGTGTGAATACCTGTTCATTTCACCAGTTCGGGCAATGGTGTGTAGACCTGTTATGCTTTTCACGAGCAGTGCTCAATAAATCTTCATTTTTACTAATTAGAGAAACGAAGTATACGATACAACAATTAAGGCTAAAGGTGATAGACCTGGTCAAGGAAAATAAGAACAACACCTCCAATAATTGAATATCTGGAGTAAGAAAACTCAACCTGAGAAAAGTACAGGTACTAAAGGTAAAGGTTATACCAAATCACATACTGCCGTAGCGAGTGAAGTGATGGAGGCTTCACTGTACTAGGTTTCGTTTTATGAGGTGGGGTGACCAGTCGCCTTCCTCGCTGCATTTGTTTTCTCTAACTCAAGAGCTGATTCAGGTACCTATTAACAGCTGGGTAGACTGGAGTGTCACGTTACCGTTTTTTAAACCCGGATCCCGGTGAATTTATCGCGAGATGCAAGCTCTTTAATCACTATGCTGTTTGTCCGCTTGTGAGATACTATCTACATTTAAGAAACAAACACCATACTGAGGAATTCACAGATAACATCTACGTTATGAAAACACCATAATAGGAATGTACAGATACTATCAGCGTAAAGAACACCATAATGTGAGGAATGCACAGATACATCTACGTTATAAAGGAACACCATAAAAAGAACACCATACTCTTTAGGAATGTACAGATACTATCATAAAAACACCATAAAATGTAAAACAACTATCTCACAGATAATATCTATTTGACAACATCATAATAAGGAATGTACAAATACTACCTACATAAAAACACCATAATAAGAAATGTAAACATACTATCTCCGTAATAAAAATACCATACTGAGGAACATACAGATAACAACTACGAAAAAAAAAACCATACTGTAAAGAATGTACGAGGGGCATTCAGAAAGTAATGCACCACATCGTTTTTCTCAGGAGCTGTTTATTCAAAAAGCATGAAATTTATACACAATGTACATGGATATGTCATGTAAACATCGATATTATTCAACATAATCCCCATCACCTTGTACGGCTTTATGCCATCGCCAAACAAGTGCATGTATTCATAGCCCGTACCAGATTTTGTCTTGATAATGTAGCCATTTCTTCGCTGCATGAATCACTCCTTCATCATCTTCAAACCTTGTCCCACGGAGTGCATCTTTAAGTGGACCAAATAGATGAAAATCAGATGGTGCCAAATTGGGACTATAGGGTGGATGGGGTAGTACAGTCCAACCCAATTTGGTGATTGCTTCCCGTGTTGCCAGACTTGTGTGAGGGCACGCATTGTCGTGAAGGAGAAGCAGGTCTGTTGGATTCTTGTGCGGCCGAACTCTGCGAAAACGTTGATTGAGTTTTTTCAATGTCTTAATGTAAGCTTGCGAATTGATTGTCTCTCCTCTTGGCATAACGTCCACAAGAATCACACCTTCAATGTCCCAAAAGACAGTGATCATGACCTTTCCAGCTGAAGGAATTGTCTTGAATTTCTTTCTTCTTGTTGATTGCGGATGATGCCACTCCATTGACTGTCTTTTTGTCTCAGGTTCAAAATGATGTGCCCAGGTTTCGTCACCTGTAACGATCTTAGCCAAAAAGCTCTCTCCATCAGCATTGAAACGCTCCAACAATTCAGAAGAAATTGCTTTCCTTTGCAATCGGTGGTCATTTGTGAGACTTCGAGGAACCCATCTTGCGCAAACCTTAGAAAATCCGAGAGTTTTTATAACTGCATTTGCACTACCAATGCTGACTGACAGCTGTAAGGCCAACTGTTGAGTAGTGATCTGCCTATCAGTAAGAATAATGCCCTCAGCGCATTTCAACATTTCTGCGTTGGTGGCTGTGGCAGGACGTCCACAGCGCGGCCGATCAAGCAGCTCCGTATCTCCACTTCCTGATTCTTTGATTCTCTGAACCCAGCGACTGACTGAACTCCTGTCGACTGCAAAACTTCCATACACATCACATAGACGCTTGTGAATATTTACAACAGTTTCCTTCTCCGCAACGAGAAATTCTATTACAATTCGCTGTTTATAACCAAAGTTGCTAACATGCTCCATTTCAACGGTTTAGGGCAGCCATATTATTTGGCCGGTTGCAGTGTAATTTAGTGCACACAATTGGCACATGCCATATGTGAAGTGTGCAAAATTACATGCTTCTATCTTCATTATTAGCTGAGAAAAACGATGTGGTGCATTACTTTCTGAACGCCCCTCGTACTAACTGTCTACGTGGTGGCTCTTTGTTGGGAAAAAAATCTACTTTCATATAAAATATTCAATACAAAAATAAAAGGTCCCTGACATAACTGAAAGACAACAATGAAGATACAAGAGAAGCTACCCGCACTTTAAAAAAAAAATACTCCCAAACTTTTCGAGTAATCTCTAATAACTTTTTTGGATGACCACCAAAAAAAAAAAAACTCTTGAGGTTTCACATTTACTACCTCATCTTAAATGTTTGATAATGTTAAATCGTAAAAATACTCCCAAACTTTTCGAGTAATCTCTAATAACTTTTTTGGATGACCACCAAAAAAAAAAAAACTCTTGAGGTTTCACATTTACTACCTCATCTTAAATGTTTGATAATGTTCTGTTGATCGTAAGATAATTGTAAAGACGAAATTATGTTGTCTCTGAATGCTTTTAACGAATATTTTGTTGGTATGTATTTTAGTAGAAGATGATAAGAACCAGACTAGTGGCAGTAGAACAAGAGATGAGAAGAAGACGATGGCGATGGATAGGACACACACTGAGGAAACCTGTTGATAGCATTACAAGGTAGTCCTTGTTCTGGAACCAACCAGGGCAAGAGAGGCAGAGGTAGACCAAGAAGCACACGGAGAAGAGAGCTGGATACGGATGAAAATGATGAGGAGAACGTGGAAAGAACTTGAGATGATGGCACGTTACAGGAGGACTTGGCAATTGTTTGTTGAAGGCCTATGCTCCTTGGCAGCAGAGGGTAATGAATGAATGCATTTTAGTAGAAGGGAAGTGTGTTTCATTCTATACATTCATGTATATTCTAATAATTATGTATGTTCTGTATATTTGTTATCTGGGACACACAAAATAGGAAGTTCTTGGACACGCAGAAGAAAGTCGCCAGTTAATAAACATGATATCACATAGATGTTACAAGTACTTTTATGCGACACATGGGTTTGCTTGTGATGAGCTACATTTTGCTCTAACAAATCTTCTTTATACGGATTTTCACCGTAATAGGATATGTTGTCATGACTTTTAATTATATGCACGATATGAAAATGATGCAGAAGTCGAGAATCGTCTGCTTGGGGTCTTCTCTGTGTGTTCTTCAAGGTGTTAGGACGCATTCTGTGATGCTCCTGATTCATACATGTGTCCGCTACAAGAATCTTATATTATGGCATCGACACTGCTGATGTGATGTCCATATCATTGGTTTGTGAAAAAGGAAAATATATTATTCGATTTATGATTCATATCAATATCCGTCATGTCAAGTCAGATGACTGAACTGCGGACTTCCGTACGGTAGGTTAATTGGTTTATTGGACCCAGTCTAAGTAAAGAGTAAAGGTTGACTGATACACGAGAATGTATAGAAAATAGATTTCACAGGTGGTAGGTTGAGGGAAAGATATGTCTCTGGAGTGAGCAGGTTTCTCTCATCCAGCCTATCCGTACAACTATGCTTTCTTGTAAGACAGTCTTTGCCTCCCTGTCTAATGAAAGAACAGGTTACTCTACACACACACAACAATATGTGACAACAATGACACACAAACGTGAAAAAACAAATGATAAATGGGTATGGGTCTGACCAACACACAAAGTTAAGTTTCTTTGTAGTTTATTATCACTAAACTTGACAACACCAATTATCTAAAAGATATCAAGAAATCATTTATATACATAGGAACTAAAGAAGTGAGGTGCGCCTTCCACGTATGGAGAGAAAAAACCCAAAATTATTAACCCAAAGGCTGAAGGTTAGCACTAGGTAACAGAATAAAAACAATATTGGTACACTATAAGACCAAGTAAAAATAAACAAAATTTAGACAATCAGATTTATGGATAATTCCCAGCAAAACAAGAAAATCATCACATATTCTCTCGCACAGTGGCCACTTCTCACACTCTAACCTAATTAGCACCTATAGTAGGTATATGGTATCCCTTAGTAACAGAATTATTCCATGAACATAATTCCTATTTCACTATGATTACACTGTCACCCCCAGCTGTCAACAATCCAAATTGGCCCCTGTTCATTCCAAAAAAACTAGTGAGGTGAACGCCGAAACTGCTTCTATCTGGATATAGATGTTCCTACCAATAGTTGGAAATGTGAGAATCCTTGAGGTTTACCCTTTAGAGAGGGGAATATTTCCAGTATTGTGATTCATCTGGTTGCTAAAAATTTTTAAAAATTATGATGGTTCTTCTATCGGCCAACTCTGTGTCAGAACGCCGATTCTGCACAGTGTATAAAGATATGCATATATAATCCACTTGAATACGACTGTCAGGAGTCGGGGGAACAATAATAATGTTACATGTACACACCACTGTGGGCTGGTAAAATGGTTATCTGGATTTTGTAAGTCCAGTATTTATATTTGTTGTCATCCGATATCATCGGTGAGTATGCTTATAAATGAAATGGATAACGAACCAAAAAAGGAAAAGACCACTAGTCGCCCTTGAGATCAGGTCTGCGAAAAATATAAGAGAACATTTGTGGGAAAAAATGCTACCATTCTATGTAGATATCTCTATATATACCGACGGGGACAAGACAATCTCTCATCCTCTCGGTCAGTCTTGACTAAGTTCAAAAGACACACGGTGTTTCCCTACGCCTACACGCTCGCAGACGTCGCTGGCCGCTAATCTGGGTCGGACCGAGTTTATGATAACTCACCTGCCCCTACTCGCGGCTGGCGGTTTGCGTACGGTGTTAATTATTATTTAATTTTTCATACGCACCACCTACAACAATAATCGCCTGTCATTAAATAGCTTTTAAATTGTCGGTATCTGTTCGTTTGTCGTATGGCATTTAAAAAAAATAGATGCTATAATAACAAATTACAAATGAAATATAAACATGCATTCTATACTCCCGCTATCAGTCGCCTAACGCCTGTAAGGTCCGGTCTGCTTAACAGTCGAGTTTAAGTGTCGCGTCCGTCTACACTGTAAAAATAATTACCGTCTCGTCTCAGTGAGTTAGCGGTCGGGTGGGGGACTAACATTTTAATTGAGTATCTGGTATGAAAATCGCTACGCGTTATTTTATTTAATAGGTCTTACTAGCGAGAAAAAATATAAGAGAAGTATAAGTGTTTAAATGCTATCACCACTTTTAAATCCTAAGCACTATTTTCCTCTTACCAGAAAATTCAGAACGAAAATCTCCACGAATCACTTATAAACACTTCCAACAAGAAAAATGGTTCTCGGACTGCGCGCAAGACTATTCAAATTCTGACTGACTTCTGTAGTGGGGGTTAAGAAAACAGCAGTATATATATATCATTAGATTTCTCTGATCTCTAATGGTGTTAATTTCGTGCTCCTGCGTGAGACAAAATTCAGAAGCTAGAGGTATCAAGATGAAAGACTTCGTGATTCGGTCTTCCAGGGTTTCTCGTCTGGAGTTTTGACCGACATCAAAAGACTTTCTGTTTACTAGCGGGTTTCCTTGTAGGATGCCCGTGTTCCCAGATCAAAGGGTATTGGGGATTTTGGATTTCCCCTGAGCAAACTTCAACGAAGTCTGTTATGTGTGTCTCTCTCTCTCACGTGCTGTCTGTCAAGTATTATATGATTGACAGATAAGCTCGCGTGAGTGGAACGAGGTAAACCGAAGCGTGATTTGTTTCCTGTTATGACTGACAGGTCAACGAAGATTGTAAACACAGCGTTGGCTAGTGTTTAAAGAAAAGAAGGCGGGGACAAAATGGTACATTGCAGAAATAGACAGTGGGTAAAATGCATGTTTAGCAAGCAAATCAGAGAGCAGCTTTAACGTTACAATAAGCTGTCAGATTACTGTAGGCTCTATTCCAGTACACGTCACGCGGACTTGGGACGGTCAGGCTAGATGTAGCTTATGATCTATTAACGTTGATGAACTTGTGTTCGAGCACTATTCCAGTGAAAATTTAAACTAAATTATATTTTACCGATCGTTATCTTCACTTACAAGAAAATATCGTGTTATTAGCTCATACAGATCATGATTAGAGTGAATTTGTATAGGCTAACTGGTGCGTTTTCATTGGAGGCGCAGACAAGGTAGTTCTACTCTTGGGAATGTGGTGCTTTTAAATACTAGTGAGAGAGGGAGGGCCAGTCAGAAACTTGCTTGACTTAAAAAATCGTTTTGACTTCTCAGTCACCTGGAGATTTAACAAACTATCCCTTGTGATCCATCTGTAGGGCGGAATTTACTTTGTGCTGATGTTAACATTTTCGCCTGCCTCGAGGAAGGCTTGGATTCGGTCCTTCACCTTGGGCCAATAGCAACAGACTTTGCAAATAGGTATGTACGCTGACAATTATAAAGTAAAAAAGTGAGTACATTTTCTCCTTATTTAACTGAAAGGCGTAGAATGATCTTTTTAAAACAAAAGAAAATTATTTTATTAATTATATTCTACGCCAGCACACGTTTATGAAAGTCTTAACTTCTTGGCTATTTTAAGTATGAATATGTTTATTTCTTAATGATTTCACTATTCACTTTAAAGAGAACACACATACACACATTTAATTTTCACGTAAGAGTCAGATTTGTTAGTGCAGCAGCTAGAAAAGTCAAGTGAACTCTTCACAACTGTAAAGGAGAATATGAGTTGACTTCTGACAAATCTGCGTCATTTTTAACATCAAAGTAATTACAGCAGTCATCAATCAGATGTGGTCACGTGGAATAAAGGTTGTAAACCTGAACTTCACTAATCTGGCCATCTCTCGCTACAATCCACACTGGGAGGCCAAATGTATAAAGGGTTGTCGCTATCACGTTGTGTACTCAAATCCAATCTGGCATATCTAGGGTTACTGCACTCCTGCTTGATACCGCACAGCTGCACTTAAAATCAGGGATCGGCTTCCTAGATTTGTTAAAAATCAATTAACTATATTATATCCTGCCAGATCAGATGTAGTTCTTTCATGGAGACTAGATTAACAGTAATACAGTTCATAAATTCACATCATTTATAGATCACCTCTCAAAATTATTTTCGGATATTGACCTTAGATTTAAGTTAGCGGTTTGAGGCTTTCGTATTAGATAAAAAAAAAGCCAATTTGAAGAATTCCGTACCCGTTATGCAAACAAAAATATGGCAAAATTAATAACTTCAGGGCCAAATTAGAGATATTCGATTCCTGTTACTGTTTTTGTCAAATGAACGACGGCACAGCACGAATAGGTAGGGGGTGCCGCAGATTTCAATTTGAAGAAAAAAAACGGGGAAAGTAGAAAAAATGAATAAAGCGAGGAGTTTGAGAGAAGACAAAAGGTACCGTTTAGAGTAGAGAGAGAATTATGGTGATAAGAGGGGTAAATAAGTCAGAGAAACTAAAAGCTAAAAACATATATTTAAAAACAAATGAAAAAAGTAAGGTTGGTAAAAGCGCTAAAAAAAAACATCTCAGTGAATAAGATACTCAAACAATTACGCCTTTATCGTTAATAATAAAATTAACATGTTGTAAATAATCTAGAAAAAAAATAAGAACAAACAAACATCAAAATCTTAACTCAATTCTTTTGTAAGTTAGAAAAGGAATCTTCAACTCAAATGTCAAGTCAGTCCAATGGCTCTGAGACATGGAGAATAACACAGATAAGAACCAAAATGTTACAGACTTTGTGCAGAAAAGGAAGGATTGAAGGGAAATGACAAGATCACTAATGGGGAACTGATGACAAGAACTAGACAAGTGATAGTGGAACAAGAGATGAGACGCTGGCGATGGTTAGGACATAAACGGTGAAAACCTGTTGATAGCATTACAAGGCAGACCTTGTTATGGAACCCACAGGGTAAGGAGAAGTACACGGAGACTAAAGAACACACGGAGAAGGGAACTGAAGACAGACATGAATGGGTTGAAGGAGACGTGGTAAGATCTTGAGCTGGTGGCACGAGACTTTACTTACGTCTGTTCAAGACGAGACTTTACGTACGTCTGTTCAAGACGAGACTTTACGTACGTCTGTTCAAGACGAGACTTTACGTACGTCTGTTCAAGACGAGACTTTACGTACGTCTGTTCAAGACGAGACTTTACGAACGTCTGTTCAAGACCTATGTTCCATGCGGAGTGGAAAAGTGATGGTGATAAATAGCTTACACTTGTCAATAATGCTACAATGTGAACAACAAACAAAACTTCGTTATTAACTTATTTTCTCAGTGTGTACTCCATTCATGGTTGTATCTTCTCCTTATTTCTTGTCTCCTGACGTTTGTCTCGTTGTGTACATCAGTTCAACATTGATCTGTCATTACTTTCTTGTCATTAGCTGCAGGCATCGGCGACAGAGCACGTCATAGTCATACAGGAGTTCGCGGCAATGAGAGAGTCGACAGACTAGCTTCAAGAGCACCTATAGTGGGGCCACTGGATGTGGATAAGGGAGAGATACAAAGGACAATGAATGATTGCCTGTTAGAGAACGGATCAACAAGACTAAGACTGTTGGAATTTGGCGTCAAACGTAAGATTAGCAGGGATGGATGTATGAGAGGATGCATCCGTCGTATCTACAACTTACGCGTTACAGGAACAATTAGCATTCATACTCGTCGACATTTTCTGAGGGAGACGGAGCACCTATGGGTTTGCCCGGAGTGCAGTGAGTCGAATCTGATTAACAATAACAATTATTTTCTTTCTGTCGTTCATTTGTTTTTGTCTTTCTTTCTTTCGTTCATTTGTTTTTGTCTTTCTCACAAGCGCTTGCCACAAACCTACTTTCATTATTTATTTATTAAGATGAACACAACGTTTGTGGCATTTTCAGTTACATAACACAACAAATGTGTGTATGTGTTTTCCCCGATCCCCGGAGCATCGAGTTTTCACTCTGTCTTCCTCTTTTTATATGGGTTAGTGTACATAACAACACAACATGTAGTAATTTCTGTTGGCACGTGACATCTTAGTTGTTGGGTTGAAAACGAAAAAAACCAACAAAATAAAAAGTGCGATCTTTACTTTACACAAAAGTTGTGTATACACAAGCTAGTAATTATATTGTTGTAATGAGTTCTACCTGCTTCTGGTAAGGCGCACCCTGTTCAGCCAAGGTACGAGGTCCGTGGGCTATATTAGTACGCATATCCAAATATAAATGACCGTGTGGTGTTGTAAGTGATTTTACAATTCTAGTAAGTAGACCAATGTAGAGTTAAACATTTTGGGAAGACGGACAACCTCGGAAGTTATTATTCATATTTGTTGGACCACAGGTCACGTGCTGTTATAATTATGGAAATGACTGGTACAGAAATCTGGCCACAAGAGAGCTGCCAGACCGATATTTATACCATGTTTTACGTGCATCACGCACCCGCTTAAAGACTATGTACGACATTACTTAGACCCCTAATGAAGTTATAAATAGAAAAGAAAAAATTGACATCATTACAGGAGGCATAATAATGTAAGAAAACATACGCAGATTATAGCTCTCAGATGGAACTGTACAGGAAAATAGAGGCAAAAGATGGAACGAATAAGGATATAGACTGCCAGATTAATGCCTTCCAGTGCCCTAAAAACTGAAAATATTATGGTACCCCCTTCCTACAAAATGTGTTATATGTATATATATATTCTACGATTAATTAAGCAATTAATTTGTTGATGTTTTTTCATTGATTAATTGATAAAACACATTTTAATCGATTAGTTCATTTTTAGCAATATTTACGTTTTTTGCTTAAATGCAAGACCATTTGTTATGTTAGAGGTTTGTGATATGGAAGTTGGCAAGTGTGATCAATAATAATATATTGTTTGGTTGTAACTTTTCAGTATTTTCAATATATTTTCAGGACGATGTTGCCTTCAAAATCGATCGAATAATCTTCATTACGAAATTGCCTTCAAAGTTGATCGATTAATCATTAACGAAATTCCATTAATCCTAAACCATTTTCCGGTATTTGGGTTCGAGTTTAATACGTAATGTTTACATTGACGTCATGTGGCACGCCCTGTCTATGAATGGTTAAATCAGCTGACATAGTTGTTCCTATCACTTGTCTCATATCATCATTCCTCATTCTATCCCTCCTGGTAACATTAATGGTTTTTCTTAAACATCTCATCTCACACATTGTGATTTTTCCTCTCATGTGCTTTGGTCAGGGACTATGTTTGACACTGAAGACCAATAGATTGATAAGAATGTTTACCTACTTAAACACGATGTTGTTGACATGTTGGTCAAGTGGTCCTGGACATCTGCTAATTATCATAATTTCTACCTTGAATGTGTTGATCGTCATGTTGTATCTTCCAAAGGTTTATTTAAATGCAGTTGTATGTTTTAGTCATTGGTTTTTTTTATCTTCATACATTAGACTTTGGTCTGTCTGCAAAAAAAGTAATTCATTCAATGGGTTGTATTCTTCACTTCCTTTGTTTACATCGTCTTCTGGGTTTGCTTCTGACATTATTGTCTGCATAAATGTTGACAAGTACTCAAATAGCAATTATATTAAATGTTTGCTTTAAAACAACTTCTTTCTTATTCAGAAATTCTTGATCAGGACCGAGAAAAGCGCCTGCATGATACACTGCTACAGGTGTCAAGGTTGAAATGTTGTTAGTGCCTTAGGCTCTAAAGGCAGTTAGTTAGCAGGCAAAGAAGTCAAATCGAGATCTGTAAGAATGTAAATGAACATCAGGCAACATCATATCGTCTCTAGCTACAACACCAGTTATAACTAGTAGTCGAAGTAACAGCCTTGAATATGATGCGTAATCCTGTAACAGGAAATTAGTTCTCGTTTGTTGAAAAAAAAAACCCCCACTTAGCAGCGAGAAACGATGTCGTTCCTTTGGAACGTTATCTCTGAAAGTCTTCTCTGTTTATGAGTGTACAAGAGGCAATGCGAAAGTGGTTTCCTTGTCGTCTGCCGGATTGCGTACGAGATTCCGCGATAGCCTTTGGCTAAGAAAGATTACCATAAACCAATAAAGAAGGGAGGGGTTAAGGTACTTTCATCTCAGTGGACTTCAAAAAACTTTAGAGGTGTGTTATACAAACGACTGTCCCCTAACAGCTATCCCACCTTGCCCTCAGCGATAACCATTTATTTATTCAGTATTGACAGCTAACTTCTATATCTATAGACCGTTCAACCATCCGGAACCCCGATGACGCGATTAATTAGGATGTCCTGAAAGAAAGCAGTGAGCAAAGAAAACGTGGCACTCACATTAGCAGGAACCAGACCATTTTCTGTAGACACGTTTTGAGAAAATAATAACGGAAATGATTGAAGGGGAAAAAAAGATAGAGGCCTGCAAAGAGAGACGATACTGAACAGCTTCATGTCATGGCGTGGACAGAAGTCAACAACAGAATTGATAAACAAGCCTGTGACCAGGATTTTATAGAAAGGTGTGATAAACTACGATATCTAGCATGATACTTAAAGAGAATAAATAATATCAACAATTACTAAAACAAACCACAGTACCAAACATAAAACACAACAATAAGACCAACAATAAGACACAAAAAACAACAACAATTCATTCAGTTTTACAACCAACCACTAAATATACTACTGGACAAAAGTTAAGGGCCGCCATTCAGTTTTACAACCAACCACTAAATATACTACTGGACAAAAGTTAAGGGCCGCCATTCAGTTTTACAACCAACCACTAAATATACTACTGGACAAAAGTTAAGGGCCGCCATTCAGTTTTACAACCAACCACTAAATATACTACTGGACAAAAGTTAAGGGCCGCCATTCAGTTTTACAACCAACCACTAAATATACTACTGGACAAAAGTTAAGGGCCGCCATTCAGTTTTACAACCAACCACTAAATATATACTACTGGACAAAAGTTAAGGGCCGCCATTCAGTTTTACAACCAACCACTAAATATACTACTGGACAAAAGTTAAGGGCCGCCCAACCACTTCAGGACAAAAGTTTTAGTTTTACAACCAACCACTAAATATACTACTGGACAAAAGTTAAGGGCCACCATTCATTTTACAGTTTTAAAAGTTAAGGGCCGCCATTCAACAAACATAACCACTAAATATACTACTACCAACCAACCACTAAATATACTACTGGACAAAAGTTAAGGGCCGCCATTCAGTTTTACAAACCTAAATATACTACTGGACTAAATTACTACTGGACAAAAGTTAAGGGCCGCCATTCAGTTTTACAACCAACCACTAAATATACTACTGGACAAAAGTTAAGGGCCGCCATTCAGTTTTACAACCAACCACTAAATATACTACTGGACAAAAGTTAAGGGCCGCCATTCAGTTTTACAACCAACCACTAAATATACTACTGGACAAAAGTTAAGGGCCGCCATTCAGTTTTACAACCAACCACTAAATATACTACTGGACAAAAGTTAAGGGCCGCCATTCAGTTTTACAACCAACCACTAAATATACTACTGGACAAAAGTTAAGGGCCGCCATTCAGTTTTACAACCAACCACTAAATTTACTACTGGACAAAAGTTAAGGGCCGCCATTCAGTTTTACCAACCACTAAATATACTACTGGACAAAAGTTAAGGGCCGCCATTCAGTTTTACAACCAACCACTAAATATACTACTGGACAAAAGTTAAGGGCCGCCATTCAGTTTTACAACCAACCACTAAATATACTACTGGACAAAAGTTAAGGGCCGCCATTCAGTTTTACAACCAACCACTAAATATACTACTGGACAAAAGTTAAGGGCCGCCATTCAGTTTTACAACCAACCACTAAATATACTACTGGACAAAAGTTAAGGGCCGCCATTCAGTTTTACAACCAACCACTAAATATACTACTGGACAAAAGTTAAGGGCCGCCATTCAGTTTTACAACCAACCACTAAATATTTCCCTGCTAATTTCTTGCTCCCTGGTCTGCCCCTTATTCTTGTTCTGAAGTACAACCACGGAGGAATATAGGAACAGACCAGATATTGTGGCCTGCAGCAAATACAGACATAATTAGAAACCCTGATGATTTATCGGTCACAGAGGCAGAGCCTGAAACATCGACAGGGCTCGTTAAACCGTCGGAATTATTCAAAGAACACTTTTCCCCGAAAAAAAAACCCACACCGCCAGACACGTTTCTGGATTGATTAATTATTAGATCATATGAATTGAAGGCCTGTAAGCTTTTATTCTTTGTATGGTTGTATTGTGACTCATTCGTCTTATACATTCAGCAGGCACCAATGAATTTCTGCAATAGGTTTCTTTTTATGGAAGGCAAACATGAAACTCAGCAGTCTGAAACATGACGTAAACATGGGCAGGTAATTACACGAAGCCACTTTCCCTGAAGCATATGTTGGGAACAAGTAATCTTATTAGCGCCCATGATCAAGACCTTTCAGGAAGGAGGATAACTCCACTTCCGTTTGAATAATAATGGCAGGGCTGTTAAAACGATTACAAGATTGTATTTATTGTTGACCCTCTTCTCTTGTTGCTAATATTCTCAGTGTCCTTGAATTATTTTGTCACATTATTTTTCTGTTATTATATATGTTTTTACGTGAGTTATATCTGTCATAAGACAAGCTTTAGGGCCATATCAAGATTTATCACAAATCCTAAAACCTTTTACAATTTGGATAATCTGCCATTTTATTAAAAAAAAGAAAAGGGAACGGTAGTCCCGTGGCTGATACTGCATTAGGGGAGTGATGTGTTAGAGACTTCACTATACTAGATCCAGCATCAAGAGGTAGGGTGACCAATTCCCTTCCTCGCTGTCTTTTCCTTTCCTAACTCAAGAACAAATATCAAGTACCCATTTTTAGCTGGGCAGACTGGAGCATGCCGATAAAGATCAGCGCTTTAACCACTCTGTCGGTCGGAAGCTGTGACATTTAGTTACATTACTGATACTCGGATGTTTTAGTGTTACATTACTGATACTCGGATGTTTTAGTGTTACATTACTGATACTCGGATGTTTTAGTGTTACATTACTGATACTCGGATGTTTTAGTGTTACATTACTGATACTCGGATGTTTTAGTGTTACATTACTGATACTCGGATGTTTTAGTGTTACATTACTGATACTAGGATGTTTTATTGTTACATTACTGATACTCGAATGTTTTAGTGTTACATTACTGATACTCGGATGTTTTAGTGTTACATTACTGATACTCGGATGTTTTAGTGTTACGTTACTGATACTCGGATGTTTTAGTGTTACATTACTGATACTCGGATGTTTTATTATTGGTGACAGTTGTAAAGTCACTGCACTGGGTCTTTGACATCTTCTTTCTGCGTCCAAGGTATTGAAACTCTTGAACCTATTTAAGCCTGATGTTGTTGAAAAGGGAGCTTAGTGGTCTGCTGACATTCATAGTTTCTGTCTTTGGTGTGTTATCTTCGTGTTGTATATTCCACTGGTTGAATTAAGTGCATCAGTTTGGTTTTTCAATTTGTTTTTATCTTGATACATAAGACATTGGTCATCTGTTAAAAAAAAGAACTCATTCAGTGGGTTGCATTATTCACTTTCTGGGCTTAACGGGATGAGAACGGCGGATCAAAAAGGAAAAAATATGACTGAAAAATTGCGTGAAACTAGCAAGGCTAAAAAGATGCAATTGGGGGGGGGAAACGGAGGAAAAGTCACGTCCCCAAGTTGACACAAGGTAACGAAATCGACAAAAGGGACCATAGTTATTATACGCCACAGTCATTTTTTGGACGTTTTTGCGATATTTTGTCCTTTATTTGAATGCAGCGGCAAACGTTTCACAGAAGATTCTAGAAAATATTTCGAAAAAAACAACTAACCTTGAAAAGTAACTTTTTCTTAATAATGATGTTAGGAATATAAAACCTAGCTGGCCGGATGGCCCATTTTGAGCAGTGAAATAATATGCTTTTATTTATACAGACGGATAGATAATAATGAAGACATTGACAAAAGACTGTGTTGTTCACATCAGCGAAAGACTGCATTGAATCAAACATGTCACTAATTTGCACAAAAACCGCGACCTTGAGACTCAAGTGTCCAAATCTAGTTAGAATGAAAGAGAGGGACATTGGTGGGAGCTGTGGCTAAAAATAACTTTAAAGACAAAATTTGTAGAGGGGACGGATAGGTTGGTTCAAAAACCAAGTACGTTTTTTGTGAAAACGCAAGTAGAGACGGACGGACTAACAGATAAAAATCCATACTTGACTGAAGCATGACTGAAATGACTTTAGTGTAGGAAATTTGAATTTGAAAAAACACAAGGCATTGATTGGCCACAGACAATCATATTATCAGCGCTCAGACGCGCTTTTTTTGCCATTCCTCAATAGTTGTCCAGTGATAGACACAGTAAATTTTAAGTGTGGTGATTTCCAATGAAGTAAATTGAAATAAGTTCAGGGACGCCATACTATAGCCAGCAGCTCAGCTGAGTTTTGCTAGCATTTCTGTGTTCTTTATTCATAATCTGGTAAGATTGAAATTATTTCTTTGTATATTTTAAATATTGTTTAATGTTTCGAGTGATTTGATACTGCCATATCGAAATCTAGCCTTACAACAAGTAAGGATTTGCTCTAGACCCCCCGCCCTAGTTCAGGGTCTAGGGACAAACAATATATATAAACTCCAGCAAGGATTAGGAAGGACAGATCAAGTGTTGAGATCAGTGGAACATATCACCTATCCTATTCTATGGCAGGAAGCTAATAAACATATTTCGGAATATGTAGTCTGGGAGAACTTATCCTATGTGAAACCAACTTGGTAAGATGTGTTGTATGGTCAGAGAGATCTGACCCTGTCTAAGTGGTGTTATTGTAAATTGTTACGTGTAGAAGTGGCTCCTTAGGTAAGGTTCTGAACCTAAACCAATACTTTATTTCAGAGCTGTGAGTTTTTTATGTTGACACCAAAAGGTGGTGTCAAATGCTGGGTAAATAATTGACAGTGAGGACCCGTGCAGTGTCGCATCTCGGCAGAACAGCCTTGTATTGCCCCCAAGCACGGAGAGGTGGGGCCACCCGATATATTGCCCCCAAGCACGGAGAGGTGGGGTCACCAGATTCCAGCACCAGAGTTACTCTTTCAAAGTTACGTAAGCAGGCTGGTCTGCTGGATTTACACCAACTTCATAGACATAGCACCCAAAGTGAATTACTACTAAAACATCCCATTTCCTTCCATCATTAATGGACAATGTTTGGTAGGCATAGACAGGGAGGGATGAAGCCACCCCAACAGCACATCTATTCATCGTTCTCCCAGGGAAAATAAAATTATGAACTGTAGAAATATTAACTAATCGTGAAAATTGTATACGTACACACCTTTTATTTATCATGCCATTTATTCATGCCATTCACTCATAAATTCCAAAATCTTTCATATGTTCTGGCCAAAATAAAACCTTGGTTCAGAACAAATAAATTTAAAAAAGATTTACTTTCTAAAATTTCACCAGCTGAATTTAGTTCATTGTGTTCTAAATTTTATTGATAATATTATATTATTTAATATCTGTGTGTGTGTGTTTGTATATGTCAATACAACACATTACATTCAGTACCCTAGATTTTAACGTAGCCACATTCATTAGAAAAAAAGATAGGTGTGAGGTCGTAGTGGTAGCAAGAAAGGCCTTCTGAAAATTCACAGCTACATTTTATCTCAGGAGCCTTCACAGCTGACCTCATACATCACACTTAGTAATATCACCATCATACAATACCATCAAAATCCACTACATAAATTGGGGTCTTGTCCAGGGATAATTAGCATAAACAGTAATATAAGGATCTCCTGGTGGGAGAAATAAAATTAGGGGAACAAAATTGTAAAATTCCCTTAAAATTAAAAGTGTCCCTTTAAATTAATAGGGCAATTAGAAGTTGGTGAATCTTCACAGCCAGTGTTAGTTAATTAATTAATTAGAATTATTTTAGTCTAGAGTAATTATAAGTACTTTAGTGGTTGGAAATTTTACTTTGCTTATTGCTAGATTTGTTTAAAAAGTATGGCGGAGCTGGCAAAATTTAGATCAGCTGCTGTGCTGACGGCAAAGGAGATGGGAATGGATGGTCAGATTTTAATTCAATACGTAACGGCTGAATGTGATAAGTATATTGAACGGGAAGAAAGAAGATTAGAAAAAGAGGCTGACAGAAAATTAGAGTCTGAAAGGTTGGCTGAAGAGAAGAGGTTACAAATTGAGGCTGAGACTAAGAGGTTGCAGATTGAGGCTGACAAAGAGGCTAAAGCATTGGAGGCAGAAGAAAAACGACAGCAAAGGGAGGCAGAAGAAAAAAGATTGACTGCCGAAAGGGAGGCAGAAGATAGAAGGTTGCAAAGGGAGCACGAATTACGACTAAGGGAGCTGGAATTACAAGGCCAGGCTCCTGAAAATGGTGCCAGCCCTTTTGCATCAGAAAGTCTGGGAGCCTCAAACTCAGCTATGGGGTTTCATTTAGACCATTTTGTTGAAAAAGACGATGACATAGAGGGGTACCTAGGACGTTTTGAGTTATTAGCTACTACATATGGGTTAGAGAGAGAGAGGTGGAGTTTAAAGCTATCACAGGGACTGAGAGGTACTTCTTATGAAGTCTTCGCAAAAATGAACAGAGAAGACCAAGACAATTATGACATGTTAAAGCAGGCTTTGTTATTGAGGTACGAAAAAAAAATGGGGAATTTTATCGTCAGAAATTTAGAAATGCCAAACTGTTGTCTGGGGAGACATACCACCAATTCTCTGCCAGACTGGAAACCTATTTGGAGAAATGGACTGCTCTGGGGAAGACCCAAGATCTTAAAGAAATGATCATGATTGAGCAATTGAGAGAGTCCATGGCTCCAGACATGAGAAAATTCCTCATGGAACAAGGTGCAGAGAAGTTGGGAGAGGTTTTAAATGTCGCTGAAAGGTATCAGGCAGCCCAGGCAGAGGTAAGTGGTGCTAAAAAGAAGCACATAGATAATTTTAAAGCTCCACAGCCATTTAATAAATTTGACAATAGAGAACAGTGTAATAGAGGTAGGACAAACTTTGAGCGGCCAAGAAATGACTATCGCGACAGAAACTCACAGTTCAATGACCAAAAAAATAATGAAAGGAAACCGTTTAACCAAGGAAAAAGATGGTGTAAATGGTGCAAGAAAGATAACCATAACACCGAATTTTGTAGAAGGAAACCTTCAAACATTGCTGCAATGAAGTCGGGGACGCAAAGATTAAAGGTTAATCCTAATGGACAACAGGAACCTTATCACCCCCCAGTTTGTGAGGATGTTATTTGTAATGGGGTCACCATAAGGTGCCTTTATGATACAGGTTTGGATTATGATTCAGTTGTGAAGTCTAGCCTAGTGGACCCAAGTCAGTATACCACAGAAACAGTGGAAATACAAGGGGCGACTAAGGACATACCACTCATGACACTTCCCATCGCAAGGATAACGGTGAAAACTCGCTATGTGGAAGGAGAAATCAGAGCAGCAATGATAGATGAACCAATCTACCCTCTGATATTGGGGTGTAGATACGTCTTCTTGGGGAATCCCGAGAAACCTGTGATCATGGCGACAGTGCAGACCAGGTCACAGAAGAAGGAGGAAGAAGGTGAACCTATAAATGCTCATCCAGAGGAGATGAGGAAGGCGCAGGCTGAGGATAGGACACTCAAGCCATGTTTTAAAAAATTGCCCAAATGCCACACACCTCCGAGCAAGGGGGAATATTTCATGAAGAACAAACTATTATACAGGAAGGCCGGAACTGGAACAAATGGTCACAACCAGCTGGTTCTTCCCACTTCATATAGAGATAAAGTGATGGAACTCGGGCATGCGATTCCCTTCAGTGGTCACATGGGGATCAGCGCCACAGGACAGCGTATAGCTTGTCATTACTTCTGGCTAGGGATAACGGAGGATATAAAAAGATATGTCAAATCCTGCCCTGAATGTCAAAGGGTAGCTCCAAAGCACTGGACTGCTCCTGCAACTCTAGGGGAAATGCCCATAGTGGGAACGAACGAACGAACGAACGAACGAACTTTATTTTCAAAGGGTTAAGAATTGGGCACGCAGGCCCGTCTGACATTCTGCCCTTCCTCTCTCTCTCATCATGTATACTATATCCTTTCATCCTCACATTTACTTTAAGCATAATTAAGGCATTTATCATTATAAAAGTAATATTACATTTGCAATAATCATCATAATTAAAAAACGTTTTTAACATTAAAAAAGAATAATAATAATAATAATGAATGTAAAAATAAAATAAATAAAAATAAAAATAAACATTAATGCATAGATTAGATAGATAGATAGATAGATAGATAGATAGATAGATAGATAGATAGATAGATAGATAGATAGATAGATAGATAGATAGATAGATAGATAGATAGATAGATAGATAGATAGATAGGTAGATAGATAGATAGATAGATAGATAGATAGATAGATAGATAGATAGATAGATAGATAGATAGATAGATAGATAGATAGATAGATAGATAGATAGATAGATAGATAGATAGATAGATAGATAGATAGATAGATAGATAGATAGATAGATAGATAGATAGATAGATAGATAGATAGATATATAGATAGATAGATAGATAGATAGATAGATAGATAGATAGATAGATAGATAGATAGATAGATAGATAGATAGATAGATAGATAGATAGATAGATAGATAGATAGATAGATAGATAGATAGATAGATAGATAGATAGATAGATAGAACGAACGAACTTTATTTTCAAAGTGTTGAGAATTGGGCACGCAGGCCCGTCTGACATTCTGCCCTTCCTTTCTCCCGTCTTTTATACTGATTTCATTTATTCTCACATACAATTTACCCATCAATTCAAGGAATTCAACGTTGTACAGGAACACCTTTCGAGAGGGTTGCAGTGGATATTGTGGGACCTCTCACTCGGACCAAGAGGAGGAACAGTTACATCCTTACTCTGGTGGACACTTGTTCTATGTGGGGAGAGGCGGTAGCCCTGCCATCAATTGATTCAAAACATGTAGCAGAGGCACTACTTACAATATTTACCCGATTAGGATTCCCGCATCAAATCTTGACGGATAATGGTTCTCAGTTCAAGGGGAAACTAACGGAAGAAGTTTTTAAGCTATTTCAAGCCAGACACTTTCATTGTAGTCCGTACCATCCGCAAGGGAACGGCCAGGTAGAGAGGTTCAACGGGACTCTCATTTCTATCCTGAGAAAGCTGGCACACGAAAAACCGGATCTGTGGGATCAATTCCTGCCCGCCGCATTGTTTGCGTATCGGGAGGTACCACATAGTTCAACCGGGATGGCTCCCGCAACTCTGCTATTTGGGAGGCCAATAAAAGGTCCTTTAAAAGCTTTATTAAGGACCTGGACGGATGAGAAGGCGGAAGAACCTGTTACCTCATCTTATCAATACGTGAACGAACTGACCACTCGTCTGAAAGCTGGATGGAAACTGGCAAATGATAATTTGAAACAAGCCAGGAAGAAACATGCAGCATATTTTAATAGGAAGGCAAAGGACCGAGAACTAGCTGTGGGAGAGAAGGTGCTTCTTCTACTACCCGGCAGCCAGAATAAATTACAAATTGGTTGGCAAGGTCCATATACGGTTCTAGAGAAGGTGTCTAGAACAAACTATAAAATTGACAAAAAGGGGAAGGAGAAAGTTTATCATGTAAACCTGTTAAAGAAGTATCTGGACAGACCACTCCAGGAAAGCACCCCCTTACTGACCTTAGCTATCGCAACTCAAATGCAAAAGGAACCACTCACCTCACATGAATACCCATTACATCCTTGTGAAACAGCAGCACAGGTAAAAGTCAGTAAGCACCTGACTAAAAACCAGAGGGAGGGAGTTCAACAGGTTCTGGAGGAACATACAGATGTATTAACAGATAAACCAGGCCATACAAATTTGCTACAGTATGACATGAAACTGGTAGACTCAAACCCAATCTGTATGAGAGCCTATTCTATTCCGTTCGCGAAGGAGAAGGCATTGAAGGAAGAAATAGATTATTTGTTGAAGGAGGGGATTATTTCGCACAGTGAATCATCTTTTAGTTCTAGTGTCGTTTTGTTGAGAAAACCGTCTGGGGAACACAGACTGTGCATAGATTACAGGAAACTGAATGCTGTCACAGAAGGACAAGTGGATCCATTACCAGACACAAAACAGTTATTTGCCAGACTGAACAAGGCAAAATACTTTTCAAAGGTGGATCTTAGTAAAGGCTATTACCAGATCCCAGTGAAGCCTGAAGTGAGACCTTATTTGGCTTTTAGCACTTCGGATGGACATTATGAATTCAATATGCTACCATTCGGACTGAAAAATGCTCCGAGTGTATTTTCAAGGATGATGCGCAAATTGTTGGATCCCCTGAATAACCCATGTATCACGAATTTCATGGATGATATTCTCGTCGCCACAGAGACATTTGAAGAACACATTGAAGCTCTAGAAATGTTATTTAATAGGCTTAGGGAGGCGAACTTAACTGCTAGGCCAACAAAATGTTGTATTGGATGCAAAGAGTTGGAATTCTTGGGGCACACTGTATATCAGGGTAATATGACCCCTGATCCTAAGAATTTGGAAAAACTGCAGAGAGCACCTAGGCCACAAACAAAAAAGGACGTGCGATCATTCGTGTCGTTATGCGGATTTTATCAGAAATACATCAAAAATTTTAACGCTATTTGTGCTCCTCTGACTGATCTGACTCGCAAGGGACTTCCAGATAAAATTATTTGGACTGCACAATGTGAATTAGCGTTCCAAGACTTAAAGGAAAAACTCACTAGCAAGCCTATTCTCAAACTGCCTGATTTGACACAGGACTTTGTCTTAAGAACCGATGCAAGTAATGTAGGACTCGGAGGGGCTTTGTTGCAAAGATCATCTTCACCTGATGGGGAACTGAAACCAGTCGCTTATGCAAGCCGCAAATTGAATAAGGCGGAACAAGGATACTCCACAAGCGAAAAAAGAATGTTTAGCGTTAATCTGGGCAATAAAGAAGTTTCAAATCTATCTGTATGGTAGGACTTTTGTGGTCGAGACGGATCATCAGCCTCTCGTATTCTTATCTCAGGCTAAGCATGAAAACGCAAGATTGCTGAGGTGGTCTTTATTGCTTCAACCTTATCAGTTTAGTATCCAATATATCCCAGGCAAATTGAATGTCGGTGCAGATTTCCTCAGTCGGCACCCCTGTGATCAAAATTAGAGTAATGGCAGGCGTGAGGAGAGATTTTATCTATGTGTATCACTGGTTTTAGAACTTGCCGTAGGCATGTTTTCAAGTGGGGAGATGTGTCATAAAATTAACAGTGATACAACGTAGAAATATCTCCAAAGGATAAAATGTAGGGATAAAAAGAATGCGTAAGTTACTAGAAAGCATGATCGCCCACGCCGCGGGTCATCACCCGCCATGGAAATTAAATTTGCTGGAACGGTTACCATTTGAACGGGATGAGAACGGCGGATCAAAAAGGAAAAAATATGACTGAAAAATTGCGTGAAACTAGCAAGGCTAAAAAGATGCAATTGGGGGGGGGGGGGGGGGGGGGGGGGGGGGGGGGGGGGGCGGGGGGGAACGGAGGAAAAGTCACGTCCCCAAGTTGACACAAGGTAACGAAATCGACAAAAGGGACCATAGTTATTATACGCAACAGTCATTTTTTGGACGTTTTTGCGATATTTTGTCCTTTATTTGAATGCAGCGGCAAACGTTTCACAGAAGATTCTAGAAAATATTTCGAAAAAAACAACTAACCTTGAAAAGTAACTTTTTCTTAATAATGATGTTAGGAATATAAAACCTAGCTGGCCGGATGGCCCATTTTGAGCAGTGAAATAATATGCTTTTATTTATACAGACGGATAGATAATAATGAAGACATTGACAAAAGACGTGTTGTTCACATCAGCGAAAGACTGCATTGAATCAAACATGTCACTAATTTGCACAAAAACCGCGACCTTGAGACTCAAGTGTCCAAATCTAGTTAGAATGAAAGAGAGGGACATTGGTGGGAGCTGTGGCTAAAAATAACTTTAAAGACAAAATTTGTAGAGGGGACGGATAGGTTGGTTCAAAAACCAAGTACGTTTTTTGTGAAAACGCAAGTAGAGACGGACGGACTAACAGATAAAAATCCATACTTGACTGAAGCATGACTGAAATGACTTTAGTGTAGGAAATTTGAATTTGAAAAAACACAAGGCATTGATTGGCCACAGACAATCATATTATCAGCGCTCAGACGCGCTTTTTTTTGCCATTCCTCAATAGTTGTCCAGTGATAGACACAGTAAATTTTAAGTGTGGTGATTTCCAATGAAGTAAATTGAAATAAGTTCAGGGACGCCATACTATAGCCAGCAGCTCAGCTGAGTTTTGCTAGCATTTCTGTGTTCTTTATTCATAATCTGGTAAGATTGAAATTATTTCTTTGTATATTTTAAATATTGTTTAATGTTTCGAGTGATTTGATACTGCCATATCGAAATCTAGCCTTACAACAAGTAAGGATTTGCTCTAGACCCCCCGCCCTAGTTCAGGGTCTAGGGACAAACAATATATATAAACTCCAGCAAGGATTAGGAAGGACAGATCAAGTGTTGAGATCAGTGGAACATATCACCTATCCTATTCTATGGCAGGAAGCTAATAAACATATTTCGGAATATGTAGTCTGGGAGAACTTATCCTATGTGAAACCAACTTGGTAAGATGTGTTGTATGGTCAGAGAGATCTGACCCTGTCTAAGTGGTGTTATTGTAAATTGTTACGTGTAGAAGTGGCTCCTTAGGTAAGGTTCTGAACCTAAACCAATACTTTATTTCAGAGCTGTGAGTTTTTTATGTTGACACCAAAAGGTGGTGTCAAATGCTGGGTGAATAATTGACAGTGAGGACCCGTGCAGTGTCGCATCTCGGCAGAACAGCCTTGTATTGCCCCCAAGCACGGAGAGGTGGGGCCACCCGATATATTGCCCCCAAGCACGGAGAGGTGGGGCCACCAGATTCCAGCACCAGAACTACTCTTTCAAAGTTACGTAAGCAGGCTGGTCTGCTGGATTTACACCAACTTCATAGACATAGCACCCAAAGTGAATTACTACTAAAACATCCCATTTCCTTCCATCATTAATGGACAATGTTTGGTAGGCATAGACAGGGAGGGATGAAGCCACCCCAACAGCACATCTATTCATCGTTCTCCCAGGGAAAATAAAATTATGAACTGTAGAAATATTAACTAATCGTGAAAATTGTATACGTACACACCTTTTATTTATCATGCCATTTATTCATGCCATTCACTCATAAATTCCAAAATCTTTCATATGTTCTGGCCAAAATAAAACCTTGGTTCAGAACAAATAAATTTAAAAAAGATTTACTTTCTAAAATTTCACCAGCTGAATTTAGTTCATTGTGTTCTAAATTTTATTGATAATATTATATTATTTAATATCTGTGTGTGTGTGTTTGTATATGTCAATACAACACATTACATTCAGTACCCTAGATTTTAACGTAGCCACATTCATTAGAAAAAAAGATAGGTGTGAGGTCGTAGTGGTAGCAAGAAAGGCCTTCTGAAAATTCACAGCTACATTTTATCTCAGGAGCCTTCACAGCTGACCTCATACATCACACTTAGTAATATCACCATCATACAATACCATCAAAATCCACTACATTAGGTTTGCTGTTAATGTTATTTGGTCCATGTAAATGTTGAACTCAACCTTGTCGAACTACTATGGTTTATATCAAATGCATCCATGAATCCATCAGATAAATGGCAATCAAAATGTAGACTGTTGTGTAGTATCAACCTGGAAATGAACAAGCTTTGAGGATGACCTAGGAGAACATGGATCAAGAGGGTCGCAAACATCATTAAGGAACGCAACATGACAACACACATGCTAAAAATAACTTGATTACTGTTTTTACTATTTTTATTGTCATTTTTCCTCTTATCATTATTGCCATCTTCGTCAGCGTGGCCACCATCAACATCAGAAACACGATAGCACTTGTAATTACCAACTGTATCTGAACTGTCCGATTGGCAGAGTGGTTATAGCGCTTGCATGTTGCTTCAACGTTACCGAAATCAAAATCTGACAGCGTTACACTCCAGTCTACTGTCACGAGATTTACTCCCCTTGTTCTACAGTGATGGTCCAACAGTGGCGTAAATTCAGAGTATTTAATCCGGGTCTTTAACGGTGTCTACCTTTCGCTCAAGTTTACTCTTGGCAGAGATGTGAACTGAAGAATGGTGCTTCAATCCTATGGAGTCTCGTAGGAATTTAAGAAATCAAGTACTATGGCCTTAGAGGATCCAGGCCGTGTAAACTTTATATCTTCCCATACCTTCTATGAGTAAGGATTTTGCTCGTTTTGGTGAGCCTCAAACTGATTTAACTGTAAAATATTACTTTAATAGCTCTGTTATAAGTATTTAAAATGACTGAGATATACAGGTGCAGTTCCCTCAAAAAATGATTAAATCAACTATAAATTTGTATATTTACAGATAACAAATTTAATGGTCAATTATCGTTAACAAATGCAAAATAAATAAGGGTAGGGTGAATTAGATAGAGTCTTTAAAACTTCATCACGGAGGATGATTTGGATAGTATAAGAATTTTTTTGATTAGAGTTCACTTGGCAGCTTTGAATGTGTACATAGCTGCCAGTAAGATGTTGGTTGGTTTCTGCTCCAGCCGCTGATTGTTCTTTGCAGGTTGTAGACTGGTTCACTCTCGTCACTTGTCAAGTCTGGTAGTTGCAACACATCCCTCGTAGTATCGTGGGGTAATTGCGAAGATGGTCCAGTGTCTGTTAAGACCCGTCTGCTGTAGATCTCTAGCTTTCACTGAAGGCCACTTATACCACTCACTTGTTCCGCAGATAGCACCACCAATTGGTACCACCGACTACTATCATGAAATAAGAGAGAAACAAATACACTCCTGAGTACTGGGTTTCTTGAAACAAAATCAAGTGTCACCTCCCCTCCCCCCGGCCCCCCCCCCCCCCCCCCCCCCATACACACACACCATTCCAACATCCAATCTGCCACAGAACTTTACACCCTCTCATCATTAATGTTAATCTCAGTGAGCGGAAAACATCCACTGCATTTATATTGAACATGTGTACATTTACTTATACACTGGTTAAAAAGGTTAATATAACAAGTATGTACATCATCTTTGTCATCATCCACTCCCTGCTCTTTTGTCGTGATTCGAAGAAATTTTTGTCACTTTTAGCGGAGTGGTCTGCCCTGTCTTGTTCTCTAATTTCTGTCTACATCCACTTTTCTGTCTTATAGCTCCTAATAGCGCTATTTCTGACATTGGTCATGTCAATCTTACGTTGGACAGGCTAATTCCACCCCTTTACACGTGGACAGCGGCATCTAGCTATAGGTCCTTTTATTCTACCTTTCTTGTAGAGAACGGCTATTTCCCTGTTTCTTTGAGTTACAGAGAATCCGTGGACACGGGGTAAAGCTTCTACCCTTTTATTTGTGCCGTCCCGTCTCGTCCCGCGAACATCGATAGCTCGTATAACCGCCAGCCGTGCGGCAGATTACGTCCTTTACCTGTATCTTGAGTCGTCCGGGGAATCTCTCCCTTAGGTCTTACGCCTGAATTTGTTTCATCTAGTGCACGTGCAAAAGTCACCTGCAGACTCTTTCTTGCCATTTAAGCAAGAGGTCACTATCACTCAGTACCACTATCTCAAGATGAATTCTGCCACTGAACAAAGTGATACTTCTGCGCAGGGCTAATAACAGTTGTTAGTGCAAGAATTCATTCTTTATTCGAGTCTTGGTCAGCACATTTGTTTTGTGCTTCCTGATGTGATTTGCTGCTGTTAGGGAATTACAATTTCCACATAATAAATATTACCAGGCAGTCTACGTCATACTGCCAGGTTTCAGGTATAAGGTCGCTGTGCGGATTACTTAACCACAGCGGATTGTTGAAGGTGTCTATCGCTCCAGCACAGACGGGCTGTCGCCTGTGCCATCCAGTCATTTTCGGCAACACTGTCCGACCCATTACCAGTCAGTTAACTTGGAGTATCCGGGCCGGCCAACAGAACGGATTCGTCGATAGCCAGTACTTGTGAAGCTCGTGCTGTTTGGAGTATATCACTATACATCGATTTCTGTTACCTGCACGTAAACAGTAGCCTTGCGTCCTGGGTTATTTACCTACAGCACATATTGCCGCCAGTTGCAGTTAACCGTCATCTAAACACATACGGGCTGTCTTCCATCCAGTCAGTTTCGGCATCACTGTCCGACCCATTGATAGCCGGTTACCTCTGAGTATACATAACGATCGAGAGGAGTAGTCAGTTGTCAGTACTCGTCACCTGTCTGATAGTTCACGTCTTCATTTTCCAGTATAAGAGGTGCCCCAGCGAGCCTGCTGGATACTCGCTCACAGCAAAAGTCATTGTCGTTTGGATAGATTTGGATCAGTGGTTGAAAGTATTTCTGCACTCGTTTTAATCTCCTTCACCTGCTAGTGTGGCCTCCAGCCACTGGAAATTGTAAATGCATAGGATTTATTACGACACTTTTACAGAGCCTGGCAATTTCAACCTAGGTGGAACAGTGTAGTGGTTTTTTTTCTAGCAGAGAAAGTAACTTACTTACCAGGATTACTACCATAAGGAGTGGCCGTTTCTTCGCGAAACTGGGAGCCTAAACCCTTTAGTTAGATTTTCTTGGGAGTGAAAACGTGTACAGGTGTTGGTGGTTTGGAGAGAGACGTTTTGCCTGAGAGATTGAGTGAAGTCTTGTGTTATTTTTCTGTGGTTGCGATACTGATACATTCACTTGCCCTTCAGAGCTAGTGAGGGCATTACTTTATTTTTTTTGGTTCAATGTTGTGGCTTCTTTAATACTTGTAAATATATGTATATGCACTTAGCGATCAGAATCCACTCTATTATCACTATCACTTAATGTTTGCTGTTGTAGTCTTTACTGTAGTAGATTATTCTATTTATCATTGGAGGACGGACGAGGGTATGACATCTTAAACTGAGTCCGAGTATGGCTGGGAAGTTGACCTAAGATATTTTATTATATCTCTCTTCTCTCCAGAAGTCTTACCTCTTTCCATATTTTCATTAATGACTTTAATTTTCTCTATTTTCACAAATTCTCATTCATATTCTGTCTAAACTCAGACATTCTCTATTTCTATACTCGCGACATGCATATGGAACTTGGGACTACCTCTGCTTTTATTTCTCTATGAGAAATCCTCAAAAAGCAGTCAGCAGCTCTTGCAGTGGTGGTTCATAAAACCATCATTCTATACGCTGAGGTTGCCAGCCTCGTATTACGTGGACATGCACTAGCAATTTTCACATGTTAATAAATGCAAAATATAGAATTATAAAATATACAACTCACTCCAAATATCTTTGGGAATACCGACTTCTCGCTCAGAGAAATAGTTTCGGCAACTTGTTAAGATGTCTTTTACTCCACGGCTGTTTGCCAGCGATCTTTTAGTTATTTCCCCTTTTTCGCCGACCGGGCTATTTATAGCCCACTTGACAGAGGTCACGTGGTCAACTTCCTTATGGGAAAAACATGTGGCGATGTTTACTTTTGATAGGGCTTAATTAATGCTTTTAGGCTACTTTATTATTATAAATACCGGCTTTAATTTTGCGTAAAGCTAGACTAGAAATGTTAGAGTAAATTTTAGAACAAGAACAAACATTTTATCACAATTAGAACAGAAGATATAATAGTCTGAAATAGTGTAAAATTTACGTTTTTTTTATATTTTGTTATGGTTTGTTTATAATGCAATTTTCACTAAATCGGTCACAATCAACATGCATAACAAATTACAGAAATCAAAAGTAGAAAACCTGCAGAAAATGGATATCAAAGTTTTGTTTTGGTTTCATGCGTCAAACATTAATTATTGAAACATTAAATTGCAAGTCCACATTTATTACCTTAAAATAACACACCCAATTGTCCCCAAAAACATGAGAGCTAACAATTATCTCAATCATACATCACGATGGTCATGTAAAAATGAGTATGGTCATGAGTAAAACGAAATGTTCAATTTAATAGATAAATAGGTGTATTTAATAAATACATCTATTAAATGATTTCCACACTCTGTTAATTCTGTCAATCTCAAGCAACAACTGCCATAATTTGCTCTAGCCCCAAAATTTCGCTCAATTATCATTCACACTTCCTTTTTTTTATAGGATGAATCTGTACATTCACAGATGGAGAAATTTGTAACAAATGAGTTTCCATTATAAATTTTAATTGTGAAGTTATATTTTTAATACCGCTGGCGCGTCTTTCAATTTTCAATCTTCTCTGTTTTCTCTCCTGTGCCCACGTAAGACCTACTGTTTCCTTCATGGCTATTGCTAATTCTTTGGATATTCTAACTCTACTTTCAATGCCTGCTTTCCTGCAAATTTCCTGACGTGACGTTTCTGAACAGCGTTGTAGTTCATGTGCCTGCTGCAGGTCTAATGAATCAGTTGATGTTCCAGCAATATGTTTTCTAACAGTATGGAGCAATTGAGATCGCTTACGTTTTGTTGGCGTTCTGGTGACTGATGTTTCTCTTCTATGTTTAATTAGTTTTTGTAGTACAATAGGCTGTCCTCTGGTTTTGCATTTTATGATATTACTTTTTGCTGTTTCTAGTTTTTTTCTAACAATGGATGTGAATAGGGGTTCTTCCTTTTGTGTTAGTGGTTGTGAAGGTGGCTTAGCAAGTAACTGTTGTACTGTGATGTCGCTTTTGAAGACAGGCGAGGTGGATGTACTTGTCGTATGTATAACTGACTTGGTAGGTGTAGATGTGGCAACAAAAACTGGCATGCTAGGGTGAGTAGTGTTATCCACCTCCAAATGAATAATGGTATCGCCTTTAATGTGAGCTGGCACATCAACCTCCAGTTGAACAATATCATCACTAATGTGGGCAGGCACATCAACCTCCTACTGTACAGAGCTATCCTGACTACAGCTAATTGACTGACTACAAACTAACTGACTGACTACAGCTAAATGACTGACTAGACATGGAGGGGTCAGAAAGAACATCACAGGGGATAGAGCAGCTTTTTGTTTTTAAAACACCAAAAGATGTCTTTGCAACATAATTGCACAGTTGACATTCACTTATAGTTAAATTATGGTTTTAGTCTTTCCAGATGTGCTGACTGTTTTCCGATAGTAACTTGGCTGTTTCAAGACACTTCTCATTATGCCTCCTTTTTGAGTTTTGTATTCGTAAGTAACACTTCTTACAAAATATAGTCGAATGCTGTGTGGGTTTATCATCTGATACGTTAATTCCAAACACATAGAACAGATCATTAACGTAATTAGAACAGTTCAGTGCTTTCTGAATTGAACGTGTTGTTTTGGAAGTTAATGCTCTCTTGCCACAGGCTCTGCACAGTGCACTGGCACAATTCATATGATGCAAAACAGTATGTTCCATTTCGTTGTTATGTAGTATAGTTTACTTGTGTATGTAGAAGGATAGAGGAATATTTGGGACTATCAAGTCTAACACCAGGATGTAGAATGCTTTATCTGTGAATGAAAGAAGATATACAAACAGTTACTTAGAATTCTTTGGCAGCCGTCGTGTGCACAGGATTGTCTACCAAAGAACACTAATGGAACAGTCCTTATCTCACACACAATTTAAAAAAAAAATTCATATTATAAATACAAGATTAACAAGACTTGAAAGATAGAACAAAGTATGTGGAAGTAATCTATCTATAGATTTACATGTTTTCTGACGCTTATATACGTAGCTAAATATCATTATAAATTAATGAAAATGCAAAAACAGATGGTGCTTTACAAAAAGTTATTTTTGTACAACCTTATTTAAAATTTGTGAGTATCAGGAATGCGTTTACAGTAATTTAAATGCTATAAAATCTGGTGACAATATGCTTGTTCTTGTAATGCCAAACTCACAAAATTGACTACCACACATTCTCAAGATATGAAACCAAAAAAAAAAAGTATGTGGAAATAATCTTTAGCTTCTCTTCGAGAAGTCTTTATAATTATAAACTCAAACGAATGGGCCGATTTTTAGATATTAAATTAATAAAAAGATTACTTATTTTATGAATTTCCTCAAATGATGACGCTGTTTTCAAAAATCTGTAACTCCGTCAAAACTAATTTCAAACAAATAAAAATGCAATCAAAAATAGAGCAGAGAACAAAGTTATAGTACACAAAAGAATTTTAGCGCTGTGTTTATCCAGAACGAGTGTGTAATGATTTATATTTTACAGATTTTACACACACAACAGCTGGTTTTCCCCGCCAAAAACTTAAATAGTCTTTTACGGTGCACACGAAAATTTTATACCCGGTGTCAGAATTCCGGTCACCGAAACTAAAAGAGCGCTCTGGTATAGGGCACAAACAGCCGTGACTCGTGTTCTGGGGTGTTGCTTTACAATAGACTCCCACTATGAGAGTTCAGGTTCCTAGGATTCCGGGCTTTCCGTATTAATAAATGTAGAGTTGTCGTTGTGTAAATCCAAACAGCTCTAACAGGTTGTCGAATCATTTAAAATGGAATCCTGATCCCATTCCTTAATCTGGCTTGTCTGGCTGTCTTCTTGACGAGTTGAATTTCACAGTGCCATAGACTCAAAATGCTCTAGAATATATGGCAACATTCGGTACACGTCCAGATTGGTACTATATAACAAGGCTCCAATCAGAAAAGTTGTATTTTTACATCTCAAATGCCAAGCCAATAGCATACAATTTGCATATATTCTGGTAGGGGCATATTCCCCCTACCTCTCACGGAAAATCCCTGCGTGACATCCGCAAAAAAACATATGTTGTTTACAAGTCACCTCTCCATATAAGTTATGTCAGCTTCCGTCTATTATCGATCATGTTTACAATCGCGACTTCACAATCTATCACAGGTAATCTCTTTCAAGATGGATAATTATTTTCCGACAAGTCTTGTCCGGAGATGGTTATGTCATTTACCCGGTCTAGCCAACAATAAAAAAACTGGTCAGACAGAATTATTATCAAGTGATAGGATAATCAATTATGGTCATCCCAGGGTTGTTTACATCTGAATCGGGCGCGCTCATGCACTGTCTGATAGGAAATGTGCCACACATTAGTAAATCACACTTCTCTTTATAGATCCCAGGTATCAATATTGTCGTAGTTGAGTTGGAGTGTAGAGTATTTGTCGAGTTGGACAACAGTAGTGAAATCGACAAGGGATAGTGGACTGACAGAGTTATAGATTACACACACAGAAAGGTGTAAATAGGAGATGGACTTGAGACAACCTGGAAGAAGATCTATTCAAATGATCTCTCTCTCCAGGCCTCAACTCACTTTTACTGTCTAAGCATCTCCTGCTCTCACTCTTTTCTCTTATCATACATAGAGATTATAGTAAAGAGCTAAAAACAAGTTACTTATGGATGGAAAGGTCGTGAACAGCGTATTAATAAAGGTGTAAACTTTATTAAAGAAGAAAAAGCATGGAATTAATGCATATCATCACAACAACATAAAATTACATCAATAATCATCAATAACCAAAATATGCAAAATACACCAACAACCACACACACACCACCATTCATAAAACCTGTAGAACACAGAGAGATGAAATAACTGAGTGTCAGTCCGTCCGCTTTCGGGACCATATGAAATAGCTCCAGTAAGTGGTTTTTTCGTACATATCCTCCATGGGTGATGGAATTAACCTGAATAAAATCACTGTATAGGCGCTATCATTGGTGATTCCTCCCTAATTGCGCGAGGTGGTCTGGAAGACTCTATTTATCTCCTGCTGATCGAATAAACAAACTGAACGACAGCCTGTCCGCTATTTCGTGGGACCAAATGTGCTAGCTCCAGAAAGTGTATTACTTGTAGATCCTTCGTGAGGGACTAGCCTACAAAACTTTCTTTGTTGGTGCTAAACGTTGGTGACTCCCCTTATAGCGTGAGTGGGGCTGGAACTCTGTCTATCTTTCTTGCTGGCCAAATAACCGAACTGAGCGACAGCCTGTCTGCTTTTCGTGGGACCAAATGTGCTAGCTCCAGAAAGTGTATTACTTGTAGATCCTTCGTGAGGGACTAGCCTACAAAACTGTCTTTGTTGGTGCTAAACGTTGGTGACTCCCCTTATAGCGTGAGTGGGGCTAGAACTCTGTCCATAGATGGCTGCTCATACGTGCGAAGTTCTACATAATCCAGAAATAAGCCATGGGACGAAGTCACTTGAGGACAACTGATCCCAAGGCGTGCTTATCCGGCGCTAGAATAGGCTTTAAATCCGGTTTTGGCTGGTTGACTGTGGCTTGGCTGAGTGCCCCGTTTAGGCATACAGAGACTGGTGAATTGAATTCTGCTATATATGCTGGGCTAATTTATGTGCTGGAAGCCGTACTGCTCTGACTGGTAATCCAATAGGCGAGTAGGAAACTACTACTGCATTAGATGATTTCAGATTTAGCGTTGGCTCGTGGCATTGCGTGAGCTTAACTCCCGTGAGAGGGAAATGGCGTTGACAAAGGGTTGTTGTTTCAGGTATGGCTGTGACACTCGTGGGGCTAGATATCCTCAGAATCCCTCTAGACCGAAGAGACGGTGACATTCTTCGTCTGACTGGAAACTAGACTAGCAATTCGGTATCCCCTGAAACTGAGACCGAAAAGAGACACCCTTTTACATCAAGCAAATAATAAATCACACTAACTTTATACAGAAAGTTTCGCTCCACTATGGGATTAAATTTATTGTAGTTATTGCTATGATAGTTTAGGGCTGTCTTTAACCATGTCTCCTGTTCCTTAAAAATATCAATTATCAACACGCGCCCGCATAGGCTTAATATATTTTGTACACCCATGTACCTGTCAGTAAATGTTCTGACATCAAAAAACTACTTCTCTTCTTCCAACTAAACATACAGTTGAATGGATATGCTTATTCATCTTACAACATTAAGTGAATTTACATAAACAGATTACAGCATTTGAAATTACACAGATAAATCATATGTCCCTTTTGGGGAAACAAAATATTAATATCCCACAAAATGAGTACAAAGAAAATGCAATGTTCTTGCTATAATAATACAGTTGTGGCTAAATCATAAGATAGAATTATATCTATGCCTGGTGACTGCTTTCTGTGAAAGTTATGGACTAGTGCCTAGCCACACAAGTAAGCATAAAATGATTCTCCCTTGCCACTGGAAATATCTATCAAAAAGGAATAAGTGACTATCTCCTATAATCCAGAGTTATTACCTGCATCTCACTATTCAGTTTTAAAGTGAACAATCCACACCTGACATTATCTTACAGAAATGACAGTTAATTTAGCCTATTCTTAACCCATGATAAGCGTCTGTGGACTGATTCTACGCCTATTATCTGTTATTGTAAGTTTAACATTTAACCCATGATAAACCGTAACAGTTTAAGCACCCTTACTAGGCCGTAGACAGCGCTACCTTATCACTGAACTAAATTACTAGGAGAAGTCCTCAGAAATGAATTCACTTTCCTAACAGATATATAAAAGCTAACATGAATATATCATATTATAATAAGATATGTCAACTCACCCCGAAAATGACTAGAACATAGGCAAACACATTCTAGTACTGTGTTAAAGTTTGCCTTATCTCATGATGGTCATCTACGGGCCAGGAATCTTCTACGAGTGTGTTTGACGTAGTAAAATTTCAAGTCTTATAGCTTACAAACCATTCTACCCAGGACTCAAAGGGTACTAGCCGCTCGTGATCAAACGTTTTAAAGCGACCAGAGAAATTCCCCTGTTCGGACCACAGAGGGTACCCGCCGCTAACGAACCGTTTCTTTTACAGAAACCGTCTTTGGCTCGTTCTAACACTTTAAGCGTAACAGACGTTCTTCTGATCAGGCCAGGTGTGCTGACGTAACATTATCGTTCGCTGACCGCTGCAGGCTCGAACGTAAACAACCTCGGGTGGGGTTTGAGAAGGAGAAAACAATTGGGCCACACAGGTAGCAAAGCAAAGAGAAACAAAATGTGTAGGAAAACAGAACATTAAAGAGTAATAACATTGAGACGAGATGGAAAAATAAATTAAGTCACTGTCTACGTGACAAATATATGTTCAAACGAAAGTCATAGATTACCCTAATGAGGAAAAGATGGTCCCGACATGACAAGAATTGAATGAAGGTAGTGTAAACAATAATTAAGTACAGAAAATGAGACGTGGAGCAATAATTTCGGCTATAGACATGAATGCTAGGAAAAGAGAACGGACAATTCTGTCACATCTACGGAACTGTAAATTGGTACTTGACTCTGTTCTTGAGTTAGAACACACCTCATAAACCTGGACCCAATATTGTGGAAGTCTCTAGCATTGCACTCCCCCTACAGCAGTATCATGAATGTGGACTACGTTCACCTTTTTATCATAACTGACACAGTTTCCAGAACATTCCCACGCTTGTATCATGTACACATTACAAAAATGACACAGCCATTAATCAGAAAATTGGACCCCTCGTATCTCCTGGCAAATCAAATTAGTTTTCCCAAATTATCTCAGCCCGTGTTGCAATGAAGCATCGATAACAAGTGCCCATCAAACCACTGTTGGTTACAGGACTACCGGTCTCATTACTCGAGGAGTGCTTTGACCACTGGGTACCGAGGACTATGGTCAGCGGCTGAGAATAAAGAAGCCCTGATGACGCTTAATAAAACGTGGAGCGAAGTACAGTCAAGAGATGAGATTCCTTTCAAAGCTATCAGAGTTCGCTGGATTGTCGTTGCCATTAAGAGTGTACTGTCGGAAGTGGACGGGTCGATTGTTTGTGTAACTAAATGTCATGGACGATTTCTACTCGCCAAGGGACGGTGCTGACTGATCATCAAGATGAGCTAAATGTTTGACAACACTTTGGGTGTGGTTATACACAATATAAATAACTGCAATGTAAACAAGAAAAGCCGTGAAAGTGGATTGGACATTAATATCAAGAGGGCAAAGACAATGATAATTAGCAAAACAAAGTATAAGTCAACATTATAGGTTAGAAAAAGATGGAGAGAGACTAGAATAAGCGACACGTTTCTTTCATTCAGTTATTCATTAGTAACTTTTTTTGGTTCACTTCTTGAGTAGCATACAGTCTACAGGGCAAGTGCCCCCTTCCCCCCCCCCCCTCCCCCCCTTCCCCTTGCTGGAAGTCTGCACCAAAGTGTTCATGCCCTCGTGCAGCAGCTGCAGCAGTGGTATCCGGCTCAATGTGCTGTAGTTGTTGAGGATGCCAGCCTTATGCACAACCTCAGATTACTCACCCTCTACCACACGTCTGATGTTTCTGTCAACCACACGTCTGATGTTTCTGTCAACAACACGTCTGATGTTTCTGTCAACAACACGTCTGATGTTTCTGTGAACCACACGTCTGGTGTTTCTGTGAACCACACGTCTGATGTTTCTGTCAACCACACGTCTGATGTTTCTGTCAACCACACGTCTGATGTTTCTGTCAATCACACGTCTGATGTTTCTGTCGATCACACGTCTGATGTTTCTGTCAACAACACGTCTGATGTTTCTGTCAACCACACGTCTGATGTTTCTGTCAACCACACGTCTGATGTTTCTGTCAACCACACGTCTGATGTTTCTGTCAACCACACGTCTGATGTTTCTGTCAACCACACGTCTGATGTTTCTGTCAACCACATGTCTGATGTTTCTGTCAACCACATGTCTGATGTTTCTGTCAACCACATGTCTGATGTTTCTGTCAACAACACGTCTGATGTTTCTGTCAACAACACGTCTGATGTTTCTGTCAACAACACGTCTGATGTTTCTGTCAACCGCATGTCTGATGTTTCTGTCAACCACATGTCTGGTGTTTCTGTCAACCACGTGTCTGATGTTTCTGTCAACCACATGTCTGATGTTTCTGTCAGTCACATGTCTGATGTTTCTGTCAACCACGTGTCTGATGTTTCTGTCAACCACATGTCTGATGTTTCTGTCAACTACACGTCTGATCTTTCTGTCATGGACACGCAATACCATGAAAGGGGGGGGGGGCGCTATATGCGTTTCAAGAGTCATTGGATAAATAAGAGTGTCCAAAAAAAATATACATTAAACAACCTGTGAGAGATGTTAACATGAATTAAGACTCCATGTGTTATGTGTATACTTCATTACACGGGCAATGAAAAAAAAAAAAAACTACCTGGTTTAAAAAAAAAGTGATGGTATATGAAATGTGAACCTGGAAATGATTGGAAGGTATTACAAAGAAATAGAACGAGCAAATAAAAAGGTGGTGAAGTAAGCTCAAATAAAAAGAAAGTTAATGACAGAAATTATCGAACAATCTTTTATGTCCGAGTTGGACGTCTAATATTGAATATTATAATATATTTGTGTTTAACTTCTTGGTTATGAATTTTATTGATCTTTTTATTCGCTACTAAATTTATCTATAACACAGGTTGGTCAGAGCGCTGCTAGGTAGCTGTGGTACGTCTCTCATTACCTACCTGTAAATTTATGAACATTTTGTTTAATAACAATGAATAATTCTTTAAAAACATTTTTATATTTTTACCATAAAAATGTTGTGATAACAATACTGGGTGTAGGTAGGTGGAGGATATAATATACAGAACTATATGCAGCTTTACTAACTAGTGCAAAAATACAGACGTCCCACTGATGTCAGGAAGTGCCTATCACACACATTTGCTGTTTGCAAATATATAGACGTCACACTGATGTCAGGATGTACCTATACCACACATTTGCTGTTAGAAAAAATATATGGGTAGCTTTATTTTTTAGTTTGTTGATATTATTTCTCGCGTTTTCTATAGAGGTTTTACAAACAGACAGACATAAAAAAAAAGAAATAAATAGGACAAGACACACGAGAACAGTGACGGCCCTGATAGGCTGACAAACTTGTGGAGACGGAACTAACTCTGAACTAAGTGAACGTTCTAAGCAGGTAGCAGCTAATGCAGCAAACACTTTCTCACGCTTGACGCCCGTGCGATGATCAAGAATTTGTGACCTCCAGGTTCTAACCTATTTTGTGATATCTAGATCTGGTGGCGAGAAAATTATTAGCGAGGGGCATCACACAAACTAGTTCCAGCTTAAACACGTTTATCTCCCAGGGCGCCATTCTCGTCACTTCGTTTCGCTATAAAACTCATTTCGTGTCTTGATCCAGCAACTGATCATGCGCACTGGACAGGATGTCACAACCTAAATTGGAAAGATTTTAAATGACTGATAGTTGTGACAAGGTTCAGGGAATTAATAAACTGGATATTTCCAGGATAACGCGGGAAAATTCTATTTAGAGTCTGGAAGGGAGAATGTCCGATTAACATGAGTATATGTTCAAATAATATTTGCTAGTTTGAGCAAATCTTTATGTGCTTATTACACTGACTAACAAAAAAAAACTTTTTTTTTCTTTCTCTAACATTTCTATGTACTTCTGGTCAATTTTAATGCGCTGTTTTTAAATCTGCAAACCGTTTTTCTCTATCAGGTCGGGATCTCTAGAAATACGCAATTGAGGTTTTTTAACAACGCATACAGTATTACAACATCATTCGTACAATAAGTATAACAGTTATGTAGGCTTGAATTTCTTTGCAGTCGACTTTCGTCGGTGAATCGCATGTGATACATCGCGATGAAGCATCCAACAATAATCGGCAAGCATGGTCACACTCCACCGTCATAATTCTCTCGAAGATAAGTGAAAGCTTTGCTCTTTTTATCATGAGCCCCAACTTTATATGTAACAGTGGTAAAATGAAGCTGTCTTTGTTAACTAATGGCTCGTGTATTACATTTTTATGCCCGAGCTGCATACGATCCCGGATAGGCCACACCTTTCTTGCATAATGTTCCTGTCTGTTGCGGCTGTCCCATTCACATCGGAAGCAACCAAATTTAGTATACCCAGTCTGCATGCCCGTGAGAATTGCAATGACCTTTAGGTCTCCACAAATCCGCCATTGGTAGTCATTGTACTTTATTTTTTTCAAACGTATAGCCATATTGTCATAAGTTTCTTTCATATGAACAGAGTAGGCGACTGGAATTGATGAAAATAAATTTCTGTTATGCAATAACACGGCTTTTAGACTAGTCTTGGAAGAATCGATGAAAAATCGCCATTCGTTGACTATGTGCTCATGACCGTTTACATCTTTGCAATAGCAAATGTCATCATCCATCTCAAAGTATTGAACAAGTTCTCTGTGTCTATGACAAAATTTAGATATCGGAGTATTGGGCGCTAAAAGATTCCATTCTTTGAGTCGCGAACCGAGTAATTCCGCGTGTCCTTTGGTAAGAGCGAGATCACGTATTAGATCTGAAAGTTCTGAATGGTTAATTAAGTAAACACCATCATTCAACGGTATGTAATCTGAGTAAGAATTAGTTTCTAAAGCAGGTAAACTATCACTTTCTGATGGTTCATTCACGTCCAGCGGATATTGTTCTGGTGGTACTTGGATCAGACACGTGATTGGATCATGAGGCACTGGTTTCGAAACCGATTCAATATTTGGAAAAACCACAGACTTTCTAGTTTTAAAAGTGAAACCATGGATATTTGTCAAGCAGAAGTAACAATCAGTAGTGCGATTTGTATGTTCACGCCATATTACTGGCACTCCAAAAGGCATCGACTTATGCTTCGGCGATTTTCGTAACCAACCTGCCAATGTATCGAACAAACTGCATTTGGCTTCCAAGATTTATTTGCATCATCAACTTTCGAATCGAAATAAAGTTCATATGCTTTCTTTAGTAATGGTGTAAAGTTTTTTCTGGTCAACACGATCGGTAAAATATCCGCACACGTAACAGAACAGATCAGCCGAATTTCTACAACTTCTAGAAGCCATATTTTGCTCAGAATTATTTCAAAATACAGTAACTATTTGAAAAATCGCGTAACATATGTCATGCATCTTTTAGCAGTATAAAAAGTAGAATTATGTTGCTTTTTATTAATTTTTAATAAGTTATATAGTAAAAATTAAACGGAGCAAATAACGATTTCCCAAAAATATATTTATTCACAAATATCTTAAGAACCCGACGTGATAGAGATAAACGGATTTCAGATTTGAAATCAGCGCAAGAAACTGACATAAGAACACTTATTCTTATATAAGAAAGAAAAATGTTGTTTGTCAGTGTTATTGGAATATCCCTCAGGCGGGAGGCGTACAAGGTGAGGCGTACAGCGTGAGGCGTACAAGGTGAATAATGAGGTTGTGCATGGAGCTGGCAATATTGCTAAAGAAACCACCACTGCACGATCACGTGGTTGTTGGGTGCAGACTTCCTGTGAGGGGACCAGATCGCCGTGATCCATGTGGGGCGTGGAGGTAAATGATAACGGCGATATAAACAGATTTTTCTTTTCCTTCATTTATTACAGACCTTCAATTATTTCATCCTCTCTTTCTTTCTTGTACCATCCATTCAAGGTCTGCCCATGTCGGTTTGACCCCTTTCTTGTACCACCCATTCAAGGTCTGCCATGTCGGTTTGACCCCTTTTGTGTACCATCTGTCACGGATTGCCTCCCCTGTTTTGCAGAAGTGGTTCAGCAGTGGCCAAAACTCAAGAGTGTCTACTATGGGCCTTCAAAGGTGTCTACCTTCGCACAAGATTACTCTTGGCAGAGTGGTAGATAGAAGGATAATAATGCTTCTATCTCACGGGAGTGTTCACAAGATATTCAGATAGCGAAAACAATGCTGCATTGGCTGAGCACGTTAACTCTATGATCTGCCGACAACGTTTGTGAAGCATTAAGCAATTATTAATTTTAGCTTGTCAAGCCCCCACCCTGATTTACTCAGTGGAATTTTTATTATTATGGTTTAGCTCTGTTTAGAGTGTATTTAGTAAACTGACTGAGACAAACATGCAGTACATTTAAAATGATTAAATCGAAGTTAAATTTGTATAATTACAAATAACAAATTTAATAATCATTTAGTTTTAACAAGGGTTTAAAAGAATGAATAATGTTTTTCAGAAAGGTATTGACACAGCGTATTTTATATTAAACACACATATGTCTTAGTCCTCGAAATACAAAGCAAAAGAGTGGGGGATGGAGTGAAACACATTCAAGTAATAACCAACACAAGTCATATTCCCAACTCTGTCAAATGTATTCAAAAACTGTGGCCACAAAATTACAGCAATATATATATGTAGACAACAAAGTGTATCACATTCAAGAAAATCCCACATCACAAAATGCATTATATTCACACAAATAAATATCTTCTCACACTCGACAATTCACGTTCACCATCACCACCAAAAACCTCGTCGCTCTCCTGACCCCCATTACTTCACTGCCCCAATCAGAACTCTCCTTGCATTCATCCCTGACCTTCTGACCTAGCAGTTTTGTGTTATCAAGTTCAGACCACTCTACTGACTGCCTCTCATACACAACTGACATTACGCACCTGCTCCCAGCGGAGCACAGACAGTCCACCGCTTCTTAATCAAGCTGTGACAGGTATCATCACGGTTGTGATGGGATACAAGTTTTAAAAGAGTTCACGTGGCAGCTTATAGGTGTCACTTATCTGCCACTGGTAGGTTCTGCTCCCGTTGATGGGTTGGTTCTCGGTAGATTGATCACTGATAACGCTCTCGCTGGTCAAGGATGTAGGGCGTAACACATTCACAGAAGTGTCAGGGAGTGTCTACAAAGTTGGTCCCTTGTCTTAAAGCTCAGGCTACTGTTCCCTTCTTGCTCCAGAGATAGTACGTTTAACTGGTACCATCACCAACAACTATAGTAAAAAAAATAGAAACGAAACGCTCTCCTGAGTACTGCGTTTCCCGACACATGCTTATGTGTCCCCTTTCTCTTATTCCACCATCCCATCTACTCAGACTTTACCATCGATGAGAATTAATCCCTCGAGAGAAAACTTTCTTTACATTTAAATGAAAAGATTAATAGTACAGAGAGAATAAGTTTACATTTACATCTCCTCTGACTGAAAAATGTTCACAATATAAATTGAATATGCTTTCATTTATGTGTAGAGAAGTTTGATACTTTCGTTAATTTTGAAGTGAATGTGTTTACATAGACATTTACACTGGTTTGAAAATGTAAATATTATATTATTATGTACATCATTTCTTTCATCTTTCCCTCCCTGCTCCATATGGAACTTAGGACTACCTATGCTTTTAATTCTTGTAAGAAACTAGTGATAAAGCAGTCACCAGCCCTTGCAGTGGTGGTTCATGAAATCATCATTCTATACGCTGAGGTTGTCAGCCTCAAATGACTTGGACATCCACTAGCGATGTTCACATATTAATATTCACATGGCAATATATACATATTAGTTCACATGTTAGTAATGAAGAATATAAAATGACAACTTACGCCAATCCTGCCTCACAGACACTTTGCTCAGATGAATAAAGTTAAGGCACTTGAATCGGCCTTTTACACGTGTTCTTGAGGGTCGTTACTTTAAAAAGATAATTCCCTCTATGACTACGTGTGCTCAGTTTCATCAGTCCCGGTTTTCTTGTTAAATTGATAGAGTTTGAATGGGCTGTTTTGTAAGTCCTTTTAAATATTCCAATAAAAGGTGTCCGTCTGATAAATGGAATTCTGAATTCTAACTTCTGGCAGTCTGGTTATGTCGTCTTGGCAATCGATTTCTCACAGTGAAGTAAGACTGTGAAAAGGTACGATTATATTGCCTGCTCTACCCTCAAATCAAATTGTTATGAAGCTACAAGCTCCAGTCATTTCAAACATGCTTGTTGGGTAGGGTACTTTCAAAATATTCTGACATGGAATACGTTTGCGCGTTATGCAAAGGTCACGTCTCCCTTATATGGCAATAAAACTTCCGATGCCTGGTGTACAAACTCACTAACACATCTGTAAACTCATACGACAATCTGTTTTAGATGTAACAACATATTACTTTGAGATAAAGTAATGTCTACGTGAAAGTCGGACATGAAACGATTACGTCATTCGTGTCTGTCCAAAATGTGTTGCATAGACGAGTAATCTTGTAATCTGTCGCTTGAGAACACAACTCTACGCGAAAACTAAGCAGACCAATATGGGTTTTACCTGCGATAATCTCAGCACAGCTGTGCCGCGCCTAGCATATGTGATGCATTATCACCAACAAGGAGTGTCAACTGTTTTGAAAACATCAAATATCTGCTACATAACATAGAACAACAATTCTGACCATGGAAAAGCACGCAATTAGTCAGTACAACAATTTAAAATGAGTACTGCCGAAGTGAAAGAGAGATCGAGAAGAGGTCGCCCCAAATCTATCTTGTCACACCATCCATTCAAGGTCTGCCCATGTCGGTTTGACCCCTTTATTGTACCATCCATTCAAGGTCTGCCCATGTCGGTTTGACCCCTTTCTTGTACCATCCATTCAAGGTCAGCCCATGTCGGTTTGACCCCTTTCTTGTACCATCCATTCAAGGTCTGCCCATGTCGGTTTGACCCCTTTCTTGTACCATCCATTCAAGGTCTGCCCATGTCGGTTTGACCCCTTTCTTGTACCATCCATTCAAGTTCAGCCCATGTCGGTTTGACCCCTTTCTTGTACCATCCATTCAAGGTCTGCCCATGTCGATTTGACCCCTTTCTTGTACCATCCATTCAAGGTCTGCCCATGTCGGTTTGACCCCTTTCTTGTCTATCTCCAAGTCTCTGCTGCATATGTTTTTCACTCTCCTCATCATTTTCTTACACTTGGAAGCATGCATGGATACATATCTGGAGCCTTTCTGTGAGGCTAATTACACCCTTATTGATTCTTGAAATCATCCACACACTTCCAGGGATTCTCCTCGTGGTGAAACGTGTTGAGAACCCAGCATTGCACACTAAGCTTGGAGGAGTCACTTGAGACTCAGACGTAACTCTGGCTTTTACCATGGTATATCCACATATCGCGATCTCCTGCGCTACCAACGGTTTTAATTCACGGCACGGTACTAGGCAAGAAAAACAAAACAAGACAAAACAGGGCAGATAAAAATAGAAATGATCTGACAGCATAAAAGGATAAATAAATGTACCTGTCTCGGGAGTGGCCGAGTGGTTAGAGCGCTGACCTCTCATAGCAAAGGTACCGGGTTCGAAACACGATGGCGTCACACCCGTCTTCCCAGCTGTAAATGGGTATCTGACTTTGTTTTTGAGTGAAGGAAGGCAAAGCAGCGAAGAAGGGAACTGATCACACCACCTCTCGAAGCTGAACCTAGTATACTGAAATCTCTAACACTTCACTTCCGAGTATCTGCACAGAATGCCACGCATTTCTTCCTCCTAGTTTGGGACCAAATGTGACGATCCTTTAAATGTAGGCCAAGCTGGAGAAACTGGAGCTGATGACTTCAACTCAACACGTTTCGGAATGGCAGAAAAGCCACAGGAAAAGCCTAGATCTACAGAGTAGATAACACCAATGATACTTCAACTTGGTATTGGCTGCAAAAGAGTGAGAAGCTCAGCAGCCCATATTATACAACAACCTGTCTCGACACTAACAATCGACAGACATATGGTGACAACTAGTCAAGCGATTATCGTCGGCGGTGTCTCAGTGGCCAATTAATGGCTGGCACAAGCCTATTCATGTCACATCCTGAGTTCCACTAACCCGAGAACTGATCTTCTGGACATTGTCACACAGACACATTTTGAAAATTCAAGGTAAGTAACTCTTTACGCTGGAATAACTAACTCTCTAACTAACTTCAAAATTTTTCAGAATAAGTAGAACATAACTTCAGATAAGCCATTTAGCACAGCGTCCCTTTTCGCACATTTTGTAGACAGCTCATAAAAATATGTGTTTGAAGAGATATAGCGCAATAATTTTAGTTCTTGACTTCCAGCACCATCATCGTAATTATGTCTTTTTATGCTCCTGATGGAGCATACAGCCACCACTATAGATGGTCGCGGTGTAGAAGTCTACGCCACTGCAAAAACTCGTCCAGCAGTGGTTTCTGTTTCAATTATTTTTACATGACAAATTTGCCAGCTCCGTGCATAATCTGGTATTACGGTAGTCACTTTTCACGACTTGCATTAGGAAGCAATAGCCCAATTCTTACTTCGTCTTCTCAGAGACCCCCCATCCCGGAACAACACAGGGCTAGACTCTAGCACGCCCTTAATGCAGTGTCGGAGAGACAAATGGTATAAAGTAGGAAACACATACACCAGTCACTGGAAGTGTAACAAGTGAGTGAAAGACAATGTTTATGAAAGATAAGATAGAAAGTAATACAACGTATACCGAGTATTTTTAATTTTACACACTGAACAAAATATTAAAAGTTAATATCCAAGACTGCGAAGCGATGGTGACATAATGTTTATTTGTGGAGAACATAGCTACTGACATATTTCAAACAAGCCGCTAGATCCTAATAACTCGGACATGTTAGAAACACCAGACAGAAGATGCATCTCAGAGACAAAGAATGGAACTAAGTGACCCAAGAATGCACAATTCCTGAACATGCTATTAAAAATATAACAATAAAAACTGCGCAAAAAATCGTTGTCAAAGAAAGCAGGAAAAGAATTATTCACTGTTACATAGAGCTGATTCTGTCACATTGATGCGAGTCATGGAAATTAGTAAGCGCGCATCACCACCGATGGATGTGTCTGTTTGATTTTACAGAAGAAGGTTAAAAACACCTTATCTGATCAACTGCCATCTCGGCATCGAAGGTCAGCTGTAAGGAATATCAAACATTTTTTGTCTTAATGGTGCACTCTGATAGACTCTTTCCTGTCCATCTCTTGATGTTATCTTCCCACTTACAGCGCTGTCTTCCTCTGGCACGGTTATCTTCAACTTACACCTCCACTATGGGTTTCAGTAAAGGTTTTATGCATTTTAAAAGACCATACTATTTTGATTTGTCATTTGTCAGTCTTTTGTACAGTATTTGTCTTTTCATTCCCAACTTCTATGATTTCTTTGTTTTCTTCTTTTTATGTGAGGCGCGGCCCCCCCCCCCCTTCTCTCTCTTCTCTCCCCCCCCCCCCCCCCCACCCCCCCCCCACCCCCTCCCCAATATTAAGAATAGCATGGACAACAAAATAGAGTAATGCAGATGTCCTGAAAGACGTCAGTTCGCAAAGGAAGTTTATTGCACACATACAAATTCTTTCTTTCTTACGAGTGTCGACCTTTGACCTATATTCGTTTATTATTGTGATAACGGGAAAGATTGAAGGAAATAAGAGATATAGGGAGACAAAAAGAACATGTTCTAGACAGTTTACCACCATTTGTCTGGAAAAAAATAATAATTAACGGAACTAAGGACAAAGTGTTATGAAAAGACATGGTCACTTACGCCTGCTGGCATGGCACTTGAGGAAGCAATACATAACCGTTGTTGATAGTTGGAAATCCGCTGTTCATGAAAGCGACCTGCGGGAATGCAAGACATTAGACAATGTGTGTGACACTAGGACAAACGGCGAACGTTGCGAACACAAAATCTTCGTCAGGGATAAACTATTTATTCTTCTTAAAAACCAGCAGAGACAAGGTAGTAAGAACAAATGTAAGTTTTAAATCACATAAGAAGGTCCAGCGAGATTCACATTACAAAACATTCAGTAAAGATGACCCCAAGCGTCGTATCGAAAATGAACCCATCAGTCACAGCCCTTTAAGTACACCAAAAAACTCACTAACAGCTCACTGAGTTTAAATATTTGCGTTTAGGGTGCCCTAGGTGTTATCCGGAGACCTTATTTACCTGACTGGGTGGACATGTTATGGCCACCTGTGTAAGTGGTTTATATCATAGAACAATACTACAAAGAAAGATAGAGGTTGAAAAGAGAAAAAGGAGATAAGACAACCTTCTGGAAACATTCAACCAGTACAACCAGACATGTCTTGGACAGGAACCCACAAGGGAAGAGAAAAGTGCGAAGGCCAAAGAGAAAGTGTAAAAGAATAATGAAAGATGAAACTACGACAACTGTGCTGTCATGGGCAGAGTTAAAAATAAAAAGGATAGTCTAAAACCAAAATCCATGGTGAGCGTCAGTTTCAGTCCCATTCTGCACGTGGAGTGTACAATGAAAGAGTGAGTGTTTAAAGAGGATTGAGTAAGTTAAGACAATAGTTGATGACCAAAACTTTCGCGAATATGCAAAGAAAAGAATTCTAAGCAGAGGATAAACACAATATAGTTGGACAAAATAAACAGAAGATAGCGGTTAATATCATCAAGTTGTTAATTATTTGTAACATGTCTCCTGCTTGCAGTCATTAGTTGGAATATTTCACTACAACAACGATCGTAATGCCGCTGGTAAATTTCTCTATTTGAAAAGAGATGCTTTTCTCGGTAATGAACTGTTGGCCGTGCATTGCTTTCGTTCAGATCAAAGGTCACAGTCATGGCAACCCATTGCTTTCCCTGGAGGCAAGGAGCTTAAGAAAGGAGATGCGGTCTTATTTGCGAGAAGCACGGATGATTGATGGAGGGTCCCCAAAACACACACTTGTTTGTTCTGGAATATGAGAAGGGCATACAATCCAGATATCTAGGTCATGACGGTTAGGTATGTGCCTGGAGGTTCTTGTCTGTCTTTTTATCATCATTATTTTTTAGTATTATTATCTTCTTCTACCTTATTTTTTTCTCTCCTGTATTCTTTCCTCTTTTCTCTTTATTTCGGTTTTCCTTTTCTTCACATATTTTATAGCTTTTTCTTCCTTCTCCTTCATCGTCCTCATTGTTTTTCTCCTTCTTCCTACCTCTTCATGTTCTTCTTTCCTCTCTCTCTTCGTCATCTTCTTTATCCTTTCTTCCACCATGATTTTCCTTTACGCATCTTCTTCTTTTTTCTTATTGCTTCTTCTTATTCTTATAAATTCTTCTTGTGTTCTTTGTTCCTCTTTGTGTTTTTGTCTCCCTCTTTCTTTTATTCTCCTATTCTCCGTCTGATGCTGGGTTCAAAATTTGGCACTAGCTTGGAGCTTCTTATTGATTTTAGACACGCCCATTTTTCATTCTTTTTTTTCGAGTTTTTGGTTGCTGCTAGCATGTCAATTAGATCTGACAAGTTAACTCCCCTTTGCTCCCGCGAAAGTGGCCAGCGGAGATGAAAGGTCGTTTAATGCTGGTAAGAGTGTAATTGTGACGCGTCCGCAACGCTCCTCGCTGGGCGGCAAAATTTTCCCCCGTGGTTTTTTATTCCTGTGAAAGTCTGGGACCCTCGCAGCGTAAGCGTAAGAGCAGTCGCCCTGTTACGCAATCCTTCTTGTAGAGTAACGCCAGGAGATATCCTCCGGGAATCGTTACGTCGTTTTGCTTCGTTTTCTAGGGAGGGAAATACTGGTATAAAATATTTCAATGAAGCTGTTTGGCCTACCTGAACAATGTTTGTGATGTATTGTGCTCAGTGTAGAACTAGAGTATCAATTAGTTATGAAGTAGAAGGTACATCCTTCTTGTTTTCAGGGACCGTGGTCTTGATTGTATTGAGCAGCACCTGGTCAGAGCTTTGCTGAATCCAGAGTCGGACAGCATACTCCTTGGTCCATTTAGCTATCAGTGAGGTGTCTCCAGAGCACAGGGGAGAAATCGAGCAGAGGAGTCTTTTCCTGCCGCCATCACGCAAGATAAGCTGATGTGGCCAGCTGAGCTCAACATATGTACCCCCATCTTAAAATAACATTGTAACATAAACTTAAGAGGGGAAGTAAATTGTTTTAATACCAGGAACTGAGAACATCTCCAATACTAGTTCCCATAGAAACAAACTATTGAAGTCATGATGACAAATACCAACAGAGCTTGAACAAAACAAAACCAGTATTACCTCATATAACACTACACAACTGACACACATAGAACATTTGTAATAATATATGTCACTACAAGAATCATATTAATAAATTCTGTACTTATAACTTGTAATTAAAATTGATTGTGATTCCTGGTTCCCTTTGTATTTGAATCAGGACACATATACATTCATGACAGCAATGAATACATATTGTTATTTGAAAAGTTATCAGTGACTCCTTTAAGATATCATTTAGAGTGTTATATGTATGTGAGTGTCACAGTGTTGTCAAGTGTGGTGAAATAAATTAAATTGTTTATCTGTCTGTTGTTGTTATGACTTACACTTCATCATACACATACCCTAGACATAATTCTGACTGTATATATATATGTGGCATACTCTTATTAGATATAGATACCTTCACAGCTGATCTCAGTCAGTACACTAAGTCCCCTATAAATATTTATACATCCCACTTTACCACAGTTCCTCTTGCTGTTTTTGTCTCCCTCTTTCTTTTATTCTCCTATTCTCCGTCTGATGCTGGGTTCAAAATTTGGCACTAGCTTGGAGCTTCCTGCTAGCATGTCAATTAGATCTGACAAGTTAACTTCGTTTATCTCTCCTTCTTGTAGAGTGACGCCAGGAGATATCCTCCGGGAATCGTTACGTCGTTTTGCTTCGTTTTCTGCCAAGGTGTTTGACCACCTGTAACAAGATTCTTAGTATATATTGAGTCCCCTTCTATCTCTAACTGCTTTTAGTCCCTGAAACTTCCGTCGTCAGGTGGTAGAGATCTTTGTGCAGTTTGCCAGCTACTTTTAGTGTGGGAAATTCTTCACAATCTCGGCAAGAATTCTTAAGTAACTTGGTAGTTGTTTTTTTTTTCTTGGATTTTGGACTTAGACTGAGGTAGTTCATTTCTAGTGGGTTCTAGCATTTTTTAAGGCTCGGCCATTACCCAAGAAGCACTAAGAAGCTATAGTTAGTTTTATTTAAAGGAAATTGTGTTTGTATGCTACTTACGATTGTTGTTGCTAAGCCCAGTTGTAAATGTCAGATGAGTCAGGTCAGGGATAAAAGGATAATTTTCCCCCTCGAAGTGTAACTATACAACGGATTGTTATGTGGAGGGAATTCTTTTTAACACAGAGTGTAACCATAAGCGATTTTCTTTCTTTCTGGCTTCGGCTGCGGATCTGTATAATTTTTTTCACAGCATGTAACTTTAATTCATTTGATTACTTGTCTACTATATGGATACATGTAATTCATTTAGAGGTTTACCAAGAGTGGCTTATTTTGTTGTCATATTAGCATATGTAAATATGATTGTATTACGTGTGTTGTAGCCTAGTGAGATAATCTTAGACGGGCCTTGCAATTTCGTTTAGACGCCTGTGTGTTAGGCAGAACAGGCAGATACGTTGTAAGGTCAGTTCCCCACCAGATAGATGGGGCAGGAATGTTTACATACCAAAATTCCCCGCCACCCGTGGGTAACCACTGATTACGCAAGTTGCGAGTTTATCCGGTAGACCTGCCCAGGCTCTACTTGCTGCTCGTCTATTTAGCGGTCAGTGAGAAGGAACGGGGTAGAGAGAGAGAAACTGCGGGACAGGCCAGCACTGACCAGCAGTGTGGGCCACTTGGGGTGGGAATGGTTGTAATAAGTTAATCTGTACCTGTTTATGCACTTGTTTTTTTTTTCGATGTTGTAACAATTATGTTGGCTAGGTGATCATATATTTTTTAATATGATTTCATTTAAGCGAAAACCGATTAACTCCGACTGAGTTAAGGGACCTCGGGGCCATCGGCTGGAATTTGCCTTCAAGGAGATGCAGGAGAAATCTTCAAACCCTTTACATTGTGGTTTTCCCACCATCTAAAGTTGTTTGATTTTTCGACACCCTACTGCGTGTACATGCTGGTGATTTCCCTTGCTAGTAATGTTACGTCACCTCCGCAAAGTAAGTGTAGCGCCCATGCTTCACTGGCATCTACTTCATTGAGCTATTTCATCCATATTATCACACGCCACCACAGGAGTGGCGGGCCTGCGCCAATAGTGGGTATATTAACTCCAACGCATATTTAATCTTGAGCGCATTCATCGCCACCCCTTTAGAGAAAGGGGACCTGTACATCTAGAGGACTTAACATTTGTCCTTAAGATTCTTTTATTTTCGTGGTGGAGTTATATATTTGGGTTGGTTCCACGGATTGTCAGCAGCACAGAGAGAGGAAAGGGTTATCATATATCCGTCTGTGATCCACCAACAGTTGTAATCCAAGCGGGATATAAGCACAAGTGTGCCGACAAAGACGGACTTTGGGAAGTGCACTCAGATACATTTTGGTGAGGGGGGAGCTTGAAGTAACTGCGGGACAGGGTCATTAAGTTGGATTGAACAGCTGTGTTGCTGACCAGAAGAAGTCAGGGTTCCCTGCAGAAGGAGTGGTAGAATATCTAGCCATATAATAGTTGGAGTTTAAATACTGAGACGTGAGAGCCAAGCTCATTGGTACCCGTCTAGGTTGATTATTCTGATGGTCCTTATTATTACTATCATTATTTGTCTCTCAAGTTTGTTAAACGAATTTGTATGATTTGATGGTTTGTGATTGGACATTTTTTTCTTGTATTGCTATAGTTTTGTTAATAAATTATACAATCAATCTGCGGATCAGACGACTTTCCTATCTGTACTTGTACTTGATTGTTTGTGGAGTCATTAACGTGCACTGGTCCTTACTCAAAGCAGAGAGAGAGGCGGAGTGAAAGTAGTTTGAAACATAGTCATTGAGTGGCAGGAGGGGAGAGTCATTATCTGATCTTTTACTCCTGATAGCTATAATTCACTCCATCCACATTCAACACCATAACTCATCTATCTTCTCAGTCCTCACTCAGACTTTTTGTCTTGTCTCAGACAGACTCCGCAAACCACTCGTGACACTCCGCACTCAGTTTTCTTTTTGTTATTTGTATATTTTTCATATTCTTCTTTTCGTTATTTTTTTTCAATACATTTATTAATCTTACTTTTCTTTCTTCTTCCTTTCTTTTTTTTTGTGTTCATTTATTGTCTTTCATTTTGCTTCACTTTCATTTTTTACTTATAATTTCATCACTTTTGTTTGTTCTTTCTTTTTTCTTTCATTTTCACCTTTCTTTATTTTTGTGTGTGTGTCTAATCTCTTTTCTTTTGTGTATTATATATGTTTGTTTCTTTTGTTTACTCTCATCTTTTTTTATTTTTTTCCTCCTTCATAGTCTTCCTTGTTTTCCCTTCGTCTTTTCTCTTCTTCTGCTTCAGTTCATTCTTGGTCTTTTTTCTTATTTTTCGTCTTACACGTCTTTCTTCTTCTTTCTTTTTCTTCTACTTCGTCTTATTATTATTATTTTTTATTCTTCTTATTGTTTTCCCTCATTCTGTTTTTTTTTCCTTCCTTTTTAAATCTTCTTTCTTTTTTTCTTCCGTCCTTCTTCTATTCTCTTGTCTGTTTCTCATGCTGAGAGTTGTGGTCCATGAGACAATTGTGGTCCATGAGACAATTGTGGTCCATGAGACAATTGTGGTCCATGAGACAATTGTGGTCCATGAGACAATTGAATGATTTCCTTGACAAAGGCACGCAACACTACATGTGTTTACTGTAAACCTGTTTTTCTTTAACCATCAGCTCGATCCACCCTAATTCAGCTAGTAATCCTTTTTAAGGCCTAGCCCTTGAGAGGGCTACCTGCAAAACTAGTGTTATTAAATGTAGAAATATAAAAAAACTCACGTGCAAAAATATGCAACAACAATTGATTGAGTAAGCAACAATAAGCACTTGAGACTCCAAACAAGCAGATAGCGGTCCTAGTCAGGACCAGTCCTTTTAAGGGCTGATGACATTATTAGCAACATAGAGACTGAGATAACAGTCAAGCGATACAAATTGAATTTATAAAGTTGCATCCTATACCCCAATTATAACCTAAAGGCTCCACCTCGGGTCAGGTTGACCAGCGTATTGAATCTCCAACAGAAACTAAATAAATTTTACCTTTTATATTCTTGTTTTGGTGTTCTCAGTCCCTCTAACCTCGTGGAAATTACTGCCAGGATTATATGAATGATTCTACATCTTGTAGACAGGGTCAATTTAACCATTAGGTGGACTATGTGGTCGCCCAGTGCTGCAAAATTTAGAGGGCACAAAATCGACGAAGTAACAAATAAGCGTAACGAATAAAAGTCGTAATCCTGCGAAACAACAATATTTGATTAACTGTCACCTTTCTACACCATTGTAAATAAGCATGCATGTATTTATATATTTGTTTTAGCACGTTTATGTACATGCTTCATGCTCTTGTGTGTGAATGTAAGTGTAAATATATAAACAAACTAATTCAAGGCACTAAATGAGCTGTTTGCCTATGGCGCCAAATAGCGAATTTGTTTAGGGCGCAAAATAACTTAGCTCCGACCGTGACTGTAGGAGTGTTTCTTCAAGTGCTATCTTGTTATCGTTACCTACACCGTAAGTGCTGTATTATATTACTCATAAAGTAGGCCCATTACTTACTTATTACTATAGGTGTTCCATTATTTCTGTTCTGTACCCTTTATTTTAATTGGTGGTGAGATATGCTTTTCAACCTCTGAAGGGTTATAATTAGTATCCAATACCATAATTCCCGTCGTAAGTACGTCGGTCAGTCGGTCACATCATGCACACCGTCATTTGCGCACATTTCTATTTTCGAGAGAGTACATTAACTTTCAACCACAGCTAAGGGGTGCAACTGTGGTTGAAAGTTAGAAAATAATTGTATTGTTTCCCTTATATGTACTCTCCCGAAAATAGAAAAGTGCGCAAATGACGGTGTGCATGAACAGTTTGATTATGGAAAGAAGCCAACAACACAATTGATAAATAGTGAATGAACTGGAGACAGGAAGGTGCGGAGATGCAGATTATATCAACAGACAATCAAGATACTCTTCTGTCCAGTTTCATTCTGGAAACGGATTTAACTCGTCATTTTTCTTAAAAATAACCTTAAAATGTAAGTTTTTGATTGTTTCTTCAAGACAAAATTTTAATTTAAAGTATTGCAGATTTATTATTATGGATCAAAATGATCCATAATAATAACTTGGTGGTGGTTCGACATGTAAAAGAAACAAAATACTATAATTAAAAACCTGTCAGTTTTGACGGGTTATTGCTAGTATATCTCATAAAGGACGTGGTAGTTTTTTTTTTTCATGTTTGACGCATGGAATGTTCTGTAAAATAAACAGAATGAGGATTTAAAAAAAAAAAAAAATTCAGGTAAAACGAAACATAAATTCAGTTCAAATACGCCGGCCCTAAAACTTGCCTCCTGTTACAAGCACCTGAGAAAATCGGCCTCGAAAACTGGCCTCTAGTCCTTTAAGAGATATTGCTAAATTGTGGTACAAGCACTATCGCACATCTGAGAACATCTTTCAGTAAATCTCCTGCCATTGATTGGACGTCAAATATTGTCTGGACAAAACCAGAGACATTAAAGAACTGGTAAAGACGCAATCTCTACTTCTGGAAACTGCAAACCGGGGCTCAGAACTCTATCAATATGTCGGAGATTAGTGCCGGGCAAAATGATTTTCATCTCCGCTATTGGTCTGCACGTCACATTCACGAAAGTAGAAAATTAAAGTGTGCTTCTTCAAAGCTTTTATATCACCTAGTTTAAAGACGTCGATTTGTTGGTAGTCATTTTAGTCGATAATAAATCAATGAGTTAAAAACCCATGGCTTCCATGAGTGAAGATGACAGCAGCCGTAACTTTCCCAAAATGTCACAGAAATGCTGCCCTCTGTCTCGTCTCCATACCTCGGAATGTACAAACACACACAATTGTTGTTTTAGAATTGTTGGTAGCTGTTACGGGCCAAAACACAACAGCACTGTACTGACTTCTAAACTGTTTGCAAAGCGTCTCTTACAAACACCAAATATAAAACTTAGATCTCCATATTAAACATCTTAAATATATTACCGCATAGAAAATTTCTCCTCTTGAAGAACGAACGAACGAACGAACGAACTTTATTTTCAAAGGGTTAAGAATTGGTCACGCAGGCCCGTCTGACATTCTGCCCTTCCTCTCTCTCTCATCATATATACTGTATCCTTTCATCCTCACATTTACTTTCAGCATTATTAAGGCATTTATCATTATAAAAGTAATATTACATTTGCAATAATCATCATAATTAAAGTGTTTTTAAAATAAAATAAAATAATTAAAATAAAAAAAAATAAAAAATAAAAAATTAATAGTAATAATGAATTTGAAAAATAAATAAATAAATAAAAAATAAATAAATTTAAAAAAAAAAAAAAAAAGAATCGAATTCTTCGTACTGTAAATTAGTGATTTGAAACATATTCAGAGGTATGTTATGAGAACTTGTAAAATGTTCATACGGTGTTCAACTGAATGACTCAGGGACTTTTTTTTTTTTTTTTAGGTTCATCAAGATGAGGTGGGTAGACAGTTACTTTCCATTTTCCTTTCCATTTCCTTTGCGTCCCAAACTCAAGACCAGAATCAGACTAGGTAGATAGTTAGATAGACATATACGAAAACAATTAATTTGCCAAGGGTTGAAAATCGGACACAGTCCCCTCTTGCATTCTTCCATCCTCTTGCTCATCTTTTATTAAGTATATGAGGAGAACTGCCGTAAGACGGGGTAAAACAGTTGAAAACAGTTTAGTGGCAGCCATCTTGCTTTGCTTCACATGTGACTGGACTTAATATTAAGGGAGTTTTTTTCTCTTATTTTTATAGTTTCATGTTCTCTACTTAATTCTCATTTTCTTTCCCTCCTGTCTCTTGTTTGTCTGTCCCTGACGAAGGCCTTGTGGCCGGAACGTAGGTTTTTCTTGTCCTTCTCCTTGTAAGACGTATTACTATTTGTGTGGGTGTGTGTGTTTTTTTTTTTTTTTTTTTTTTTTTTTTCATCTTTTATTACTGTTACTCAACATTCTCCAGCATACTGAAAGTATTAATTTAAGGACAGTGCAACATTACAAGGAAGCATAACAGCATACATTAACAGTACCTGATCATAAAATTAAGAATATAAGTTATTAAGAATATAATATTAAGAATAAGTATATTGTAATGAAAACTAGATCATCAGAGCCTCCATACAGTATATTAGATAAAAGTACAACACAATCAGTTAGGGTGGCATTTTTTTTTTTTTTTTTTTTTTTTTTTTTTTCGTACGCCCGCTAATACTCGAGGCGAAATCTCAGGTTATTGTTAATGTCTAACCTGACATTGATTTTACGTGAGTATCCCTTTTCTTTGTACAGAGACAGGTGTCCCTCGCCATTCAGGCAAATACTCGCCGATTTCGGAGGTACCCATTAGAGCTGGGTCGGCTCAGGAGCCGCCAATCCCTGGTCGACGACACTTCTTCAAATATCCTCGCCAGGTCTCGAGTTAATCCAGTCCAATTCCCGGTCGACGAAAAATCCTCAAATGCCGTCGCCCGGGTTTGATCCTGAATCACCCGGTCGCCAGAGCGGTGTTGTAACCACTACGCTAGCACGGCTCCTGGGTGGCATATAATCAGCACTCATAAAGTATTTGAATAGTATACGATTGTATGAGTAAGGACTGTGCGTGTTTTCAGGTCATTGGGAAGATTGTTCCAAAGATGAGCAGCTGAGTAAGCCAAACTAGTTTTAAATAGGTCAAGCCTGGGCTTGGGTACCTGTAATTTATTTAAGCGCTGACTACGTCTGTCATTGTATTTTAAAAGCGGCCAAAGATACTTTGGAGCATTCTGTGACAGGATTTTGTGAATAAATTTCCCTTTGTGAAAGAGGAAGCGCTTCCTGAGGGGTAATATTTGAAGATAATTATATAAATCTATACAATGTGATTGGTGTTTATCAGCAACAAGGCGCATTGCGCGTTTTTGAAGCGAGTGGAGCCTTCTTGTGTTGGAGACAGAACAACCATCCCAGATTGTGGAACAATAGTCTAGATGCGTTTGTATATGAGATATGTAGAACATTTTCCTTGCCTCTTCATCCGGGAAATGTTTAATTTTGGCTAATTGGTAAACTTTTTGTGCTGTTTGCTTTGTGAGTGCATGTACATGTGAGTTCCAACTTAGGTGTTGGTCAACAGTGATACCTAGAGTTCTGTGTTCATTTACGTTTTCAATTAGTGATGTTCCAATGAAGAGCTGAAGTGCTGTTTTCTGCAAGTTTTGTAGTTTTTGTCTGGTTGATATTAACATACATTTTGTTTTACTAATATTTATTTGCATGCGATTCTCGTTGCTCCACGTAATAAGATTATGTGTATCGTTTTGTAAAGATTGTTCTAGTGTGGTGCAACATTTATCACTAGTATAGACAGTACAGTCATCGGCAAAAAGGTCACATGATGAGTGTCTGAAATATAGAGGAAGATCATTAATGTATACGGTAAATAGAAGAGGGCCGAGAATAGAGCCCTGAGGAACACCGGTATGGACAACGGTTGGGTTCGACAAGGAATTATTGTAAGAGACTATTTGTTGTCTGTCTGACAGGAACGATTTAATTAACTTTACCAGCTTAATATTTACTTTCATTGTTTCTAATTTTCTGATTAAAATAAAGTGATCTATCATATCAAATGCTTTTTTGAAGTCTACAAATATTGCTCCAAATATATTATCGTTATTGATGTTTAGGTGCCAATTGTCTATCATCTTTGTTAAGGCTGTGTGGCATGAATGCTTTGGTCTAAACCCCGACTGACTGTCGATTAGCAGGTCGTTATCTACTAGGTGTTGTAGTGTTGTTTTGTGGATGTGTTTTTCCAGTGGTTTGGACAGCGACGATATAAGAGAAATGGGCCTATAGTTACTAAGATTACTACTATCAGATGAACCTGGTTTGAGAAGTGGGTATACTTTAGCGCTTTTAAAAGCGGATGGAAAGTAACTCCTTGCGATACATTGATTATATATGTATGTCAGTGAATCACTAATAGCAGGTGCGGCAAATCGCAGTATTCGATTAGGCGAGATTAGTTCACCAAAACTTGTCACAGACTGATACAACTTATCTGTGATAGCCATTCAAGTTATATGTAATATCTGTGATCACTATTCGAGTTATGTGTAGTGTAAGACAAAATAATGATTTAACGGTTTACATGTGAAAATTCTCAATAACAACAACAATAAAAAATATTTTTAAAACAGACTTTTAATGCACTAAAAAGTCACAAATAATTTTTCAAGGAGTTTATAGCTTGCAGTCAAAAAATGTAACATCAAATTGACAAAAAGCGTGGGGCGCTTAAGCGCTTATCATATATTTTATCCATAAGTGTGTAATGAAGTAAAAAGCAGAAGTTAATTTCATGTAGAATCAGCGCCCCAGGCTTTTTGTCAATTTGAAGTTAAATTTTTTGACTGCAAGCTATAAAGTCCTTGAAAAATTATTTGTGGCTTTTTAGTGCATTAAAAGCCTGTGTTTAAAATATGTTTTTTTTAATTTTCTTCTTTTTAGTGTATTTTTTTTTTAAAGTCAAATGTAATCGATCCATTAATGACATTATCAGTTTGCGATAAACGAGTCCAGAGCACAGGAGATGGATTTCATTATTCAGTATATTACACGGAAAGTTAGTTTTTTTTCATTTTCTATTTTTATTTTTATTTTGATAACAGTTGTAAATTACATTTTTTAAATGTAGTTGTCAGTTGTGTGTATGTCTGTGCGAGCGCGTGCGATAGTTCGTGTGTGTGAAAAGGATGGGGGGGGGGGGGGGGGGGGGAGAGAGAAGTTTCAATATTTCTCTCAAGAAAGACAATCTTGTTGGACAGAATACAGCTAGATTATTTGCAGTTATCGCCCATTTTACTGATGATACAATACAAAAAAAATTAAAATTAATTTAAATTGTATTCATTTTATTATTTTTACGACTGATTATTATATTGGGGAACACACAACTATACCAAGTTTCAGAGCTATTGCTCATCTGGAAGTGATTGAAAAATCGATTGCAAGATTTGAAGGTGACAAGAGAGTGACATACGTTGCAAGTTACACCCTCTTGTGGAAACTTTAAGCCAAGACAAAACAAACAAACAAATCTCCAGCAGATATGGACAAGTCAGCCAGAACAAATTTAGGGCTAATACAATCATCAAGAGCTGCTGAGACAGGGGTTCCTTAAGTTGTGGTTAACGGACCCTTTGGGCATCCATGAATGGATTCTAGCGGGTACATGTACACAACATAAAAATGTGAATTTTATTTTACCAAATTTGTTCCCGAAAATCATCCTAGATTTGTGTATTTAAATAAATGTATTCTTTTTACAGATTGTTTTTGTATTTCAGTATGACTATATGTAAGCTTAATAACGTGTATTATTTGTATGCAACAATTTTAATTATGTTTCTATGTACATTTTATTATCTAAGAAAAGGTATGCAGCCTTTACCGGACAATCAAAGGTCAGTAGCCTTTTCCTGACACTCAAAGGGATCCGTAGCCTTTACCGGACAATCAAATGTTCAGTAGCCTTTACCGGACTATCAAGAGTGTCCGTACCCTTTACAGGACAATGAAAGGGCCAGTAGCCTTTACCGGACAATCAAGAGTGTCCGTACCCTTTACCGGACAATCAAGAGTGTCCGTACCCTTTACCGGACAATCAAGAGTGTCCGTACCCTTTACCGGACATTCAAGAGTGTCCGTACCCTTTACCGGACAATCAAGAGGGTCCTTAGCCTTTACCAGACAAATAAAGGGTCCGTAGCCATTACCGGACAATCAAAGGGTCAGTATCCTTAACCGGACAATCAAAGGGGCACATGGCACAAGAAAGGTTAAGAACTTCTGTACAAAGAGATTGTAGCAAAGTTGATTTTGCTGGGGAGGTTATGATGGTATCCTAAACGAATGAAAAGGTGTCTGCTATAACCGTGTGAGGTCAAGCACATGTAGGTCTCTGACTCTATAAATGATGGTGATGAATTATGTGCAGAGAACCTAACGCTACCTCCCTGGGTCTCACACGGTCACTATTCTGGCTCTAGTGTATGGTGTATGGTGTACCTAGTGTCTAGGGGAGAAATGAAATGATGGTACACAACAGTCAAACACTTTAAGTTTCTATAAAGAAGGTAATAAAACTAGCAGTTAAGTTTTTCTTTGAACAGATCTTCTTTACAATTTATTTTGCCTGTCCATTCATAGCTTGTGGACAGGTCTTTGAAAATAAGGACAAGATAGTTTACAGAAAAGAACAATTAAAATTTTGGGACAATTTGCCCAATAACTAAAAAGTTATTATGTATTTATATATATGTCTTTCCTGTAGGAAATATTAAAAGAATTCACTTTATTCATATAAAGGGAGAGTCACTGTATATGAGGGCTGTAGTACATCCTACCCCCATAAACGGCCTGTGTATTGTTTTGAAACACACAAAAATGTCAGAGATGCCCCAGATGTCTAACACATCACCTGGGAGTCCTTGTTGTAAGATATTTCAATGTGTAGTTGCAGAAAGTTTCAATTTCACCACTCGCCAAAGCTCCTACTGTTATCTTCGACAGCATATAAGACTGGTTGGAGACTGGTTGGCGTTTATTAGTACTCAGCAGGTTTCCTGTCACCAGCCGGCAACAGGAACATAGACCCTCTGCAACAAAAGGACACCCTGGCCTTTTACATCTGGTCACTTATTCTAACACTTAATTTCCTACGTGGGTATGGGGTCAGCCTCGCGTGCCTTACAAGTGCACTCGCCCTGAATTTTACAGGAATCCCACCTTGCTGTGACCACACCTCAGGTCCTTATAGCAGATACGCCACTGTACGTTTACATACTTTTCATCAATACAATAATGTGGAGTAACCACATTTCCTTTGATATGATATTCTCTTCTTTTCTTTTCAAATATATTTGCTTCAGGCATGTTAAACAGTGTTCATTGAACACAGAGGCTTACTAATCTATTTTAATACAATGATATGACAACATAATCATAACAACATACATCAGTTAGATACCGTTTAATGTGAGGACTCAACAATGTCTGCTCCCGGCATGTCCTTCACTTTTTCCCAATAGCAGTATCTAACTTTGTAGTTGGACCAAACATATTAAATTTCATAAAATATCCTTACCACAATCAAGAAATATATAAACAAATGACGCTGACTTTGTGAAGAAATGGCCTCAGCTTCCTCCGAACTGCACAGACTGTGAATTTATTCTTTATTTAAGTTTAAAATTAACACAGCTGTTTCTCAGCGTATCTGAATACAATTTTTAGTTCAACTGGCAATGAATAGTCAAAGCCTTTTGCTAATATTTACTAGCACTAGCCAATTCGAAACGTTCGACTACTTGAATTCAAATGCAGGTTGAATGAAAAACCAAAATAATTTCGAATAATTTCTTCGTCTGGTGGTCGATTGGCCAGTATGCTTTAGTCATGCCCAATACAAAGAGATGGTCCGTTTAGGATTACATTTTTCCTACCGCTCCCCTTTTCAGTCATACTCTTTTTACTCAAGCGAATCTGAATGTACCTCCCTGCCTCTTTTCCAAGCTCGCGTCCCCCTAACGTTACAAAAAACATAAGCAGGAACGCCAGTCTGTCTGGTCGAGTGTCCGTAGATATTAGTATTTCTTCAATAACTTATCTAATACTGGGACTATCATATTATTTAAAGTACATTCTTACTCAGCGAACTCTACGTCATACTACCATATAATTTTTATTGGGAACTACATAATGGTTTAACTTTTCAATTTATGTCATCGTCAATTGTCAAATAAAATTTTACACAAGTCCGCCATCTTTCCTCTCCCTCATTTCGCTAGCATGTATTTTTCAAATAACTAACTTGTTTTAGTTACGTCAGAAATGCTACCACTAGGAGAAAAATAAAATTGTCTGCGTGGTTTTGCCTTGGCTGGCTTTTCCACAGCGTGTGTATATGCGTTGCAGACTGTGTCAGCGAAGCGGGGTGTTGACGGGGCGTGTTAAGAATAGGCGTTAATAATTAGTATTGTATCGTGTAATACTACCAAACAATGTAAGGATTACTACTAAATTTTTGCGTTACAGTTGACAGAAAGCGTTAATTCAGATAATTATTTTGCGGCACGCTTCCGCCAATCGTTAATTATAAGGCTAGACTACAAAGTGTATGCAGCAGATCGGGCAAATGTTAAATATTAGTAGTGTTTCTCGAAAACGAAACCAAAAGCGTGTCAGACTATTACCGTGAAATCGGTCTATAGGTTAGCACTGTGCAAAAAGCAGCGCTGCTGGCGTCGAAGATGCCAACCGTCAGACACATGCGGGCTAATGTATTTATTATCGTTTTATGCCTAAATCTTACTGAATTGAGCGTTTATTCTCGCAGATTTTGCTACAGAGATATATAAGCCGCTGACCCTGATGGCATTCAAGCAGAGACCATCGAAGCCGATAATGGCAGCTCTACCACGCACATCAACGCTAAACTAGGATTCGGGAACAGAGCCCCCTCACCCCTCCCCCCTTCTCTCTCTCGTTCGACTGGCAAGTGCACTCTGATATTACCGAATTAATTCTGTCTATGGTTGAAAGAATCGTGCCCAGGCAAAATAAAGTCTATAGGCGTATAAAGCCTACGATGTTAGCATGACACGTGAAGACAAATCATTTATTTAAAATATAAAAACACGTAAAAACCTGTTGTTTATTGCTGACAATGATGGCCCGCATTATAGCGCTGTCAGTAAAACATAAGCAGACTTTGTATTAATGTGAGTATGTGCACGTGAAAATGTGGTAATCTTGACAGATCTAGCGGATTTGTTTTTAATTCAAGAGCCGACTGCGATTGTCCTTTGACAATCCTTGACACATTTTTGGTAGTACCTGTCATCTGGCATGACGGTGTTGTCGTCAGCTCTGTCATTCTATCATTCATATTTTCTTATGCATATTAAAATTGTGATAACGTTTGATATTATTTGTTATATGTTGTCAAATTCGCCACCTTTAATTAAATTGTATTGCGGCATAGATAATTTTTGCTTAGTTTGTTTTCGATTTCATATTTTCGTCTATATTATCATTCGTGTTATTTTTTTTAAAATAATCTCCACATCCCAAGGTAGAAGAGTGTCACGGGTTGCCTCCCCTTGCTCTACAGTAGTGGTCCAACAGTGGCCAAAACCTAGAGTATCTAATGTGGGTCTTCAAAGGTGTCTACCTTCGCACAAGATTACTCTTGGCAGAGTTGTAGATAGAAGGATAATGATGCTTCTACCTCTAGAGAGTATCCACAAGATATTTAAGAAATCGAGAACGATGCTGAATGAGTCTGAGCACGTTAACTCTGTATCTTTCCCGCCGCCTTTTGTGGAGATGGGTTATACAATCTAATTTAGCTCGTACAAGCCCCCAGCTGATTTAATTCAGCGAAACTCCTCTTTTTAGCGCGATATAGATAAATATATGAATATATACTAGATGTTCTGTGTCATACAGTGGTTAGTGCACTGGCTTCCTAGCTCGGCGGTCCATGGTTCGATCCCCAGTTGAAGTTGGATTTTTTTAGATCGCAAACGGCTCCGGAGTCGACCCAGCCTCATGAATTGGGTACCAGAACAACTCTGGGAAGGTTAAGGCGGCCGGCGTGATGCTGACCACATCACCCCTAATGTGCCGATGGTCAAGAAAATATGCCATATTCCCAATATGCTTCTATGGCATGTAAGGGGATCCTTTACCTTTTTTTGTGTCGTACGTGCGCCTTTCTCTCTGTAATGATTAATTCGACTATGAATTTTTCAAAATTTAATGATCAATTACTTTGTAACATTTAAAAATAAATAAAGTTGTGGTGAAGTGTTGCTATGGCCTGTTTAATAAAGACTTAGCTCAAGTCTCTGAGTACTGCTGTTGTAGTTAGTCGCTTCGCATTTCTGTGATAAGGGCACGTCCGGCGCGAAATGGTGCAGGGTGTAACCGCTTCTGGTGTCAGTGCTGATTATCTTCTCAGGCCCGTCAGGGGTAGCCGTCAAGTGTCTACAATCAGTTTTCCGAATCACAGACTCGTACCACAAATAGTCTTGTAGCCACGTACCATGAACTTTAAAAATAAAAGAACAGAGTCTCTTCTACGTTTTTTGCTTCCTGATATTAAATAGGCACCTTGCCCGCTGTCCGCCCACCAGTTTTGTCTCTCTTAAATTGTATCGTCCCTGAGTATATACAGCATAACTCAGGAAATATGATGCGACATCACCATTATCTTTTACGTTAATGTATAAAGAACGATGTGTCTGGACAGCGGTGAGTAATATGGCTTGTGCCTGGAAGCATATATTTAAGTTTTCAAATAACTCACAAATGATAATATATACTCTGCTCCTGCTGATGTAATCATCACTCACTCCTGGCTCCATTCGGAGTCTGGGGTTACCTCTGCTTTTGGTTCCTTATGGGAACTAGTATGAAGCAACCACCAGCGCTTGGTGTGGTGGTTCATGAAAATACTATTTTCATATGCTGAGGTTGCCAGCCTCGTATGAATTTTTACAACCACTAGCCTGTGCAAACATGTCAAATTCAAATTGTTAAAGATGTGGTACAACTTACCCCAAATAACTTTTGGGAATACAATCTCCGGGCACAGTTTGAATGGACACGGCACTATATTAGATGCCTCGAACACTTGGTCTAGGATAATTTTAGAATCCATCTTATGACAGGTGCTCCTGATTCCTTAAGTTTCCCGTCTTTATATTTAGAAAGTCGGGTTTTCTTTTAAGTTTCAAAGATGCCCAAATACTCTGTCCTGTCACTTAATTTGGAATCCTGTCTTATTCTTCTCTGGCTCTTGGAGTTGCTACTTTGACGTTGCAATGCAGTCTCTATTAGTGTCTGAATTTGGTGTATAAGAGATGCCCTGAAGTGCTCAAACGACTGCTCCGTTTACTAAAGAATGCGTGGAAAGCTCAGCTTGTAAGCAAGGAATGGAGAAAGGCGAACGGAGTCTACATCCCGAAGGAGCAAAATTCCACAGACATCAGTCAGTTCAGGCCAATCTCACTACTCAATGTGGAAGGGAAGATATTCTTCTCAGTGATGGCAAAAAGACTCACTACATACCTCCTGGCAAATGGGTACATTGACACTACCATTCAGAAAGGAGGTATCCCAGTGATGCGTGATGCCATATGATGATGGATGGTATCCGCATGTCTGGTTTTGTGTGGTGTGCAGATGTGTTCAGTCAAAACAATGTTCATACAAAAATAACAGGGCAATCCACATAGGACGTCAGTAAACTCACGACGTATAAAGTCAATGATTCTTGTAACAGCCGTTGACGTTTTTCTTCATTATTTATTGTGGACGCCACAGTGACAAAATGGTTACGCGAATATGTAGGCACATCAAACAGTCATTATCACAGCAACATTCAATACAGCAATAGACGGTAGACAGCATTACAATGATGAGTCAGATGCATGTTATATTTCATAGTGCTGTAAATGTAGTCAGGTGAAAAACTCCATCCTTTTCTATAACAGCCAGGAGATAACCAGATGTATGAGATCAGTTCACTCTCCTTAGTTTGACTTCAGCAAGACAGACACGTCTGCCGAAGTATAAATAATGTCCTCAAAAATATCCACTAGATAATAAAGGTTTTCCAAACCTAGTTCATTTAACAAAGTAGCAAGTAATGGTCCTTGGAACCTGCATCAACCGATGCAGCACAATACAGCGACATGTGAGCTAGCAAAACATCTCGTGACGACGACTTTCGAAGACAGGCTATGAACCAGAAATCGTTCACGACCAAAAATCGATAGAGTTAATGAAAATGTTAATTTACCTTGCCTTCCGGAAATACACAGAAATATTATGCCTCCCGGCATGTGCAAATACACTAGAGGTATTATCTCGAATAAACGAAATATCCATAAGAGGACTCTCACATTCCTGACAGAACAAAAAAAATAGCGGAGATCCCCTCTTCAACGAGGCATCTCTTTCGCCATTCCAAATCGCTCACTCCACTAGTGGTGGGCGGAAACCGATCGACCAAGAAGCAAGACAAGTCATGCGCAGTCCAGCGCAAAATGACCACAGCTCAAACTTAACTGCATTCGATACCAACGCGAGAAGACAAATGCTTACCGAGAAAAGTGACTATAAATTTCAAGCAGTTGTTGCCCTTGCGTTATAAAATAGATATTGAAACAAAACGATGTTGCGAGAATTTATCACGCAACACCCAGGTACCCCAGGATGTCTAGAGCATGCCACAATGATCTGGGAAGCAATCCAAAAGGCAAAGTCTGACAGAACAAACCTCCATGTAATCTGGTTGGATCTAGCGAATGCTTATGGATCCGTTCAACACCAGATGTTGTGGCAGGCCCTAGAAATGTATCATGTTCCACAAGAGATTGCAGCAATGCTGAAGCTGTATTTCGCAGGGTTTGCTGTCAGATTTTCAACCAGAGAGTACACAACGAAGTGGATTGGCCTTGAAGTTGGAATTGCGATGGGGTGTACCATCTCTCCGATACTATTCGTGATGGCTATGCAGGTAATCCTCAATGCGGCCGAAGGAATGGCTATAGGTCCAAATCTCGGGGGAATGTGTCACATGCCACCGCTCAAAGCATTCATGGATGACACAACAATTCTGACATCAGATGAACATCAGGCCCGGAGGATGTTAGAACGCCTGGATGAACTAGTCAGCTGGTGCAGAATGAGCTTCAAACCCAAGAAGTCGAGAAGCCTATCAGTCAGGAAAGGGAAGATAGCAGAAGACATATTCGTGGTTTCCAACCAAAGAATCCCTACTGTCATTGAGGAACCTGTTAAAAGTCTTGGCAGGGTGTACGATGCCTCATTAAAAGACTCGAAGGCAGTGCAACAGACAATAGAAATGGCAGACAGAGGGCTACAGATCATAGACCAAAGCAGACTCTTGGGAAAGTTCAAACTGTGGTGCCTCCAGTTCATGTTGATACCGAAGTTGCTGTGGCCACTGCTTATATATGAAATAAGCACAAGTACAGTCGAAGCTATAGAGCAGAAGGTCAACAAGTTCATGAGAAAGTGGTTAGGGGTACCACCAGGTCTGTCAGATGTAGCACTGTACTGCAAAAAGTCAAAACTTCTGCTTCCTTTCAAGTCAGTTGTTGAAGAGTACAAAGTTGGAAAGGCAAGGCTTGCAATGATGCTACGCGAGTCAGCTGATGACGTGGTTAAGTCCATTCAGCCCACACTGAAAACGGGAAGGAAGTGGAGAGTGGAAGAAGCTGTTGATGCTGCCCAAGAGTCACTCAAACTGAGGGAGGTAATCGGATACACACAGACGAATAGACGGGGATTTGGTCATGGAGACATCCGCTGGTGGTCCAAGGCATCAAGCAGGGAGCACAGAGACATGGTTGTTCATGAGATACGAGAGGCTGAGAATGATAAGAGGTTGCAAAAAGCAGTGCAGCAGGTCCAACAAGGCCAATGGACTACATGGGAAGGAGCCCTGCAGAGGTCCTTGACATGGAATGATATATGGCATATGGCACCTCTTAGGCTCAGCTTCGTTCTTAGATCAATGTATGACCTGCTGCCGTCGGCCACCAACCTTGTGAAATGGGGAAAGTTGGATGATGAGCAGTGCTCCCTGTGCCAGGGGAGGCAGACACTCGAACACGTGCTCTCAGCGTGTAAGGTGTCATTAGGGCAAGGGCGATACACCTGGCGCCATAACAAAGTGCTAAATGAGCTTGCTGCGACAATAGATCTAGCAAGGATGAAGGCGAACAGCAAACCCAGGCAGAGCACCGCAAATACATACTTTCTGAGGGCAGGAAAGTCAGCACACCCCAAACCGAGTAAACCAGGTAGCAGTTTACCATCTCTTCTTGACTGTGCAAACGACTGGGAGATGGCGGTAGACCTACCTGGACGAGGGGCATATCCAGAGAGTATCAGAAAATCGCGGAGACGGCCAGATATAGTGCTTCATTCTTCTTCAACGCTTCAGGTCATACTGATTGAACTGACCGTGCCATTTGAATCCAGATTAGACGAGCAACATTCGTTCAAAGCGGCCAAATATAGTGATCTGGCCGCGGATCTGAGACACGAGGGGTTCACTACAAGGGTCATGGCTGTAGAAGTGGGCGCAAGAGGGCTTGTGGCTGCATCAATGTATGATCTAGTGAAACTGTTGGGGCTGAAGGGACAGGCGAGAACAAGGGCACTGAAGAGGCTTAGTGAAACTGCCGAAAAGGCATCAGGCTGGCTGTGGAACAACCGCAATGGGCAATGGAAATCGTGACAATAAACGCTGCGGTACAGAAAACACCAGGAATTTTTCTAAGTCCACAAAACGCTGAGTTTTGTGGTGTACTAGTGAGCGGGCTGTGACTGAGGGGCAACAGGCGATGTATATTATAGGAGGTGTCAGTGTCAGAATTTCAGTGGCTAGGCTCGGCGGCTTCGCGATGGTGTCTCAGTGTGTGCGACGGAACGAACGGAATAATTTGTCTTCTCTTTGTTACTTTCACAATTGCCTCCACGGCTGGCGGAGTTGTGGATTAAAGTTGCTACCATAAGTGAAATGGGTTCATTTTCGATACAAGACAACAGGAGGCTGAGACGCTTGGGAGTCATGACCCAAGTGGGCCCGCCCCCCTTAGAGTGTAAAGGAGTATACTGGGCCGAAACACTTGTCCGATGGGGGGACTTCTTCTGATGATCAGATTGCCTCCTGTTGTATCGCTCTGTAAAGAGTTTCCTATCATCATATTTCGTTTTTTCGCTCCAAGCTTCCATATGGTCATTTTCCGCCAATCTTCCAATCAAAACGATTGTCGATTTCCTGTTCTCAGTTGGTCAAATTACTATCCAGAACTAGGTGGGTCGGGGTATTTAATCATTAATTATCCCCGCGTATTTTAAAATATCATTTTAAAATTTAAACACATGACCTATCTCCCAAATATGGCAATGATTACTTCCGCCTCTATTTTACAGACTGGCGAACACATCTATGATCTCATTCCTCAATGATTGCCTTGCTCATATTGTCTCCTCAGACATGTTTATCTGTAATAATTACACAGAAACTGCCTGGTCGGATGCGATTAAGTAATTTTCACTCGTACTCAAATTCCTTTAACGGACGAATAATCACTGACATTCGCAGACCACATACGTTTTTACCAGACAGAAAATCTGGACTCCCTTTGCCCATTCAGTCAAGGTGTTGGAATGTGTTAGGGATTAACCACGAATACAGGTGGTCACTCAATTTACGCCGTCTGGTTTCGCTTGCCCGACGATAGCAATTAATCTGCAGGCCGGGGTCAATTAGCCGTAAAATAACAAGAATCGCAGTGAAAAGGGATTATGTTTCGAATTATTATTATCTAATACACTGTATGGAGGGTCTGATGATCTAGTTTTTCATTTTAATATACCTTACTTCTTAATTGTAATCAGATACTGTAATGTATGCTTTTATACTACTTATAATGTTGCATCGCCTCTGAACTAATACCTTAAGTATGCTGGAGAATGTCTGGATACCTAGCAATAAAAGATGAGTAAGAGGAAGGGATAAATGCAAGACGGGCCTATATGCATGATTCTCATCTTTCAGTCAATACCCTTTACCTCCCTAAGGAGCATAGGTCATAAAACTGGATCTCGTGTAGTGGAGGCGTCAACAATTCACTCCCTGTGGCAGTATCTGCTTGGGACTCAAAGTTGCTCACCTGTGGGAACATTTTTCGCATGCGCTGACAACACATGAAGTCCCAGCTATTTCAGCAGATTTCCAAATTGTCACGAGTTCTTATTATATGCCACCATTATCTGATTACGTTTCTAATTATGTCTTATTTACTGTATGAATTGTTTTGATTGTGTTTGTTAGTTTTTTTTTTTTTTTTTTTTTGTTTTTTTTTTTTTTTAGGTTTTTATTTTTTTTTATTTTTTTTTATTAATAATTCCCCCCCCCCCCCCCTTAAATTTGATTATGTCTGGATGTTACAAATGTATGTTATTATTTTACCTCGATAATTTTGTACGCTTAAATAATGCTAAAAATACATGTGCTATTGAAAGGATACGGTATGTAAGATGACAGAGAGAAGAAGGGCAGAATGTAAGGCAGGCCTGCGTGCCCAATTCTTAATCCTTTGAAAATATAGTTTGTTCGTTCGTTCGTTATCTATCTATCTATCTATCTATCTATCTATCTATCTATCTATCTATCTATCTATCTATCTATCTATCTATCTATCTATCTATCTATCTATCTATCTATCTATCTATCTATCTATCTGTCTGTCTGTCTGTCTGTCTGTCTGTCTGTCTGTCTGTCTGTCTATCTATCTATCTATCTATCTATCTATCTATCTTTATTTATTTTAAAAACATACTTTAATTATGATGATTATTGCAAATGTTTGATGTTATATTACTTTTATAATGATAAATGCCTTAATAATGCTTAAAGTAAACGTGAGGATGAAAGGATACAGTATACATGATGAGAGAGAGAGGAAGGGCAGAATGTCAGACGGGCCTGCGTGCCCAATTCTTAACCCTTTGAAAATAAAGTTCGTTCGTTCGTTCGTTCGTTCGTTCAACAAATCTAAGGCGCAGCGATGGGACAGATCTATGAGCGTAAAATGACGAAATAAATGGGTAGTGTAGGAAAGAAAGAAAGGCGTAAAAGTACACAATCCAAATGTCGTTACAAAGAGGAAGCAGTTTATGGACTCAAAGTAACTGACAAATACAACAAAAAATGCTTTATAAACAGATCAGAAGTGCATTTAAAGCATGATTATTTTCATAATAGTGAAAAATACAAGCACTTGAAACGCTAGATCTGCTGTTGCCTTATGTTGTCGTTTTGAACATTTCTGACCAGTCACGTCACGCCTAATATAACGGTAACCAGATGCAAGACAGAAAGAGAGTACTTGATGAGAGGTCAGAAAATACAAACAAAACTAAGATTAATTATTAGAATAAATCAATCAATACCCGTTAGGTCCACAAGGAGCATAGGCTTTCAATAAACACGTGCCACGTCATCCTGTCACGTGCCACGTCATCCTGTCACGTGCCACGTCATTCTGTCACGTGCCATGAGCTCAAGTTATTTCCACGTCTTTCTTATCAATTTCTTTTTTGTCTCCAGTTCTCTTCTCCATGGGTTTTCTGTCTACCTGTGTTTTCTGTCTACCTGTGTTTTCTGTCTACCTGTGTTTTCTGTCTACCTGTGTTTTCTGTCTACCTGTGTTTTCTGTCTACCTGTGTTTCCCATTTCCTGGGGATTCCAGAATAAAGACTGTTTTGTTATGTTATAGAGATCCAGGATATCAATTTTGTAATTTAACATTTCTACTGCTACCTGTGAAGTTTTCTCTTGTTCGGTTAGAGTGCAAACGTTCCAGATGCCAATCCTCGAGATTTTCTCAGACGAGAAAAAGGTTAGTCGACAACCCAGACTTCTATCGGCTTTCTCTGGATTGCTTCATGAGTCTGCTTCCCAGAGGGTCTTCTTCTGTCTTGGACGGCTGAATTAACATATTCTGTATTTGACTTATCCATAGGGGTTTTTTTTTAATTTTTGTGGTAAAAGCTTTTTACAGGATGGGGTAACCAACTCCATGCCCAACACTCCTTAGTCGCTTTTTACGACATGCCTGGTAGGGAACAGTGTAACTATTCTTTGCTCCCCTTTCGGACCCGGTAACACACAGTTGATTATGCCTATAGCATATGGAATCAAAACGTATCGTGGCAGAAATATAGACAAAAGATTCTCAAGGTATATCAGTATCATCAGTCTGGAACTAATAGCTTGGCAAGAACCAGACAAGTACCACCGGAGCACGAGGTGAAGAATAGATGCTGGCGTTGGATCTGACACGTAATGGGGAAACCATTGGGGAAACCATTTGATAGCATTGCAAGGCACTACTTATTCTGGAATTCCAACAGTTAGAAACAGAGGGAGACCAAATCACACAAAAAGATTGTAATTTGAGACAGGCATGAAATAGATGGAGATGACACCACACACAAAAACGTGAATGAATGGCACATGCGAGGAAGACTTGAAGTGAATTTGTTGACCTATACTCCACGGGAAACTGAGGTATAATGTACAAACTGGCAACTTTTGTATGTAGCGACCCCTATGTATGTAGCCCAAAAGTCTGACATTGTCTTCAATCATCTCTGAAAGCTGGTATAGAACAAGGAACAAAGAGGATAACTGCATCAATATTATGTTAAAAGGTGACTTGACGACCATAAAATAGGTCATGTGTCGTGTTAAACGGTGACTTGACCATGTGTCTCGTAACACTTGATCACTTGTCGTGTTAAATGGTGACTTGACGTGACCATTTGTCTTATAATATTTGGCCATTTGGCATGTTAAAAGGTGATTCGACGTGAGCCATTGTTCTATTCCACTTGGTTATTGGTCATGTAACTTGACTTGACCATTTGTCTCATAACACTTGGTCATTGGCCACATTTAACGGGGAATTGACGTGACCATATGACTCATAACATTTGGTCATTTGTTATGTTACACGGTGACATGACTTAAAAGGACTTGTCCAGTAACACTTGGTCACTGATCACGTTAAAATGGGAATTTCATTTACTTTATTATTTCTATAACAATTCACTATTGATCATGTTAAAGGGTGAATTGAGTTCTCCTATAACACGTATCCGTTGGTCATGTTAAACGGTGAATTGAGTTCTCCCACAACACTTATCCGTTGGTCATGTTATATCGACGTTATGACTTGACTTGCACTATGACATTTGGTCACTGATCACATTAACATGGGTAGTGAAAGAAAACATAGTGAGTGAGCAGCCCTCTTCATCGATGCATGCCCTTTATTTTGCAGCATGTAGATTACGTTCTAACTTTCTGTTCTCTAAATGTTTCGTACGTTCAGTCCTTGACGAAGACGCATTGGTTGTGACGCTGGTCCATTCTTAGTCCTTTTGTCAACAGAACATGAGCAGTAACATCAGCGAGGATTTTTTCCTTGTAATCAGAAGACCACAAGGTTTGTTACATTTGGATATACGCCCTAATATAACCGACAGACATTTTGTCAGCACCAAATCTTGTATCTAGGTTGAACGGGGCACACCTCGTGAAATCGAGGCAAAATTGTCTTTAAAAAGAAAATCAGCCAGGAAAAAGCTGAATCATCAATGACAAAAACTACAGAGATGTCTTTGGGATGATGATTCTCTCTCATGGTAAAGTTACCGGCTTCCGTGATCAAAACCTGATATCGTCACGCTCTATTCTATCCAGCTGTAAGGAGGTACACGACTCTGCTCTTGAGTTAAGGCAAAGGCAGCGAGGAAGGAAACTGATCACCCCACCTCATAACGCTTAGCGCTAGCATATTGAAGTCTATCACTTCCCTCTCCTACGGCATTATCTGCCATGGAACTACCTTCTTTTTAAAGATAAGCACAGCCCAACATCAACTATCATCATCCTAGATCACATCAAATATCATCATCCTAGATCACATCAACTACCATCATCCTAGATCACATCAACTATCGTCATCCTAGATCACATCAACTATCATCGTAGAACACATCAACTGTCATCATCCTAGATCACATCAACTATCATCATCCTAGATCACATCAACTATCATCGTAGATCACATCAACTGTCATCATCATACATCACATCAACTATCATCATCCTAGATCACATCAACTATCATCATCCTAGATCACATCAACTATCATCATCGTAGATCACATCAACTGTCATCATCCTAGATCACATCAACTATCATCATCCTAGATCACATCAACTGTCATCATCATAGATCACATCAACTATCATCCTAGATCACATCAACTATCATCATCCTAGATCACATCAACTATCATCATCCTAGATCACATCAAATATCATCCTAGATCACATCAACTGTCATCATCATAGATCACATCAACTGTCATTATCATAGATCACATCAACTATCATCATCCTAGATCACATCAGCTATCATCATCCTAGATCACATCAACTATCATCGTAGATCACATCAACTGTCATCATCATAGATCACATCAACTATCATCATCCTAGATCACATCAACTATCATCGTAGAACACATCAACTATCATCATCGTAGATCACATCAACTGTCATCATCCTAGATCACACCAACTATCATCATCCTAGATCACATCAACTATCATCGTAGATCACATCAACTGCCATCATCATAGATCACATCAACTATCATCATCCTAGATCACATCAACTATCATCATCCTAGATCACATCAAATATCATCCTAGATCACATCAACTGTCATCATCATAGATCACATCAACTATCATCATCCTAGATCACATCAACTATCATCATCCTAGATCACATCAACTATCATCATCGTAGATCACATCAACTGTCATCATCCTAGATCACATCAACTATCATCATCCTAGATCACATCAACTATCATCGTAGATCACATCAACTGTCATCATCATAGATCACATCAACTATCATCATCCTAGATCACATCAACTATCATCATCCTAGATCACATCAACTATCATCACATCCTAGATCACATCAACTATCATCATCCTAGATCACATCAACTATCATCATCCTAGATCACATCAACTATCATCATCCTAGATCACATCAACTATCATCATCCTAGATCACATCAACTATCATCATCCTAGATCACATCAACTATCATCAGATCCATAGATCATCATCAAGATCACATCATCATCATCCTAGATCACATCAACTATCATCATCCTAGATCACATCAACTATCATCATCCTAGATCACATCAACTATCATCATCCTAGATCACATCAACTATCATCATCATAGATCACATCAACTATCATCATCATAGATCACATCAACTATCATCATCCTAGATCACATCAACTATCATCATCCTAGATCACAGCAACTAGATCACATCACATCAACTATCATCATCCTAGATCACATCAACTATCATCATAGATCACATCAACTATCATCATCGTAGATCACATCAAGATCATCATCAGATCACATCATCATCATCATCGATCACATCAACTATCATCATCCTAGATCACATCAACTATCATCATCCTAGATCACATCAACTATCATCGTAGATCACATCAACTGCCATCATCATAGATCACATCAACTATCATCATCCTAGATCACATCAACTATCATCATCATAGATCACATCAACTATCATCATCATAGATCACATCAACTATCATCATCCTAGATCACATCAACTATCATCATCCTAGATCACATCAACTATCATCGTAGATCACATCAACTGTCATCATCATAGATCACATCAACTATCATCATCCTAGATCACATCAACTATCATCATCCTAGATCACATCAACTATCATCATCGTAGATCACATCAACTATCATCATCCTAGATCACATCAACTATCATCATCCTAGATCACATCAACTATCATCATCCTAGATCACATCAACTATCATCATCGTAGATCACATCAACTGTCATCATCATAGATCACATCAACTATCATCATCATAGATCACATCAACTATCATCATCCTAGATCACATCAACTATCATCCTCCTAGATCACATCAACTATCATCGTAGATCACATCAACTGTCATCATCATAGATCACATCAACTATCATCATCCTAGATCACATCAACTATCATCATCCTAGATCACATCAACTATCATCGTAGATCACATCAACTGTCATCATCATAGATCACATCAACTATCATCATCGTAGATCACATCAACTGTCATCATCATAGATCACATCAACTATCATCATCCTAGATCACATCAACTATCATCATCGTAGATCACATCAACTGTCATCATCATAGATCACATCAACTATCATCATAGATCACATCAACTGTCATCATCCTAGATCACATCAACTATCATCATCCTAGATCACATTGCATTCTGAACGGTACTGCGCTTATCCATTGTTAGAAATCCACATCAAGCTATCATCTATCCAAGCCTCAGCAGGTTTTCAACCTGGTCATCATCTGGATCTATGATCACTGCGTATCATCCATTAGGCCTAGATCACGCCGATCGAAGAGAGAGAGAGCTATCATTTGATCACATCAAGACAGAGATCATCAGAGACAAATATGTAAATAAAAAAAAAAACATTTGAGAAAAAAAAAATAACAAAGAGCTTGTGAGAAGAGAGACCAGCCATCGTGTCCGGTTACATGGCTGGGCCATAAGTTGTTGCTGTAGTTGGATCTATCATCATCATCTCAACCCATAACCCGTCATCCTAGGGGTCATGGTGGAAAGCATCAAGACAGGGTCATCCATCTGATCACTATCAGCAATGCGTACATCATGTGGAGATCACTGCCAATTCTTTGATCATCATCCCAGGATTTTCTTTGCCTTCCTCTTCTCCGTTTACCTTCGACTGTTCCCTGGAGGATCGTTTTCGAAAGGGAGTCATGACGAGTTACATGCCCAAACCAGGCAAGCTTTCGACGTTTCACTATTGACAAAAGTGGTCTTGATGGCCTGCATAGGTGTTTATCTTCTCTCTAACATAGACATTTGTTTTGTGCTCTTTATAGCAAATGCGCAAAATTCTTCTATAACATTTATGCTCGAAAGCCTGAATCCTTCGCTCCGTATCTGCAGTGAGTGTCCAGCCCTCACACCCATACAAGAGAATAGATAATACAACTGATTTGCATAATTTGATCTTCACAGGAAAACTGATGTTACTTTTCCAGATCACATTCAGCCTTGTCATGGCAGCTGAGGCCATCTCAAGTCTTGTCTTGATTTCTATACTTGATCTTCCATCACTACATTATAGTGGACCCGAGATATTTAAAGGTGTTAACTTCTTCTAACGTTTGCCCATTTAACGTAATCTTGGTCGGAACATGTTTCTTATGGCTATTCACCAATATCTTGCTTTTTTCTATATTAATTTCCATCCCATACGTTCTTGTTACTTTCTCCAGTCTAGAGGTAAGGTCTTGAAGTTCTGATTCTGTTCCAGCCATCAGATCAATATCATCAGCAAAACGTAGATTACACAGAGGTCGGCCTCCAATCGATATGGTTGATTTATAATCGTAGAGAGCCTCCTGCATAATATGTTCTAGATAACTGTTAAAGAGCACTGGTGACAGGCTACCTCCCTGCGAACTCCTACAGTTGTTTTGAAAAATTCTCCAATGTCATTGCTTGCAAAAACAGCACTGCTTGCGTCCTTGTATAGTGCTTCAATGATATCTATGATGTTGGTATCAAAATTGAATTTTCTCATTATTTGCCATAAACCTTCATGCCAGACTCGATCGAAGGCTTTTGTGAAATCGATGAAGTTATGGTATAAATCATGTTGATGCTGGAGATGTTTTTCGATCAGTAATCTAATAACGAAGATTTGTTCTGAGGTACTTCTTTTTGGTCCTAAAGCCAGCCTGTTCCCTGACGAAGACCTTTGTCATTGCTGACGATTCTGTTCAAAAAACAGGAATGAAATCACCTTACTTGGATGACTAATAAGGCTAATGACATCTGTAGTTCGCGAGTGCACATGGACTAGATTTACTTGGTTGGAAGCGGTATCAACAATGACTGCCGCCAAACTTTTGGCCCATTTTTTTGACTCCATATCTCTGGCAAGTAGTTGGAAAACTATATCACCTCCATATTTCAAGAGCTGACTATGTATATAATTAATCCACACCCGGTGACTTCCCTCCTTTCATCGAAAATAAAAATCTTCCCACTTCTTCCCGTAGTATTAGAGAGTTCTCTGTTTTCGCACTTAATGTTGTTTAATATGCCTAAGTCAGTGTCAAGTTTTACAAGTTATATAATTCTTTACAATATTCTGTCCACCTTCTCATTACAGCTGTTTTTTCATTGAGCAGAGCCCCATTGAGACGGACTATGAGAGTTAGAGCTGTTGGGGTTTTGATAGAGAGAGAGAATGTGTCAAAAAGAGCTTAGTTGCTGTTCCTTTTATTAGGACGTATTAATGGACTCAATCATTGATCCCTACCCTTTTTCTTTGGCCTGTTTGTGATTTTTCTAGGCTAATAATTTTTATTCACCATACTGTATTGTTTGCCATTGCAGGAACCTCTTTGAACCTTTTTCATTTCGGTCGTGTATCACATAACTTCAGAATGTCATCTGTAACCCATCCACACAAAGCTTTCTTATACCAAATTTCTGTGCTGAGCAATGAGCACGTCTTTCATGTTCTCTGTGATTGAGTTGATATCATCCTCCAAAAAGTTGAGAGCTGCGAATTTTCCTCCAACAGTTGCCTCAAAGATTCCCGCGATTTCTGGATCTTTCAATTTGTCTAAATTGAATCGTAACTGAGAACATCTGTTTTGATTATAGTTCTTTTTGAGTTTAAGCTTGAGCGTCATCAATACCATGTCGTGATCACTACCAATGTCGGCGCCAGGAAAAGTCCTAGTCTTGGCTTTATTAATGCTGGACTTGAATCTTTTGGATACAAGAATAAAATCAATTTGAGTTATGTGAGAAGTTTTTTTTTTGGGATGCCAGCCATCTTGATAACTTATGAGTTAAATGGTATTTGCAAGGGTTAGTTTTTAGTTGCTGGCAAATTGGATCTATAGAACTTTGTTTTTTATCATGATATTGCTACGCCCATGCTAAACGTCACTATAATCACCTCTTAAATTGCCTGAGGAAGCAGTTTTTTTAAATTCTGTGCCTCCCCAGACAACCCCCGGAGCTTCATCAGCTGAGTTCATGTCAAAATCTAACAAGAAAATAACAACAACCACACATTGATTCACTGACAGAACAAGCACATAGTGACCTCTGACCTATACACGTTCTGTCCATACTGTGATCTCTGATAGATGAACATTCAACTCATAACCTATGTGACAAAGCGGGGCGGCCCCTATCGATCTTTGTTTCTCTCCGGCAGTATCGGTACATTTGTGATACTGATTTTTATTATTTGCTCTCAATTGTTGCACTTTTCTTTCTTTCTTTTCTGCTTTTGTGGCAAATATTTTGTAGGTACAAACATTTGTTGTGATGTCGCCTGTTTGTTACCCGGTCATCCTAGCAACTGAGATAAGATAGTCGCCGGCGTGTTTAGGTTGAACCGCTGATAAGACGACACGTTTGATAACCCAGATGGGCAGACTCGGAGTTTTTGCGTAAGGAAGGGAAACCCGAGGCCTGTAAACAGTAAATTAATATTAGACAAACATAAAGGTATGTTTTCAGGCACTCGTCAGAAATAAAGAAGTAGAACACTTGGACAACAGAAAAACAACAGACATGAGTGGCTTATCTAGGGTTCGAACCCCGTACCTTCCGTACGACAACTCCGCCTAGCTATCAAGCGAATCACACTGACCCCACGGCCAGCTAGGCATCCCCAAAAAAAGGATGCTTTGCTGACTATTTATCAGTACGAAACACACAAGATAACACCGGAAGTATACAGTGGGCAACTCAGCCCTTTAATGACGCAATCACTTCTGTTGTTCCCCTATTAACAGTATGTGTCAGTCCAAACAAGACAAAGACCTTGATACTGGGTCCAGTAAATAGTAGAAGACTTAAGGACAGTAGTATAGAACAGAGGGTAGGTTTCTGGTATTGTATAAACATAAATAACACATAAGGAAGGGAAACCCGAGGCCTGTAAAGAGTAAATTAATATTAGACAAACATAAAGGTATGTTTTCAGGCACTCGTAAGAAATAAAGAAGTAGAACACTTGGACAACAGAAAAACAACAGACGTGAGTGGCTTACCCAGGGTTCGAACCCCGTACCTTCCGTACGACAACTCCGCCTAGCTATCAAGCGAATCACACTGACCCCACGGCCAGCTAGGCATCCCCAAAAAAGGATGCTTTGCTGACTATTTATCAGTACGAAACACACAAGATAACACCGGAAGTATACAGTGGGCAACTCAGCCCTTTAATGACGCAATCACTTCTGTTGTTCCCCTATTAACAGTATGTGTCAGTCCAAACAAGACAAAGACCTTGATACTGGGTCCAGTAAATAGTAGAAGACTTAAGGACAGTAGTATAGAACAGATGGTGATGCCTAGCTGGCCGTGGGGTCAGTGTGATTCGCTTGATAGCTAGGCGGAGTTGTCGTACGGAAGGTACGGGGTTCGAACCCTGGGTAAGCCACTCACGTCTGTTGTTTTTCTGTTGTCCAAGTGTTCTACTTCTTTATTTCTTACGAGTGCCTGAAAACAGTTTTTGTCCTGTTTAAAGGCCTCGGGTTTCCCTAATTATGTGTAATTTATGTCTTTAAATAATTAAAAACCTACCCTCTGTTCTATACTACTGTCCTTAAGTCTTCTACTATTTACTGGCCCCAGTATCAAGGTCTTTGTCTTGTTTGGACTGACACATACTGTTAATATGGGAACAACAGAAGTGATTGCGTCATTAAAGGGCTGAGTTGCCCACTGTATACTTCCGGTGTTATCTTGTGTGTTTCGTACTGATAAATAGTCAGCAAAGCATCCTTTTTTGGGGATGCCTAGCTGGCCGTGGGGTCAGTGTGATTCGCTTGATAGCTAGGCGGAGTTGTCGTACGGAAGGTACGGGGTTCGAACCCTAGGTAAGCCACTCACGTCTGTTGTTTTTCTGTTGTCCAAGTGTTCTACTTCTTTATTTCTTACGAGTGCCTGAAAACATACCTTTATGTTTGTCTAATATTAATTTACTGTTTACAGGCCTCGGGTTTCCCTTCCTTATGTGTTATTTATGTTTATACAATACCAGAAACCTACCCTCTGTTCTATACTACTGTCCTTAAGTCTTCTACTATTTACTGGACCCAGTATCAAGGTCTTTGTCTTGTTTGGACTGACACATACTGTTAATAGGGGAACAACAGAAGTGATTGCGTCATTAAAGGGCTGAGTTGCCCACTGTATACTTCCGGTGTTATCTTGTGTGTTTCGTACTGATAAATAGTCAGCAAAGCATCCTTTTTTGGGGATGCCTAGCTGGCCGTGGGGTCAGTGTGATTTTCTTGTATAGCTAGGCGGAGTTGTCGTACGGAAGGTACGGGGTTCGAACCCTGGGTAAGCCACTCACGTCTGTTGTTTTTCTGTTGTCCAAGTGTTCTACTTCTTTATTTCTTACGAGTGCCTGAAAACATACCTTTATGTTTGTCTAATATTAATTTGGAGTTTTTGCGTACTCGTCCGACAGATAACAAGATTACTGTCTGTGTGACACATGTGGGCAGACAAGTGTGACATAATCGCTTCTGGGCCGACTTATTATGACAACATTACTTTCTAATAAAGTAATAAGTATTACAGATTACACATGTTGTCATGTGAGTTCGGCGATCTGTCTGTAACTTTGTACACAAGGGCATTGGACATCATATTGCCATATATGGGAGAGTTGACCTCTGCCTTACGTTCAAAATTATCCGATGTCGGAATATTTTTGAAATCCTCACACCCTATCCGCATGATTTGAAATAATTGGATCTTTCTGATTAGATTCATAAAAACAATGCTTGGGAAGATAGGAATATAGTCTGACCATTTTCGCAGTTTTATTTCACTGTGAATTTCACGCCCGCCAGGACAACATCAGACCTCGCCAGAGTGAAGACTAGATTCATAATTCCTTTTTTTAACCGGAATTTTTATTAGAGAACCAGATAAGACTTACAAAGCACATGAAATCTCTACATTTTAATAAGGAACACTGGGACTAGGAAACTGAAAACACACGGAGTCAGAGAGGGAATCTATTGTCAAATTAAAGACACCCCAGACGCGTGTAAGAGACCGACTCGTCTCTTTTATTCATCTGAGCAACAAGTCTGTAGACAGGATTGGCGTAAGTTGTGATTTACATTTCATATTTTATTACTAACATGTGAACTAAAATATATATGTATATATTACCATGTGAAGTTTAATGTGTGAAACTCGCTATTGGATGTCAAAGTCATTTGAGGCTGGCAACTTCAGCGTATAAAATTATGATTCATGAACCACCACTGCACGGGCTGGTGATTGCTTTATTGCTAGTTTCGTAAAGAGAACTAAAAGCATAAAGTAGTTCCAGGTTCCCTATGGAGCAGGGAGGCAAAGATGAAAGAAATGATGTACATTCTAAGTATAATACTTACATTTTCAAAGCAGTGTAAATGTCCATATAAACATAGTCACTTTAAAATTAATGTAAGTTTTCAAGCTTAAACCAGTGTAAATGTCTATGTGAAAATATTCATTTTAAAGTAATGGAAGTTTCAAACTTTTCAATCAGTGTAAAACATAAATGAAAACATAATCAATTTATATTATGAACACTTTTCAATCAGTGGAGATGTATATGTAAACAGACTCTATCTGTATTATTAACCTTTTCATTTAAATATAAAGTAACTATGAAAGCTATTCTATTTAAATGTAAAGAAAGTTTTATCCCGAGGGATTAAATTTAATTCTCATCGAGGGTAAAGTCTGAGTAATTGGGATGGTGGTATGGGAAGATAGGAACCCATAACTATGGGGTGGAAAACGCCATACTCAGAAGAGCGTTTCGTTCTATTCTTTTACCATAGTTATTGGTGGTACCAGCAGAAAGTACTATCTCTGGAACAAGAAGGGAACCGTGGCCTAAGCTTTAAGACGAAGGACCCACGTGGTAGACTCTCCTTGACGTTTCTGGGAAACGAGCTATTCCCGACAACCTTGATCAGAGACGAGCGTGAGCAGAGTGAAAAGAACCAACCCATAAGAAGGAGCAGAACCGTCATGGACAGCTAAGTTCAAATATATGCTGCCACTTGAACTTCTTGTAAACATCTCACATTCCATAAAGACTGATGATAACGTTTCTTGATCCATAACTATTCAAATTATTTTCCAACTGTTAAAACCTAAAGTGATTATTACATTTTGTTATTTGTAATGTTACAAAGTTAACTTCGATTTAATCATTTTAAAGTTACTGCATGTTTGTCTCAGTCAAATTACTACACACACTCTAAACAGAGCTATACTAGAATAATAGAATTCCACTGAGTAAATCAGGGGTGGGGGCTTAAACGAGCTGAACTTAAGAAGCGCTTAAATCCTTCACAAAAGCATCGGCAGAATTACAGAGTTAACATACTCAGCCAATGCAGTATTGTTCTCGCTTATTCTGAATATCTTTTGAAGACTCCCTTTGTAATAGAAGTGTCATCACCCTTCTATCTACATCTCTGCCAGGAGTAATCTTGTGCGAAGGTAGATACCTTTGAAGCCCATATTAAATACTCTTAAGTTTTGGCCACTGTTGTACCACTACTGCAAAGCAGGGGAGGCAATCCCGTCACAACATAACCTCTGACTGATACACTTCCCACGTGTAACATAACCTCTGACCCACTGGCACCTCGTCCATGTTATGAGCTCTGGATGATTACTTCGGTGTAAAAGGAACCTCGTTAAAACTGGGCCAACAGGGTATGAATTATGTATCACATTCAGAACTGACGATCTCCTGTGACCTCAATCCCTAAAACGTGGATTTCTTTTAAAATAATTAACATTTTAAACAGTTAACATTTAAGAAGAATGTGGTTTTTTGTTTTTTTTTAAAACACTTCTTGAATAAGAACATTTCCGGGCAGAAAATATTCAAAGGTAATAATGTTTATGTCTAAGCCTTGATGAAATAAAGATTTCGTTCGTTCGTGAGTTTGTTTCACTTCTTCTTCCTTCGGATGTGTGTAATACGCTTTCTAAGTGTATCACACACACACACACACGTACACTCACACACACACACACACAGGGAGGGAGAGATATACGTCGTGTTTTCTGATTACGTCATTTGATTTGCGTACAACCAATTTTTGTCACGAACATTCAAGAGCAAAATATATGTGGAGGGAAGAGAAATCCATCAAGTAAAATAGACAGACTTTATTCAGAGACAAGAAGAGCAGAGAACAACGAAAAATATGACAATCATAGACAACCGTATTCTAACACTAGGTCAACATTTTCATCCTACAGAAGAAGACAAATAAGTTTCACTATATTTCAAGATAATGCAGTTACTATTTGCCAAGATAACAAACTTTCTACATTCTCAACCGGTAATGATAGGAAACTCTATGCAGAGCCTTACAAGAAAAGTTAAGTCTGATCATCAGAAAAAGCACCCCGACAGATACATCAACAGATTGGATATTATACGTAAATCATGGGGAATGATTAATAATTATTATTTGACTTCCCTGTTTTAATATTATCAGTACTGATTATTTTTTCTCATTTTGATTTATTTCCTTTTTTTCTAGTACCACACACACACACGCATATATATATATATATATATATATATATATATATATATATATATATATATATATATATATATATATATATATATATATATATATATATATATATATATATATATATATATATATATATAATAATAATAATAATAAATTCTTTAAGCACCAAACACGGCGCATAAGGCAGAAATCAGTGCTCTCCAGGTTGTTCGTTGTGACGCCACTCCTCTTAGCTCTTGCACATTATTTAGGCCCAACGTTCTTCCTTCTCTTATTATTGTTCTTCTGAGTGTTTCTTTTGGTCTTCCTTTTTTCCGCTTACCCTCAGGAACCCAAGTGAGCGCCTGTAGTGGTATTCTGTTGTTTTGCATTCGTAGGACATGACCGATATATGACCATCGTCTTTTCCTTATATAGTCGGAGACATATTTCTGCCTAGAGTCTTCTCTTATTTGTCGATTAGTCTTGAATTCTTTCCAACTGATGTTCATGAGTTTTCTAAGACATTTGTTCTCGAATGTATTCAGCCTGTTCTCCAATGATTTTGTTATTTTCCAACTCTCACAGCCGTATGTTAACACTGAGATAACATTTGAATTAAACAGACGAAGCTTGGTATGTATATTCAATGATCGTAATATATATATATATATATATATATATATATATATATATATATATATATATATATATATATATATATATATATATATATATATATATATATATATATATATATATATATATATATATATATATATATATATATATATATATATATATATATATATATACAGGGTGTCTCAAGAGCAAAGGTCATTACATTGGGAGACCATAGCATCATAAGTAATTCTAAGAAAAAAGTTCATATAAACATGAGTCCCATTCCGAGATAGAAGTATTTGAATGTGCAGTTGCAAAAGTATTGATAATAAAGAGATATTTATTGTTTAAATGACAAATTTGTTTCAAGAATGTTAAGTTTATACTAAATTTTGGAAAATTTCACTATCAACATTAATGCACTTTACAACTCGTGTGAGAAGATGACGTGTTGATTGTCTGAGTTGATCTGTACGTTCATTTATGCGGTCAATGGCACCCAATATGCGAGCGAATAATTCGTCTCGTGTATCCAATTTTTTAAAACATAAACTTCATCCTTCATCCAACCCCATAAACACCATTCTAACGAGGTTAGGTCTGGAGATCTTGGTGGCCAGTTAATGGTACTGTAACGACCGATCCACCGATTAGGGAAAGTTTCATTTAGGTTTTGCAACACTTGTCAGGTATAATGTGGAGTGGCTTCATCATGCTGAAAGTACATAGTAATCTGTCTAGCCAAAGGAACATCTTCTATTTTTTTTCTGTAATTTCTTTCGCAGAAATTCTTCGTAATTTTGTTTTGTTATGTGATCTTCTAAAATAACGGGACGAATCAACCTGTCATCGGTGATACCGCACCAAAAATTGATTGAGAAATGACGTTGAACATTTGTTTCCACAGTACCATGTGGATTATGTGAGACCATCGATGAGCGTGATTACGTGTGAATATAGCTTCATCAGTGAATAGTATTAATGGAAGCAATCGGCTATTAGTATGTAACCAATGATAACATTCTAGTCGCATGACACTGTCCCCTGGCTGGAGGTTGTTTAATGTCTAGCACGCATGTACGTATAAAAAAATAAATAAACTAATCATTTAATCCCTCATAAAGAAAAGTTTATTCTGTGCATAAGTCTATTGTTAATATAATAAAGTTGTTAATTTTTTTTTTTAAATCAGATGAATTAGTGAGAACCTTGATTCTGTCTCTTGTCAACAAACAGTTTTATTCTGGATAAGGTTTTTGAAATAGATATCTGTATGTCATTTCCAGAGATTGTTTCTTGCTTTTGATTTGACGGAGAGCTTAAGTCCATGTGACATCACTCTTAATTCAATCGTTAATTTTTCCTATAACATCTATGCTCCACTCCTCTATGCCAGTATTCACCGGTCATTATTTTACTTATCGACTTCATTGCCGAGAATTATTTTATCCTCGGGTTGACACTGCTCGACAACACCCACACATTTTAGGCTTGACCACACATGACATGTTATCCTTTGATTGTGGACAATCAACGATTAGTTAGGTGGGACAATACGATTAGATCAATATGTAGTATACCGTGTGTCGCCGGCTTACTATTAAATAGACGGCTTATTGATAGAAGCGAGTTGATTACTCCAGTCAAGTCCGGGATGCAACTAACAAAAATGTGGTCGGATTAGCAAGGAATAGTGGTTCTAAGATAACGAATGTCTATTCTGGCGGGCAGGACTTGCAGAAAAATGAAACTTTCACGTTGATTTTAACAATATGGACACCGGACCTATGACGTACTCATTTCCAGCAAGCTCTTTTAACAATCCTGAAGAATTAGGACAGGCGATATGACTTCATGGTTCTCAGAGATGTCAATAACAATTAGTTACATTACCTTACATGGCCGTGCCAATAATTATCCTGATAATGGGTTGGGGACATTTTTACTGGAAATAAGATTGCTTTTGGATTGAAAATGAACTATCCTAGAACGGTGATTGACTTTAAGTAAAGTCATCTAAACGAAATTAAAATTTCGCGTAGGCGCATTTCTTACTATAAGATCTGAGGTTTGAAAATTAAAGAATTCAGATTCATTTCTCACCAGACGCCAGGATTAAGAGATATAATTCAAAGTTAAAAGTTGTAATATAGCAATTAGTATTAGTGTCACGGGATTTGCCTCCCCTTTGCTTTGAAGTAGTTGTCCACCAGTGGCCAAAACTCAAGAGTATATAAAATGGGTCGTCAAAGGTGTCTATCTTCGCACAACATTACTATTGGCAGAGTTGTAGATAGAAAGATAATGACGCTTCTATCTCACGGGAGTTTTCACAAGATAATTCAGAAGTCAAGAACAATGCTGCATAGGGAAGAGCACTATTAACTTATATCTGATCCGGCACCTTTTGTGAAGTTTAGTTTTAAGAAATTGTTTGGATTGTTTGAGCCCCCAGCTGAGTTAATTCAGCGAAATTTCTTTTATAGTTAATTCTGGCTCTATGGCTGTAAATGTATGTAATATATATATATATATATATATATATATAATAATAATAATAATAAATTCTTTAAGCGCCAAACACGGCGCATAAGGCAGAAACCAGTGCTCTCCAGGTTGTTCGTTGTGACGCCACTCCTCTTAGCTCTTGCACATTATTTAGGCCCAACGTTCTTCCTTCTCTTATTATCTGAGCGTTTCTTTTGGTCTTCCTTTTTTCCGCTTACCCTCAGGAACCCAAGTGAGCGCCTGTAGTGGTATTCTGTTGTTTTGCATTCGTAGGACATGACCGATATATGACCATCGTCTTTTCCTTATATAGTCGGAGACATATTTCTCTGCCTAGAGTCTTCTCTTATTTGTCGATTATCTTGATTCTTTCCAACTGATGTTCATGAGTTTTCTAAGACATTTGTTCTCGAATGTATTCAGCTTGTTCTCCAATGATTTTGTTATTTTCCAACTCTCACAGCCGTATGTTAACACTGAGATAACATTTGAATTAAACAGACGAAGCTTGGTATGTATATTCAATGATCGTAATTTCCAAATGTTAGATAATCTATTGAAGGCGCTAGCTGCCAAAGCAATTCTAGTATGGATTTCTCTTGTTGTGTCACCATCCTGAGTCATTTTACTGCCTAAATAATTGAAACTTTCAACTTTCTGTAGTTTTTTCCCCCGTTCAAGATGATATCAAAGGTCTCGTTAGAAAAGTTCATAGCTTTAGTTTTAGAGGCATTTATTTGGAGACCAATTTTAAAACCGAGAGATGACACAAATTATTTATTGCTTCTTGGGATTGTCTTGGTGTTGAACTTATAGAATGCTACATCATCTGCGAAATCCAGGTCCCCCAGGAATTTTCCATTTGTCCATTTTATACCCAATTGTTCATTGTGGGTATAGTTTCTCATAACCCAATCAATAGCTATTCCAAAAAGTAGTGGTGACATAATACAGCCTTGTTTCACCCCTGTTTCTACTGTAAACCATTCTGTATTCCCTTTATTTGTTCTAACACAACATCTTGCATTGTCATATAGCGCTTTGATTATATTCACATATTTTGTTGGAAAACCATAGATTGTAAGTATCTTCCACAATGATGGGCGGTGTAGACTATCAAAGGCTTTTTGAAAATCGACGAAGGTGATAATAAGTGGCGATTGCCTTTCCACTGATTCTTCTATAATTGTTTCTTAGTGTGAATATTTGATCAATACATGATCGTTTTTTCGGCCTGAAAACCCGCTTGTTCTTCTCTGATCTTTTCGTCAGCATGCAATTTAAGTCTTTCTAACATCATGCAACATAATAATTTTCCAGGTACTGATAATAGAGATATACCACGCCAGTTATTACAGTCTGATAGATCACCTTTCTTCGGTAACTTTACAATAATACTGTCTTTCCATTGTTGTGGTGGTTGTTCTTCTCTCCATACTTCATTTATAATATCTAAAATTCTCAAGAGGTTGTTGTCATTAACTGCTTTAATCATTTCCCCTGAAATTTCGTCAACTCCAGCAGCTTTAAAATTTTTTAATCTTTTAACGGCTTGTTTGATCTCGTCCAGCGTGAATTCATCGCAAGTTATTGGCAAAGTGGTTGTGGATGTTTCATTATTAAAATCAGGTGTTACTGTTGGTGGTGGTCTGTTTAGCACCTCCATGAAGTGCTCAGCCCATCTCTTCATTTGTTCTTTTTCTGTTGGTATTGAATTCCCTAATTTACCTTTAACAGGTGTTTCCATAGCAGTAGGCTGGTGACATAGTTGTTTTGTAATTTGATAAAGGCACCTACTATTACCAGTTCTTGCAGCATTTTCAGCTTCTACGGCCAGTTCATTGATGAAATGTCTTTTATCTCTTCGAGTTTTTGTCTTCACTTCTTTATTTAACAAGTTATAAGTTAGTTTGCAAGATTCAACTGCATTATGTGTACTTGCCGCTAGTAGTTTAAGTTTTGCTGTTTTCCTTTCTTGTATTTTATCCCAAGTATCTTCTCTCATCCATTTTTTTCTTTTTATGTACTAGGTATCCGGTGGTCGCTACAGCTGCTTCTGTCATTGCTGTTCTCAGTTGTTCCCATTTAGTATCGATTGTCTTGGTGGTGATATCGTTGTCAATTTTGCCTAAAGCATCGAAATAGTTGTTCATTTTGACATTATATTCCTTCTTTATATCATTTGATTGCAGTCTGTGTACATCTATTCTTCTATTTTTATTCGGTTGGTATAACTTCTTCAGTTTAATTCTCATTTTAGCTATGCAGAGGTTATGATCGCTTCCGATCTCTGCACCTCTGTATGCTCTGACGTCTTGAACTGATGAGCGAAATTTAGCGCTTATGCAGAAGTGATCTATCTGGTTCTTAGTTCTGCCATCAGGTGAATTCCATGTTATCTTGTGGATATTCTTATGTGGAAAGATGGTGTCTGCCACAACGAGGTTTGATATTTCACAAAGTTCTAGAAGTCTTTCGCCATTTTGATTCATACAGCCTATGCCATGAGTACCGAGATATCTTTGTACTCCATCGTTGTTGTCACCTACTTTGGCGTTAAAATCACCCATGACTGCTATTATGTCATGCTTGGGTATTGTGTTGATGGTACTTAGAAGTGCTTCATAGAAGTCATCTTTTGTGGTATCAAGAGCGTCGTTAGTTGGTGCATAACATTGTACAATTGAGAGCTTGAAAAATCGTGTCTGAAATCTAGCTAATATTAGCCTCTCATTGATAGGTACCCAGCTGATAAGCGATGCTGCTGCTTTCTGTGTCATTAGGATGGCTACTCCCTCTGTGTGACGATTATCATTACTACCAGAGTATATAATTTGCTTTTTTTCTTCTGAAATATATTTTATGCCCTTCCCCGTCCATCTACACTCGCTGACACCCAATAAGTCCAACTTATAATTATCCATTTCTTTAATTACTTCTTCCAATTTTCCGTCTTGATACATAGTTCTTACATTCCAGTATCCAATTTTAGAAATCTCCTTAGCCCCCAAGATATTAGAGTGAGTCATGTTTACTGTCGAGCCTGGTTCTGTTTCGGTAACAATAGCTTGTTTTACGATAGTGAATTGTTAACTCACTGATCAACCCTCCGATCCAACCGACCGATTCAAGGGTTTCGAGGTCAGTTATAGGAAAATATCTACACCACTAGATACTCTGGTGTATATAAAGATTTTAGATCATTCGTGCGCTCTCTTATCTATAAGAACTGAATCAACTATAAATTTGTAAAATAACATATAACAAATTTAATAATCAATTAGCCTTTAACAAATTAAAATAAATATGGATGAAGATGATTTTAGGAGGTTTTAAAATTTATCTTCACTGAGACTTAATTGGGGACTAATGGTTATTAGTGTCCGTTGCGTGCTTGTTACAAAAGACTTAGCTTGCTGAGTTCTGCAAGGGATCGTTGTCAGGTTTTTTGTGATGAGGACTCTTCCGTAGAGGCGTCTAGATGAACTTCACACCTAATGTCAACTGTAGGTAGTTGGTGTCGAACACAGCTCTTGAATCACAAAGATAGTGACGAAGATTCTTACTTCAGACTGGTCTGGTACGAAGAACCGTCTTGTAGCTTCGAACCACGAACTTTAAAAAAAATTAAAAGAGCAAATGCCTCTGCTAAGTACATTTGTGAGCTGCAAATTAACAGGCGCATTGTCTCGCTGTTCACCCACCAATGTTAGCCTATCTGAATAATTATTCTCCCTGAGTATACACAGTATAACTCGGGAAATATGAATAGAAATCATCGTTATTCTTCTGGTTTCTTTAATGGGGAAATTGTGTCTGGACAGGGCGAGGACAATGGCTTGCCTGAATTACAATTAACAAGGTACATATATCTCACAAAATGATACTATACACTTTAGGCACATGTAATCATTACTTCTCACTGCTCCATTCAGTGTCTGGGGTCACCTCTGCTTCGGTTTTCTGTACGACTAGCAAGAAGCAATCACCAGCGCTTGCTGTAGTGGTTTATAAATATACAATTTTCATATTTTGAGGTTGCCAACCTCCTATGACTGGTATAACCACTTAGCAATTACAGACATGTTACAATTCACATTTTAAACTATATGTTCACAACTTACCCCAATGGGATATATAATCTCCTGGCACAGTAGAATGGACACAGCAACTTTGATTAGATGCTTCGAACACTTGGTCGGGGAAATTTTAGTATTCCTCTTATGACAGGTGCTCTCATTCCTTAAGTTTCCAGTCTGTGTACTTAAAAGTTCTCTTAAATACGCCCAAATACCTCGATCTGTCACTTTTACTTCTGGAATACTTCTCTCTGGCTCCTGTGAGTTGCTAATTTGACGTTGCGATGCAGTCGGATCAGTGTCTCCGATTTCGCAAGATTATATTTCCATTTATCAGTTCAAATCCCAGATTGTGCTTTTAGACCAACTTACCAATGAAAGTCAAAGTCTGTTTCGGCTCTCAAATTAAACCAATGGTAAGCTCTTTAGAACTATGTGGGTTGGGGTGTTAAATCCTTACTATCCCCGCGTGTTTTAAAATATCAAATTTTAACATTTAAACACGTGACCTCTTTCGAATATGGCAGTAATACTTTCGACTGTATTTGTACAAACTCACAAACACAACAGTGAACTTATTTCCTGACTAATACCGTCCGCCCATATTGTCTCCTCTGACAGGTTATCTGTAATATTGATACAGAGATAGTCCAGCCGAAGCGATTACATATATCACCTGTGTTTACCCGTACCCCTCCCAGACGGATTTCTTCCCGTCGATCGGGAGATACCACCTGTGTCAACAATGAATGTCTCTATCAAAGGTGGCTTGACGACTTAAGTGATAAAAGTACTATCCGCTGACCTGTCTAATTAGCCTTGTCAGACTACGATTCACCTGGAAAAACGTAGACAAGTCTAGGGAGTGGTCAGAGCAAAAATTGTAAGTGCATTAAAATATGCCAAATAATAGGACGATCGATGAGAAAAATGAATTAATGAATTAATACAGACAGAGAGAACGAAAGTTATGAAAAGTGCACAGCTGATCTATTCTCAGTTAGCACGCGATGGAAAGACTGTATCTTCACAGTTGCAGGACACTATCGGACATTTATATGCATCAAAGTCTGAATATAATAAACCATTAATATTGGGGCCATTTGTACCTTGTGCATTTTCTTATTTTATATGTATATTTAACATGTATGAAATGCTTACGGATGTAATAATATTTTTGGCAAATCATTTATATATGTATATATGTATATATATATATATATATATATATATATATATATATATATACATATATATATATATATATATATATATATATATATATATATATATATATATATATATATATATATATATATATATCGTTCGGATAATCAAATGTTCGGATAATTGGATTACATAATGTATCGAGTACATGTACACATATTTCTAAAAATAATTAACCATCACAAGGAAAATACACTATAAATCATATTTACTTGTACTGTAATAATAATACCCACACTGTATTAGATCACTGTATCACCAAAATCTTTCATTACACTGCAGTGCATGTACTACTTGTATTAATTTTTTTTTTTTTTAAGAAAGAGAAATGTTTTCAAAATAACATTACAAACGATTCAAAACCAGGCGCAACTTACGTATACATGTACTTGCACAGATGTAGCCCACTATTTAAAATAATGAGGAATCCTCTTTTGCACCAAACTGGATAGTCTTTTTTGGCTGCTAAGTCCCGCATTCTCTTCAACAGCAGAAGCTGTGTAGGACAGCTGTCATCTTCTTGCTCGTACCAAGCCATCGCTGATTCTAGTGCTATAAAGGCCTCTTCAGGACTTGGTCGACGTTTTGGGTTTTCTTCATAATCTACAAGTACATCATGTACTTCTGAGGAGTCTTCGTCATCGGTCACTACATGTATTTGGTTTTCTTCTTGCACAAAAGACAAAATTTCTTCGTCATTCAAAAACTGAAAACCAGAATCATTATCATCTTCTAGCCACACGTGTGCATCATCTTTGTCACAGTCCGAAAATCCGGGCATTGAAACAGTTCCACAACTTCATTTATACAATCATCATTTGTGTCCACTGCAGTAGTTTCATTTCCTCTTTTTTTCCCAAGCTATCTATTCCAAGCCTTGTTGAGATTATCTTGTGACAGGGTGGTCCAAGCATCAGCTAACATATAGCAGCAGTCTTTGAGATTAAGCTTTTTGGAAAACGCCACCACACTTTCTTCATCTTCAGCCAACAATAAACGACGCAGGACTTCCTTCTTGTACATCTTTTTAAGCTTTGCTATAACACCCTGATCCATTGGTTGAATCAGTGCTGTTACATTGGGAGGCAGAAAAATTACTTTAAAATTTGCATCAACTGCATTCAATGTATCCTGCTCTGGATGAGATGGTGCATTGTCCAGTTTTCAGCGGCAGTTGCATCGCTAGATAAAGATTCCCCTTGAATCTCCAGTTCTCGTATGCCATGACGAGATTTAAAGTTTCTTAACCATCCCTGGCTAGCCTTAAAGTCAGGAGGACCGTCAAGTTGACTGTTGAACTGAAGTGACTTTTCACACAATAGAGAGCCAGAGATAGGTTCCGATTTGCTTCTTCTTTGCAGACACCATATATGCAAAGCCTCTTCCAATTTCAAATATTTCGCATTTCTCATGGTTTTACGTTTCTTCGACCCATTTTCACAATCCAATTTCGATGCAAAACTCATAATTTTATCCTTGTTACTTCTGATGTCAGAGACGGAAGCTTTCCCAACATTGAAAATCCTCGCAAGTGAAGACACAGTTTCACCTTTTCATAGTCTCTTGATAATTTCTGTTTTCGTTTCAATTGACAAAACATTGCGGTTCCTTTTATATGCTTTAGGCCTACTGGAAGATGCCATATCGCACAGAGAAATACTTGTACACCAAAATTATTCTGCTGTAGTAGCAGGACACAATTATTCTAAGTTGAACTGTCTGTTTAGCCAGTGTTCTGCCTAGAACGCACACGTACACTGGAGTGGTAAACCAGATATTAACTGACTTTATGATCTAACTGACTTCCTGTACGTAAGCGACCGACCATTACCCCAACCCATCCTCTACAAATTGTTCGCACACATTTGAAGCTTGCCGCATGAAAAGATTCAGAAATGTAGTCTAACGTGACTGGTGGCGATTGATTTTTTTTTTTCTGGAAAAAGTGTTCGGATAATTGGATGTTCGGATAATTGGGGTTCGGATAAATGGAGTTCTACTGTGTATATATATATATATATATATATATATATATATATATATATATATATATATATATATCTATATAGATATATATATATATATATATATATATATATATATATATATATATATATATATATATATATATATATATATATATATATATATATATATATATACTGAAGCACATTAAAAACGCACCACCTGTATAATCCAGGAACAGAGTGTGAAATGTAAATGTAAGTGTTTACAAGTTTACATATTTGGAATCTTTATTCATTTTCCTATAAATCCATGCTGGTCATTAATTTGTACATTTGATTGTTATGAAATTCATTGCATTCTGTGCAGGCAAGGGAGAAAACCAAAAATGCAACCAATAAAAAAATTCATTCACACTATCCTCAGTATCTGGTATGTCCACCGTGTGCTTGCAATCAAGCTTGGCAGCGGCTCCGCATGGAACGCACAAGTCTCTGAAGAAAATTCCGGGGAATCAAGTCCCATTCACGTGTAAGAGCAGCTTCGAGCTGTTGCAGATTAGCTGGAGAACCTTGCCTGTAGACTTTGCGTCCAAGCTCGTTCCACAGATGTTCTATAGGGGACATGTCTAGTGATAGGGCAGGCCAATCAATCGTCACAATTTTCTGCTGCTGTAGATAGTGCTGCGTAATGCATGCGGTGTGCGCACGTGCATTATCCTGCTGGAGAAGCTGCAAGTCTGGATAATTTGTGAACGCAGGAGCAACCAATGCATCCAGAACCACATCTCGATATGTCACAGCATTAACATTTCCACGGAAGACGTGAAGAGGCAAGCGATGGTGAAAACTGAATCCTCCCCAAATGTGAATACTGCCACTTCCAAATCGGTTGTGCTGACGAACACTGCTATCTGCAAAGCGCTGTCCACACCGTCGCCAAATCCGCATACGTCCATCAGCAAAGGATATGTTGAATCTGCTCTCGTCTGTGAATAGGACAGCATTTCACTGCAGTCTAGTCCATCTGACATGTTGCTCTGCCTATTGCAGGCGCTGCTGACGATGTCTGTGAGTCAAGTTTGGCCCAACATAAGGTCGTCTTGCAGTAAAGCCTGTATCTCTGAGTCGTCGTATGACTGTCATTCGAGAGACTTGCCCACGTCTACCCACTATTGCTCTTGCTGTTTGACTTGCCGGGAGAGAACGATTCCTTGGGTGACTCAGCACAATATGACGATCTTGCGCAGGGGTAGTAACTCGTGGTTGGCTACTCCGAAGTCTATCCCGGGCACTGCCAGGGGTTCCGTAATGTTCATTGAGACGTACAATAGTGCTGTGGTGGCAATTCATCCTTCTGTCAATGGCCCGCGAGCTCATTCCGGTCTCCAACATACCAATGGCTCGTTGGCGGTCGTTTTCAGATAGTCGTGGCATTTCAAGCACATGTTCTGGGTGTTTTGTCTCAACGGCCTTTTTATACCGAGTATACTGCCACAACGCGTACACATTTTCAGGGTCATAGCTGTTGGGAATCGTGTTGCACGTGTAACTTTCATTGTTTTGATGTAGTCTGTACACAAACCCGTGGGTTGAATCATGCACTTTCCATTCCAGCAGCCATTCGCTCTCTACCTCATGACAAACACGGGAAAAATCCATTCCCACACTATTTTTTCCAGCTTTTTCGGCATCGGTATATATATTAGTGGTGCGTTTTTAATGTGCTTGAGTATATATATATATATATATATATATATATATATATATATATATATATATATATATATATATATATATATATATATATATATATATATATATATATATTTATATGTGTGTGTGTGTGTGTGTAAATGTTGCGATAGGTCTTCTTACACTCTCCGAACCCACTTTGATCTGACTCGAGGGTTTGGAATTTAATGCTCCTGGGCTTCGGGTAAATTTCAGAGGATGAAATGGTGTGAAATGGTGGAGGAAAGTGGAGGTCGCCTGATGCTTACATCAGGAGACATACAACTTAAGGGAGATACAATTTTCTATTTTCTCTCAATTTTTTGGTACTAGTTACTAGTAATCAACGCAGGACGCCATCCATATGTGTCGGATCTAGAGGACAGTCGAAGCGGCAACCTTTTTGTGAGTTACTCCAGCACATCAGAGAATGTGCTCCAACAAGCCATTCGACTTCTGACTTGAGAAGGAAGAGTCAAGACTTTACGGAGAACCAGCAGTGACTGAACCAGAATTCAACGAAAAACCACTGTCAACACTTGGCCAGTTAAGTACAAAGTACTGGCTCAGCATGTAGACGCCTTAAACACCCATCATACAGTAAACCATGAAGATAAACCATCACTGAACTTTTTTTTCTGACAAATCAATTTTATTGATGTCAACCGTTGATCAAATTTTTCATCAATAAATCTCTTGTTGTCTATCTAAATATAATTCCTTAGTTGGAGTTAATAATTTGGTTGAGCGAATTTAATGTGTGCACCTGTATGACTCATTTTTTTTTTAGGAATACTGATTCTCAGAGCTAAATATACAATTAATACTTTGCTGAATTACCTTCAAATGGCGGGGGGAGGGCTCATTAAATACGAGTCAAAATATATTTCTCACAGAAGTGGGCGGAGAATATAAAGAATATAATCGACTTAGAGGACGCGGTTGTTGTACTTGTCTTTCTAAAATCCCCGTGAAACTCCCTAAAACAGGGGCATAAAACCTCCTATTTACATAGGAGCGAAGGCTGCTTCCTTTTAAAAACTCATGATTTTACTTAAAATGTGGCCATTAGTGGACCATTACTGCAGAGCAACGGACACAACCATCGCCACTCCCTTCTCTGCAGTTCAAACTTTATTCCCTGACTCTACTAAATATTCCCCGTACTCCCCATTGACATGTCTCTCTTACCCACTAGGGTAACCCTAACCGAAGAGTAGGCTGAAGAAATTAAATACAGAACCGGAAAACATATGCTTCGGAAACAGCTATGAAAAAAATATATACTTTTTTGTCAATTTTCTTAATACGGAAGCCTCATGTGAACTCAGGCAGTCTAACAAGGGGCGCCGACATGCGGAAGCCTGATGTGAACTCAAGCAGTCTAACAAGGGGCGCCGATGTTCCCTCCTGCAGAGAATCGTACACAATCGACATGTTACTTCGTTAAACATCTGTTTTTTTGTCTCTACATGTTTCGTTCCCCGTGTCTCTAATGCTTAGAAAAAAAAAGGTGCAGTAATAGACAGATTACGTCTGGAGCCAGAAATCATGTCAGCACGAGCCACTTTTCTGTCAATTTCGAAAAAAATACATGCTTACATCTTTAACATTAAGTTTTCTTAATTACACTCTAACCTGACTGAAATGGGGCGGACGATAGGCGTGGGTATAGTGTGCCATTTAAGGAAGGGTTGAGACCACTACAGAGTGGGATATAGAAATGAGAAGATCGCTCGCTGAAAGAGAAATGAGAAGATTGCTCGCTGAAAGAGAAATGAGACGGTAGGGTTATTCAGAAGAGTGATCATTGACAGAAATATGACGAAAACGAACGAGTCATGGACCAAAATATGACGGGCAAATAATTATGTTGTGTTCTCTGATTCATGTCGTGATGATGGCATTCATTTTCCTGTGGTTATTTGATTTCTTTCCGTTCCATGTCAACTTTATTGGGCTTTGTAGTCAAACTTATCATGACTTATGGTCAATGGTCAATGCACCATGAAAAAAATTGAAAGGCCTGAGTGCTTTTTTAATGGGTGTTCAGTTTAGCTTTCACGGTGTAATGCGCGCCTTTTCCGAATATTTCAGAAAATCTATCAGGATTGGTTCTATGTTAGTTACAGACGTTTCAATAAGACTGTTACAGTAGTATTTAGTGGATGAGAAAGTAGCGTTACTCTGAGAAGTGCTCACATAAGAGTCATTCATGTTTTCATATTTCTTCCAGTGCACGTATGCCGCTAAGCCTCACTGGGAGATGCAGTTTTCGTTCCTAAGCCAGGTGTGCTGCATTAGCCAATGTCAAACCATCTTTTTGTCACGATTTTTTAAACATTATCTGTCTTTCTCTGAGGCATCCCCTTGCTCTCTACCTAGGCCCTCTTTAGTTGCTGACATGTGGTGTAGCTGATTCGCGCATTCTTATCAGGTGTACATGAAAGTAATAGTGTGAAGTGTGGTAGATTAACGATGTAAGACAAAATTATATTATAGTTTTAAGATAAAATAATATGATTGTGAAGTGGAAGTATGAAGACGTAAGATAAAATAACTTTATCGTGAAGTGATTTTTGGAAAAAATGTTAGATAAAATGACACTGTGTGGTAGAAGTTTTGAGATGTAAGATAAATTAATATTATTGTGAAGCTGTAGTTTGAAGATGTAAGATAAATTAACATTATTGTGAAGTGGTAGTTTGAAAATGTGATATAAAGTAACATTGTTGTGAAGATTCTTATTTTCGTGTTCGACATGATTTCTCGTGCTCTCCATATCTTTCCTAATGCAATGAAAGCTCCTCTTGCTTTTTTTTTCTATTCTTATTTTGATATCATTGTCTGTCCCTCCAACTTTGTCTATATTACTGCCGAGATATGCGAACGATTCTACATCCTTTAGTGGTGTTTCTTCAAGTTCAATCTTGTTATCATTTCTTGCATTTATTCTCATAATATTTGTCTTTTCCCTGTGCATTTTCAGGCCAACTTGTTGTGACCTCTCATCGAGAATTTTCATTTTCTCGTGCATCTGATTATGGTTATTGGACAGAAGAGCCAAGTCATCTGCACAATCCAGATCATCAAGCTGTTTAGTCAGATTCCACTGGATTCCATTTCTGTTGTGTGATGTCGATGTTTTCATATCCCAATCTATTGCTAGTTAGAAAAGAAGTGGAGACAAGAGGCATCCCTGTCTCACTCCCGTTCTAATCCTAAACGGTTCTGTAAGTTGTCCTTCATGAAGAACTCTGCATGTCATGTCTTCATAGGTCTTCCTTATTAAGTTAATGATCTTCATGGGAACTACATAATGCCTCATCAATTTCCTTAGTGATTCTCTGTCTACACTGTCCACGAATCCGATGTATAGTGGTGAATTCCATTCCAGACTTTGTTCAACTATTATTATCAATGTGGCTATCTGGTCTGTACAAGATCTGTTTTGTGGAAAACCTGCTTGTTCATCTCTCAGTTGCTTGTCTATGGACTCTTTTAATCTCTCAAGGATAATTCTGTTTAATACTTTTCCTGGCACTGATAGTAACAATATTCCTCTATAATTTGTGCACCCTTGTAAATTTCCCTTCTTATGCAACTTGACCAGATAACCTTCTTCCTTCCATTCTGCTGGTATTTCCTCTCTCTCCCAGACTTTGCCAAGTAGCTTGTAAAATATCTCTGTACAGGTATCAATATCTGTTTTTAATGGCCTCTGCTGGTATGCCATCTGGACCAGTTGCTTTTCCATCTTTCAGAATAAGAATCTTCACATTAAATGTCAAGTCAGTCCTATTGTATGGCTCTGAGTCATGGTGAGCAACAACAACAAAAAATAACTAAAAAGCTACAGACTTTTATAAACAGGTGCTTGCGTAGAATAGAAGGACTGAAATGGTATGACAAAGTCACAAATGTGGAATTGATGACAAGAACCAGACAAGATAGATAGGACACACATTGAGGAAACCTGTTGATAGCATTACAAGGCAGTCCTTGTTCTGGAATCCACAGGGAAAGAGAGGCAGAGGTAGACCAAAAAACACATGGAGAAGAGAACTGTATACAGAGGTGAAAATGATGAGGAAAACATGGAAAGAACTTGAGCGGATGGCACAGGACAGGAAGACTTGGTATGTGTTTGTTGAATAAAAACGCACCACCTGTATAATCAAGGAACAGAGTGTGAAATGTAAATGTAAGTGTTTACAAGTTTACATATTTGGAATCTTTATTCATTTTACTACGAATCCATGCTGGTCATTAATTTGTACATTTGATTGTTATGAAATTCATTGCATTCTGTGCAGCCAAGGGAGAAAACCAAAAATGAAACCAATAAAAAAAATTCATTCACACTATCCTCAGTATCTGGTATGTCTACCGTGTGCTTGCAAACAAGCTTGGCAAAGGCTACGCATGGAACGCACGTCTCCGAAGGAAATTCCGGGGAATCAAGTCCCATTCACGTGTAAGAGCAGCTTCGAGCTGTTGCAGATTAGCTGGAGAACCTTACCTGCAGACTTTGCGTCCAAGCTCGTCCCACAGATGTTCTATAGGGGACATGTCTGGTGATAGGGCAGGCCAATCAATCGTCACAATGTTCTGCTGCTGTAGATATTGCTGCGTAATGCATGCGGTGTGCGCACGTGCGTTATCCTGCTGGAGAAGCTGCAAGTCTGGATAATTTGTGAACACAGGAGCAACCAATGCATCCAGAACCTCATCTCGATATGCACAGCATTAACATTTCCACGGAAGACGTGAAGAGGCAAGCGATGGTGAAAACTGAATCCTCCCCAAATGTGAATACTGCCACCTCCAAATCGGTTGTGCTGACGAACACAGCAATCTGCAAAGCGCTCTCCACACCGTCGCCAAATCCGCATACGTCCATCAGCAAAGGATATGTTGAATCTGCTCTCGTCTGTGAATAGGACAGCATTCCACTGCAGTCTAGTCCATCTGACATGTTGCTCTGCCCATTGCAGGCGCTACTGACAATGTCTGTGAGTCAAGTTTGGCCCAACATAAGGTCGTCTTGCAGTAAGGCCTGCATCTCTGAGTCGTCGTATGACTGTCATTCGAGAGACTTGCCCATTTCTACCCACTATTGCTCTTGCTGTTTGACTTGCCGGGAGAGAACGATTCCTTAGGTGACTCAGCACAATATGACGATCTTGCGCAGGGGTAGTAATTCGTGGTTGGCCACTCCGAAGTCTATCCCGGGCACTGACAATGGTTCCGTAACGTTCATTGAGACGTACAATAGTGCTGTGGTGGCAATTCATCCTTCTGGCAATGGCCCGCGAGCTCATTCCGGTCTCCAACATACCAATGGCTCGTTGGCGGTCGTTTTCAGATAGTCGTGGCATTTCAAGCACATGTACTGGGTGTTTTGTCTCAACGGCCTTTTTATACCGAGTATACTGCCACAATGCGTACACATTTTCAGGGTCATAGCTGTTGGGAATCGTGTTGCACGTGTAACTTTCATTGTTTTCATGTAGTCTGTACACAAACCCGTGGGTTGAATCATGTACTTTCCATTCCAGCAGCCATTCGCTCTCTACCTCATGACAAACACGGGGAAAATCCATTCCCACACTTTTTTCCAGCTTCTCGGCATCAGTATATATAATAGTGGTGCGTTTTTAATGTGCTTCAGTATATTAGTAGCAGTAAGAACTAATGTTAAGGTCAAGGCCTTGACTGACTTGTGAACGAAGTGGTGGGGAAGGCTGGTCAGGTGTGAAAAGGGGCACGTGGGGAAAGGCAGAGAGATTGGAGCGAGTAGAGATTACGTGGAGAGCGAAGGCGAATTGGATGATTATATATATATATATATAGTTAGTGCAGGTTGAAATACGAGCGAAGATAGTAAGATTTCTCTATGATAATATTGTTGATGATGCACATAATACATTGTAATTTTCTTATGGTTCATGGCCAAAGCGGCAGTCTGCCTGTGTTGTTGCTGTTATGCTTTGGTTTTGTGATATAAAGTCGTCGGATATCGTACCTGCGTGTTGGAGTTCATTGAGTTAACATTAGCTGTGAATAACAAGCCATGTTTGTCGCTCCATGTATAATGCAATATATACATTTGTCAATGTGCACACACAGCTAAGCACTTGACAGGTAGTAATGAATACAATTATTTATTTTATCAAGATGGATAAAAAAATGTGTCTTTATCACGCACGTCGACCGAGCAGTAAACCGTAGTGATATTTTGTAAAGGGTGATTCCTCTAACTTGTTACCGCAAGTAATAATATTATAGTTAGATTATGACGATCTACGTCGGCATGACAAACAAATTGATAGAAAACCACTGTTGCAGAAGTACATGAATGCGTTGATGCAAGTAAGCGATCAGCTTTTGTGGTGCTTCTGTAATCCATAGGGAGCAAAAAGTACATAATCATTTTGATTACACTGACAAACAACATTTTTCTTTCTTATATAAGAATAAGTGTTCTTAGGTCAGTTTCTTGCGCTGATTTCAAATCTGAAATCCGTTTATCTCTATCACGTCGGGTTCTTAAGATATTTGTGAATAAATATATTTTTGGGAAACCGTTATTTGCTCCGTTTCATTTTTACTATATAACTTATTAAAAATTAATAAAAAGCAACATAATTCTACTTTTTATACTGCTAAAAGATGCATGACATATGTTACGCGATTTTTCAAATAGTTACTGTATTTTGAAATAATTCTGAGCAAAATATGGCTTCTAGAAGTTGTAGAAATTCGGCTGATCTGTTCTGTTACGTGTGCGGATATTTTACCGATCGTGTTGACCAGAAAAACTTTACACCATTACTAAAGATAGCATATGAACTTTATTTCGATTCGAAAGTTGATGATGCAAATAAATCTTGGAAGCCAAATGCTTTTTGTTCGATACATTGGCAGGTTGGTTGCGAAAATCGCCGAAGCATAAGTCGATGCCTTTTGGCGTGCCAGTAATATGGCGTAAACATACAAATCACACTACTGATTGTTACTTCTGCTTGACAAATATCCATGGTTTCACTTTTAAAACTAGAAAGTCTGTGGTTTATCCAAATATTGAATCGGTTTCGAAACCAGTGCCTCATGATCCAATCACGTGTCCGATCCAAGTACCACCAGAACAGTATCCGTTGGACGTGAATGAACCATCAGAAAGTGATAGTTTACCTGCTTTAGAAACTAATTCTGACTCAGATTACATACCGTTGAATGATGGTGTTTACTTAATTAACCATTCAGAACTTTCAGATCTAATACGTGATCTCGCTCTTACCAAAGGACAAGCGGAATTACTCGGTTCGCGACTCAAAGAATGGAATCTTTTAGCGCCCAATACTCCGATATCTAAATTTCGTCATAGACACAGAGAACTTGTTCAATACTTTGAGATGGATGATGACATTTGCTATTGCAAAGATGTAAACGGTCATGAGCACATAGTCAACGAATGGCGATTTTTCATCGATTCTTCCAAGATTAGTCTAAAAAAAAAAACGTGTTATTGCATAACATAAATTTTTTTTTCAACAATTCCAGTCGCCTACTCTATTCATATGAAAGAAACTTATGACAATATGGCTATACGTTTGGAAAAAATAAAGTACAATGACTACCAATGGCGGATTTGTGGAGACCTAAAGGTCATTGCAATTCTCACGGGCATGCAGACTGGGTATACTAAATTTTGTTGCTTCCGATGTGAATGGGACAGCCGCAACAGACAGGAACATTATGCAAGAAAGGTGTGGCCTATCCGGGATCGCATGCAGCTCGGGCATAAAAATGTAATACGCGAGCCATTAATTAACAAAGACACCTTCATTTTACCACTGTTACATATAAAGTTGGGGCTCATGAAGAATTTTGTAAAAGCGTTAGATAAAACGAGCAAAGCTTTCACTTATCTTCGAGAAAAGTTTCCGCAAGTTAGCGATGCAAAGATAAAGGAAGGTATCTTTGTAGGACCTCAGATTAGGAAAAGTTATTGCAGACAAACAATTCGAGAACTTGTTACATGGTAGGGAACTTCGCGCATGGATGGCATTCAAATCGATCGTCGATAACTTTCTGGAAAATCACAAATCTGTCAACTATGTTGCATATTGTTAAGCAGTGCATAGATGCATACATAATTATGGGCTGTAACATGTCCCTCAAAATCCATTTGCTCGATTCGCATCTTGACTTTTTCCCTGACAACCTTGGCGAAGTCACCGATGAACATGGAGAATGATTCCATCAAGATATCGCCGTAATGGAGTCACGTTATCAAGGACGGTGGAGTGTGACCATGCTTGCCGATTATTGTTGGATGCTTCATCGCGATGTACCACATGCCATTCACCGACGAAAGTCGACTGCAAAGAAATTCAAGCCTACATAACTGTTATACTTCTTGTACGAATGATGTTGTAATACTGTATGCGTTGTTAAAAAACTTCAATTGCGTATTTCTAGAGATCCCGCCCTGATAGAGAAAAACGGTTTGCAGATTTAAAAACAGCGCATTAAAATTGACCAGAAAAACATAGAAATGTTAGAGAAAGAAAAAAAAAGTTTTTTTTTGTTAGTCAGTGTTATCAAGGTGGTTATATTTTGTCTAAAATGGCGACACGGTCTTTCATATTTACAGGTTAAACGAAAATATGACACACCGTTTACAAATAACAAAAATAAGATGAAAAGATTTTTTGGTTTTTTTTTTGCTTTATGAAATTTTGCCTCGTTTTGGCAAAGCCTGTCTCTTTCAACCCAGAAACATTGTCCGTTAGTTATATATCCAAATATATAAGGCCTTGCGGTTGTTTTTGACTGCTTAAGAGATTATGTCAAGGCGTTTTGTGTTTCCTGTTTACAAATAAACACATATCAGTTGACACGATGTTTTGTGTTTCAAATAAATATAAAATGACAGACTGTTTTCTGTTTACAAGTAAACACATATCAGATGACAAGATGTTTTCATTTGACAAATAAACAGATTAACAGTGACACGTCTATTTACAAATAAACAAGTAAAAGATAACAAAGTCTTTTCTGTTGACAAATAAATGAATGTAAGATGAAAGCAATGGAATAATCACACACACAAACACACATATCAACTATCGCATTCTCTACTGGATATTTCTGCTCTTTCATCACGTGGCCATCTGGTTTTGAGCGGCCCAGGTACACTTAATGATTTTACTCGTTTTTCCTGTTACATTATGTTAGAGCAAAGGGAATTGGGGGGAGGAGGGGTGCTTGTTGTGTGATCTTGTCCTTTTTTCAAGTGGAGGGCTGTTGCAGTTCATTGACAGATAATTTAGGAACAACTGCAACCTGAAGGGGCTAACGTTGAATAAATGAGATTATATGAAAGCTATGAGAGAAGCACGAGACAGACCGCCAACTTTATGAGAGAAACATTTGTGATTATGTGAGAAATAAGTATTGTTATATAAGAGCGATGACAGATGTCATAAAAATGGTTTTAACTACTTATGAACAAACGGACCAGCAACCAGACGAGCGAACGAAAACCTGCATTTCAAACGACGACGAATAAGCATTACTGTTTTATTTGACATGCCGGCCTAGCAATAATTCATTTAAGTTTAATAATAATTAAGTCAAAAAATTAATGTTATTAAAATCATAGACGTGAACAAATGTTAGTGAAAAGGCACTGAAGAGAAATAGCAATTTTAAGTATAAACAATGTGTACTTTAACAGGAAGTTGTTAATATTAACATTACGGTCAACGATGTAACGAGAGAGAGAGAGAGAGAGAGAGGTCTTACAAAGATGCTTAGATGCTCAGTGGCATAACTACCGCCGAGTGGACCTGACACGTCCCGTGGCCCCAGCACCGAATGGGTCCCTGAAAAGAGTAGTCAGAAGGATCCCTTGCCATTATATCTTGTATTTAGATCATTTTAATCTTCTTTGTTCTTGTCTTAAACGTCAGAGCGCGTGCCGCAGTTGGACATAAAAATGAAAGGATACAGTAAGCATGGAAAGATTCTACGTGGATGGCACAGGACAGGAGGAACTAGCAGACATTTATTGAAGGCTCGAGCTCCGTGGGGAGCTGACGTGTAGAGTGTGTTGGTAATGATGACGTCAGTAGTTACATTTTATACAGATTTTTCTGTTTTTTTATTATAGTTGTTGAGCCCATTAAATAAGAAAAGGGGGGGGGGGGGGGCACTGCAATATGTGCCAAGGGGCCCCTACATTATAGTTAGGCCACTGCATGTAGAGTTTTTGCTGATTTATCTCTTTTCAGGTGGGTCAGTCTGAGAGAGGGCTGAAACAAAAGTTATTCCTGCCTCTCAGCCTGACCGTTTTCTGGGACAGAGAGGAACTAATTACTGCCTATTTTTACTGACACGAAAAAAGTTTTCAAATTTCATAAAATATTTTTGCTAAATTTCTCAATTTTTAAACCAAAATTTTTTTTTCATGTATAATATTTTTTGAAGATTTTAGGCATAAGAGGATGTTTCCAATTATACTTTTTTTGGCACTCGCTCAACATGTCGCTTTCGGGAAAATACGAGGTGACAAAAAAATATCTGCTTTATATAAAAACTGATAACTTGGAATTGATATATCTTTCCTTACAATAATCTCGTTCGAATACTTCGTAGCAATTATTCTTTCAGGCTGGAGACCTTTAGTTTTAAAAGTGAAGGTTTCGTGCAATCACATTCTAGTATACCTGTGCCGCTAACGTTTTGATGTCCCAACATTTCAGAGGACTTAAGCGAACGCAAAAGGGGAGATAATAAGATTTACCGACTACATTCGTTTGTTCGCGGTCCCAGGGGAGAATAATCTGATCTACTGCAGAAGAGACGAGATCAAAGGCTTAGCTGATTCTGTGTTGTTGGTCGGCACCAGGGGGCAGTAAATCTTATATCGAGAGTCGAACGAGTTGATTCCCCTGATATGGACGAAGGCGCGATTCTCGCACCCGTTAGTGAAATAAAAGCTTTTCCGTATATATATATATATTCCGTCCTACCAAAGTCAGTTTATCAGTACGCTCAGGATATTTGGGGATATCTAGCTCGCTATTCTAAGAGCCATTGTAAAAAGTGGATTACTAGATTTTCGTGGAGATTGTTTCATTTTTCTGTTTGCGGTAATATATATTAGCATTTAAGTGATTTAATGTGTTAAGTTCCTCATTATAATTCACTGGGATTTTCTATGTGTTAATTGACTAGCGTAGTAATGGCGCACAGCTAAATCTTTCCAGTGTTAAGTAAACCTAATCACCCGTTATCACCCAGAAAGAGATGTTTGATTGAATAATAAAGACACTAGGCGACAGACTATTGACGGAATATAAATTTACTTCTAATTCATGACGTGTAATTGTGTAAGTGACTAGTGTAATATCATGTGGCGAAACAAATAGCTAGTAATGACAAGCGATATTTGTAAAGTAGTCATAATTAAATTATCACTGATATTGTGCGCTGAGAGTTTACCGGGGTGGAAGGGGGAAAATGCGCATACCTTAAAACCCAAACCCGTAACCGGTGAGCGCAGCGTGATAAGATAGACTAAGACCTGTGTGCTTTTAATTTAATTAAATGAAAGAGTGGATAAGAGATCTTAACCTTACGCGTGACCTAATAGGATATTGATCTTGTGATTAAATGTTTTGTTTTTCTCCGAAATCTAGTATTGATCACAAAACCAGCCTGCCAGCGGTCTAAGTCTACGTCAAAGTCTAAGTCTAAGCCTAATAATACCAGTAACATTCTTATTTAATATCGGATCTTCGAGGTTGACCTGTTCGGTCCTCTGTGCTTCATCCACAGAGAGACAGAGAGAGAGAGAGAGAGAGAGAGAGAGTCCAAACATATGAACAATAGGAATAACTGGACATATAAAATATCCAGATTTTTACATTAAATTTTATCAGCCCACTGTGGCAAAATGTATATACTTAACATTGTTCCCGACTACTGACCATTGTGTTGTCAAGTGGATTTATCCAGAAAGATTTACCCACCAGACGTTTCCGTTAGCTATTGGAAGTACTAACTACTGTCCACTGTGAACACTTAATCTTGGTAATTACTTTGCTACCCGAACTCTCGGACATAACATTATCATATCCAATAAACACCACCAAAGTAAGCGTTCCCCATTAAGAGGGTTAATCATTCGTGAAGGAACTGGGGCTTACTTCGGCGAAGCACAACCCTGGATTTTATTACATGTACCCTGGTGATATGTTCAAGATGTTGTTAACCAACTAGTAGGTAAGCGAGATTGAATGTGGCCACAGATTGACAGAGTGTGAGAAAAGAGGAGTGTAGATTTTCTTTTATTTGTATAATCATTGTACACATTTCTCTTCTTTTTTTGTTCACCAATACTGTTATTTTACAGGATATATTAACTAGGAACTTTGTTCTTTACTGTATCGTCTATTTCTATGCCGTAGTGTCAATCTTTGACCTTTTGGGGTTCTTAACTTCTTGCGGGATCTTTTCTCAACAGAGGGGATGGCCCTTATTGGGGTTATTTTCCAAATTCTGTAACCTATGATTTTATTGATTTATAGATATATATATATGTCGGATGTTGTGAACAGTTTATATGATAATAAACTTAAGAAAACGTAATTACTTGTGTTGGCACCCATACTCCTTTTACCATAGTTTTCACGTTTGTGCCTCTTGTTGTCACATGACTGTGGGTGTGTGGGTGTGTGTATAGTTAAACATATATGTTACTTGGATGAAAGTAGAATGGTCTGTTAACAAATTACAGTCGTAAAGATAGGCTGGACTAGAGTATCTTCGCAATCCAGTGACAGATTCTACCCTTAAACTATTCACTCGTGAACTCTGTTTCTCATACCTTAATTCTCATTTATTTACCACTTTGCCTGTTCTATCCAGAAGGACCAAATCTATCTCTATTACCTATCAAATTTACGACAGGGATCTTATAACAACAACTGCCTTGTAACGCTATCAGCTGGCATGTCATATTCAACGTTGGCGTCTTCTCCTCACCTCTTGTACCACTTGTGTGTTTTTTTTTCTTTTTGGTTCATTCCATCAGTTCCTCATGGTTAATCTTATCATATTACTCCAATCTTTCTGTTCTATGCAAGCGCCCATTTATGAACGTCTGTAAATTCAAGGTTGTCGTTTTAGCTGTGCTCCATGTTTCACAGCCATACAATAGGACTACCTTGACATGTGAGTTGAAGATTCTTATTTTTGTGTTGATCTTGATTTCTCATTATTTCTTTACGTCTCTCAGTGCAGTCCAAGGGTAAGGGAAATGGAGTACACACGGAGAGGGGCATCAAAGACAGACATGGCAAGGATACTAAAGACGGCAAGGCGAAGCATTGATAGATGACACAGGGCGGGAAGGTTTGGTATGAACATATTGAAGGCATATACTCCAGATGGAGTTAGGTAACGGGCGATGGGACGGTGTGGTATGAACATATTGAAAGCATATACTCTAGATGGAGTTAGGTAACGGGCGATGGGACGGTGTGGTATGAACATATTGAAGGCATATACTCCAGATGGAGTTAGGTAACGGGCGATGGGACTGTGTGGTATGAACATATTGAAGGCATATACTCCACATGGAGTTAGGTAACGGCGATGTAGTGATAACTTTCTTGACTCTTTGTTAGCCTAGATTTGTTCGTCGTATCCTAGCAATATTATTCTATTTTCTATCATGATACTGACTATTATTGTTGACTTGTACAGCTATTGCTATTCTTCCAATATGTTTTAATCCCCATATCCCAGTATTGCTATTCTTCCAATATGTTTTAATCCCTATTCCCCAGTATTGCTATTCTTCCAATATGTTTTAATCCCCATACCCCAGTATTGCTATTCTTCCAATATGTTTTAATCCCTATTCCCCAGTATTGCTATTCTTCCAATATGTTTTAATCCCCATACCCCAGTATTGCTATTCTTCCAATATGTTTTAATCCCTATTCCCCAGTATTGCTATTCTTCCAATATGTTTTAATCCCCATACCCCAGTATTGCTATTCTTCCAATATGTTTTAATACCTATTCCCCAGTATTGCTATTATTCCAATATGTTTTAATCCCCATACCCCAGTATTGCTATTCTTCCAATATGTTTTAATCCCCAATCCCCAGTATTGCTATTCTTCCAATATGTTTTAATCCCTATTCCCCAGTATTGCTATTCTTCCAATATGTTTTAATCCCTATTCCCCAGTATTGCTATTCTTCCAATATGTTTTAATCCCCATACCCCAGTATTGCTATTCTTCCAATATGTTTTAATCCCTATTCCCCAGTATTGCTATTCTTCCAATATGTTTTAATCCCTATTCCCCAGTATTGCTATTCTTCCAATATGTTTTAATCCCCATACCCCAGTATTGCTATTCTTCATTGATTATTGTCATTTTCGTTATTTAGGCTCCCTAAATTGATCCCCTTTAAAGAAACTTGCTCAAGGCACTTTATGTGCTCTATCAGTTGTGGTTTTTGTAGCGATATGTTTTATACGATGAGGTTGCTTGACCCATGAATTACTACTTTGACTTGACCACACAAGTTTTATCAACAAGTAACGCTAGGAGAGGAGACAAATTTCTCCCAAATCTTGCCTCCTGTTCCTAAAAATCTTCCAGGTTCTGAGAAAGAAAGAAAAACAAACTAATGAGAGAGCCTGAGGCTTGTAGCGTGATTGTAGCACTTCATCAACGAGCCTTAAGGGCGCTCTGTTTTTCTGCCGCAACGTTAATCAAGTTCCTTAACTCTGCCACATCGTGACAGAAAATAGCGGATGAGATCTGAGAGTTCTACAAATTCTGAGAAAACTTTATTATCTTCGCTGTTATAGCTCAATTAGTAAACGTCGGAATTAATTCATTTAGTTCCAGAAATGTTTAAGAATAGCCATTAATGTTACCAGGAGAGACAGAATGAAAAATGATGACATGAGAAAAATTATTGGAACAGCATCCTGCATCCAGTACGAAGAGCGCCAGAAAATAAAGTAGTTTGGCTGTCTTCTGAGAAAGGAGGCAGATCAATCTGGATCACGTGCCTGTAGCAGTAGTTGGTCTAGATTTAGAGCACAAGGATGACCGAGAGTCAGATAGGTATGTATAAGAGTATATAAATAATTCTACATCAACACAGGATCACACCAGCCAATACGACATACTTGACTCAAGAGAGAAAAACAAAAACTTCAGCTCTTCACAACACTTCAGCTCTTCACAACACTTCAGCTCTTCACAACACTTCGCGGCAAAATTAGTCAGACTAAGTAAGTAAGTATGTTCCACAAATGTACAATGATGCAAAAGTGGGTAGTATAATTCTAGTTCCAAACGAAATTAGTTGTTTCTAGAAAACATGGCCGCAACAAAGGCCATACATTTTAATATTACAAAAACGATAAGCATTGTAATATTTGTGCGCCCAATTACAAATGGCCCTACGTAGTTGCTGGGGGGGGGGGGGTGGTGTCTCTCTCGTAGGGCAGAGAATATACCTACTGCTCCCTCAGACATGCCGTAAGAAGCTGCTAGCATGAAGTCGTCCATGTGGCTGGCAACATTATGTCGTGAACCATCTTGATAAAGAAACTACCGCTGTAAGAGGACATGAATAGTTTGGTGCAAGTTCCTACAAGGTAACTTGCTGCAGTGATAGTTCCATACTCCATGAGGAACAACAAAAGAAGGGATGATGATGATGGTATTCTTATCATCCTTCTATAAAACCTCATCTTTGTGGTCTCCATTGATTTTCTTGTTCTTTTACTAATTATCCATGACTCACTTCCCTATGATAGGATTGTTCTGGCTACATAGCTTGTGCTAAACTTCCATTTCGAGATAAATACATATCAGATAGCTATTCAGATTTAGCAATAGAATAACCACTTTTGGCTTGCTAGGCCAGTCACAGCAGTGCCATTGTCCCGTGGGCCAACGACTTTTCAGGGTCACCCAGGCCGGCCTTTATGGCTACTGTCAGAGGCGTATTAAAAGCGGGGGAGGGGGGTGCGAGCTGCCGGTCCGCCCCAGGTGAAAGTATATCGTCAGACACTAATATAACAGTTTTGTGCTGTTTAGAAATCTAATTGCAAGCATAATATATTTTTTTTCTGAGTGTTTATTGTAGAGGGGAAGAGGGGGGGGGGGGCGCGCAAATACTTTAAGTTCACCTCTGGCTACCGGTGAGTTCCTATGGGATAACCCGAGTCTAGAAATCCCCTACTTCGCTCTGTTCCAACCACCTAAGACATGGACGTGGGGTTGGACTAAATTTAGGAGGCAACGCACTTGGCTCTGGATCGCAAACTTTAGCTCCGTTTTACACTTCACGACAAGAGTAGACAGAAAAATTAAAGTAAAGTTATTAGCTACTCTGAAAACCGATATTTCACATGCATCAATAAACCTTTTTGTAAAAACACAACTTCTCTCACAAACAAGAAACAAATAACTTTTCGCAACGTTGGCCATCCTAACTCTTTCATACATTCCACTCTTGAAAACATGCTTCCGTTAAGTTTTCTACATTTTAGTATGTTAAACGACCACTTGGCAACGATCATTGCCAGATTTTCAACACCCTCTGGGATGTTGTTAAAAACAAATATGTTTATTTAAATTGCCAAACGTGCCTTCGCATAACAGTTAAATTTGGTTTTGACATGGATGGGTTAAAACAGAATAATATAAGAGTTAAATCTGCGAGGTTAAGAAGTGTGAACATTAGTAGACAATGTTTGCAATTTAAAAAAAAAAAATTGTATGAGCTTCCAATTTTCGCTTGTAACTTAATTCCCGGGCGTGCGATTGTCAGAATGGTTAGAGCGCTGGTCTCTCGCGTCCGAAACAAATTGGCGTCAGGCCCGAGTCCAAACAGCTGTAACTTGGTACCTGACTCTGCTTTTGAGTTAAGAAAAGCAAAGACAGAGAGGAAGGGAACAGGTCAACCCCCACCCCCCCCCCCCCCCCCCCCACCCCCCGCCCGCACCCCCCCCCCCCCCCCGCCCCCCCCCCCCCGCCACTCGAAGCTGGACCTAGTATACTAATGTCCCTTTCACTCCCCTACGACAATCTGTGCTATGGGATTACCTTGACCTTATTTTAAACATAATTCCCAACTCGTCATTCATTTACTGATTCCACTAATGGCCCGTTTGTCATCCAATACAAGCCATATCTCTCTTCTTTCATCAATGTTAGATTGACACGCGCCTCGAGTTTTCATTCTTTCCAATAAGATTTTGCTTTGTTTTTCCATCTTTCGACTCACACGAAACGTTCAATCGGTTGGCTGGCAAGCATCACTTTCTTTCACGTTCAAATAATCTATTTCTGGCAGGTAACTCCTGGTAACTCGCGTGCCATCTTTCGTTGTAACTTCTCTTTTCGTGGCATTCTTTCGTGATTTCTCCTCCCTGTTCTAACCCCCAGCTTTCATTCGTTCAGGCATGGAGGAGAACACAGAACATAAAAACACACTTACAAAGTTAAGTTCATGGAGCCGTTAGAATCCGCCCGGACTTCTCAAATTGATTATGCCAAGAGACAAAGTGAATTTGACAATCCCATCCGGCAATTGGGGTCACAAATAGCAGCATGTGTGTGAGTGAGTATTATGGGTGAGTGAATGTGTGAGTGTATGTGAGAGCGTGATAATGCGACAACCTGCCTATGAGAGGCCAGCAGGAAAATCATTTCTATTTATTCGTTTAGACCTTGATGCTTGTTGACTTTTCGAACTGGAAGAGGTCCCTAAAGAAGAAATGGCGTGTGTAAATGTCTGATTCATGCACTGAAGCCTGTATTTAAGATCAGTGTTGTAGAGTAAGTGAATCATTTATATTCTTGAATGTTTGTCACGGATTTTAATCGAAATAAGGAAAACTCGCACACTGTCATGGCATCGGAATCTGTAGTTGGGTAATATGTCCGAAAGTCCACAAGTAGATCGGTTGTAGCCAGGGAATAGTGTGGGTATTCTAAATTCTCCAATTGACTTGTTATAGCCAGGGAATGATGTGGGAGTTCCAAGTTCACCGGAAGACTTGTTATAGCCAGGGAATGGTGTGAATGTTCTAAGTTCTCCACTGAACTGGTTATAGACAAGAAGTAGTGTGGATGATCCAAGTCTCAAGTAGACTGGTTTTAGACAATAAGTAATGTGGATGTTCCAAGTTCTCAAGTAGGCTGGTCATAGCCAGGGAATAATGCGAGTAGTACAACTTCTGCTGTATGTTACCGTGGGGTGTATATGTTGATTCAAATATAAGGCATATATGGTCAAGTTTCTTGTGTGTTTGTTTATTGTATCATTCAAGTCAAGATACTGGTGTACTACCAGAGATAGTTATTCTTGATGATGTTCGTACCCAAGTTCGTTCCAGAATTCCTCTGTGGTGTTTAATGTTTTTGTGACAATCATTAGCATACTTAATATCCGCTAGTAACTGCAAAAACCTTCAACAGGAGGTAGTTGAGAAAGTCTTCAGGGATCCAGGAAAACAGTTTATTATCTTGAACATAAAATCCAAAACAAAGTCATTTGCATGCGTTTACAATTCTTCATGAAAAGTAGTGTCTTGATATACATTTATTTTTTCTCCTTGTATTTCAATCCAAATTTGGTACAAATACTTTGCCTGGTTCTTTTTCGGTATGCTTCTCATGTTTATCCAAGATAGGGGTAACTGATAGCCGGGTCTCTACCTCTTGTATGACTTGAGTTAATTTGACATTAAGAGCTCTGTTTTCATTTCTTATTTCAGATCGTTTTCCCAACATTTAGGCATTTCTGGCCTAACTAGGTTTTATTCTGAAAAATGAAAAAGTCACACGAAGCTGTAATTACGGGTAACATGAATTCCCAACTATATAAAAATTATCTGCTTCACACAGAGTTGATATCTTGATAACTTCAAGACCAGCAGTTGGATGGACTAGGGATACGTCCGTACAAACTGGCTTCTGTAGATCAACTCACTTCGGATATGCGAAATCTGCCATCGCAGCGTGGTGCGTGCTTTTACCACCTTTTGGTTGGTTAATCTAATACTTCTTTATTTATTTTATTGGGTGTCATATGCTTACCGATGGAGGGTCTGGGCTATTCCAATTTACGTCATCGGTTGCTAAGCAACTCCCGCCAAAAGATAGCGTTGAGTCGCTATTTAACCTAGCTTCTACTAGTTTCAGTTTCAATCTGATACTAGCGTAACTCGGGTCTTTATTTCAATAAAACATCGTAACTGTTCTTCCTAATCTAACTGATAACTATTAGCACGAATGATGATGGTATCAGTAGTAGGCCTTCCGATGACAGGTACACTGGTTATAAACATTGAATAGCAAGGATGCCGTCAAAGTCAGCAAGTAGACCGGTTATACAGGGAATAATGAGTATGTCCAAAAGTTATCAAGTAGACTGTTATAGATACGAAATAGTAAGGATGTTCCAAAGTCCGTAAATAGGCCGGATATAAGCAAGAAATAGTGAGGACATTCCAAAATTCGCCTCACTGTGCGCTTATTAATCCTAGAGGGTATGTAAGTTTATTAACGATATATGTATGACTAATATCATTTTATTCCAGATTTTGTTTACGATTTGATTGTATCAGACATAATAAAAAGGGTAAAAAGGAAGCAAATGATGCTAACCAGAGATAACCTCCACCGGCATTGTCAGGAAGCATAACAATTAATTGGTTAGCCAAATATATCGTGGCTAGTTCTTGCCTGGAAGCTTACGACATACCAGCAAGTACAGAAGTGACTTGGCATCTATAAGTGGAAGGCAAAGGTTATATCTTACCCATATATCATAACATATGCATTATTCATGTATTTTGTTATTTTCTGCACAGTAGACACTATCGTATCATGCTATCTCTGTAACATACTACCATGAATCATTCATTTATATACAAACACTGAAGACATGGTCGCCTCATGAATATCAGTGGTGTATGAGCTTGTTGGAACACCATGGCCACCTATTACCTTTTGTTCCAGGTTTTATGATCGTTCCTGATCGAGCTCATTATCGAGTTCGTGATCAAGTATAAACTAAAGACTTGAGGACCTTTGATCCTGCTAACTGGAGCCTAGTGGTCAAACAATCTTCAACACCTTAGTCCCCCGTAGTTATAGGGCGGGCTGAAGGAAAGTCTAATTGAATACCAGTGGCTTAATGCAAGATGAGTTTATGTGTATCCAATCCTACAAACACTGTGAGCGGTTTCAATAGCGCCTGTCAATGATGAAAAAGGCTAGAGACTAGATAGCAAGAATTATCAAACTACTGTGACAGACTTTATAATTTCATTGGAAGATACATCCAAGACTTTTTACTATTATTTATTTTAATTTGTAAATATAAATAATCATACATTTTACCATCTTCCAACACCCATTTCTCATTACAAGGCTAGATAGATGTACATAATACATTATGAAATTGTACTCATTTGACTTGGTAAATTTTTAACTGTTAAATTTTGAGTTACTGTTTTCTAATTTAAGTATATTATCACACAGGGTTACTATAGCGAAAGTGGCGCAGTATACTTCTGAAGCCTAAATCTATTGTCAAGCTCAGAGTATTCACAGCCGTAACTCAATTGTGATACCAGTGTACTTCTTTGGCACTGGGACTTCATACTTTCTGGAGAGAAATTCTACTTCTTCTCTACCATCATCATCACACTAGAAAAACCTTTCGCTACACTGGAGGCTATTTGGCGGGATATTATTTTTTATCCTGAGCCATTATCTATGTATTCTTCTATCTTCAGCCACAAATAGTTTGTAACAATAAATTTTTTTGAGAAATTCTAAAACTTAGAAATATTTTCGTAATAATTGTACCATTGAGTACTAAGTAAATAGGTGACGCTCACAAGGTTTTAAGGATTTGTTTTGTTCAAAGTAATTAATTAATTTTAATTAAGTTGGTTAGTGAAGGTAAAATTATATACCCTCTGGTAAGTAAGCATCATGGCTGAAATGGTGAAGTATAGGACTGCGATCATGCAGATGGGAAAAGAACTAGGCATGCCAGGTAGTGATCTTATCCAGTATGTCACAACGGAAGTGGACAAACATATGGACAGAGAGGAAAGAACTAGAAGCTGAGAGAGAAGCCAAAAGATTAGAAGCAGAAAGAGAAGCTAAGAGAGAAGTCAAAAGATTAGAAGCAGAAAGCGAAGCTGAGAGAGAAGCCAAAAGATTAGAAGCAGAAAGAGAAGCCAAAAGCATGGAAGCTGAAGAAAGAAGGTTGCAAAGAGCTCATGAGTTAAGTTTAGGGGAACTTGAACTCCAGGGAGCAGCTAGCAATCATGGTGCTAGCTCACCTCACTCTGAGAGTAGCTCCAACCAGAGCACGGCAAATGGAGCCATGAGTTTCCACCTGGATCCATTTATTGAAAAGGAAGACGCCATTGAGTTGTACTTGGATAGATATGAGAAATTGGCCTCTACCTATGGATTGGAAAAGGAAAAATTGAGCCTTAAGCTATCTCAGGGGTTGAGGGGAGTTTCATACGATTTTTATTTAAAACTCTCAAAGGAAGACCAGGAAAATTATGAAATCTTAAAACAAGCTTTACTGGTCAGGTACGAAAAGAATTCTGAATCTTATAGAAAGAGATTCCGAACTGCTAAGCTACTTCCAGGAGAAAACTACCACCAGTTTTCTGCCAGATTGGAAACATCTGACAAAATGGAGTAGCTTAGGAATATGTCAAGATTTAAAAGAAATGGTCACGATGGAACAACTGAGAGAATCCATGCCTCAAGAAATGAGGAAATTTCTTATGGAGCAAGGTGCAGAGAGATTGGAAGATATTTTAACCATGGCTGAGAGATATCAAGCAGCTCAGTCAGAAGTATCAGGAAATAAGAAGAAGCAGGGTGAGAAATTCAAACCTTCACAAAACTATACCAAATATGACTACAGGGACAATTCCAACAAGAACAAACAAAGAACTGATTATAAAGATAAAAACCCTCTAGGATCAGATAATAAACCTTCAAGAAAGGAAGGAAAGGGGTGTAAATCTTGCCCAATGAATAACCACAATACTGCTGAATGCAGAAGGAAAAACCCTCCTCATCACGCTGCGTGTCTTACAACAGGGAACAAGGGAAGGAAGGACCTGGCATATAGTCAGAAAGACCTCCACCATCTCCCTGTCTGTGAGGAAGTGACCTTGAATGGCACCCAAGTACTGTGCTTATATGATACAGGCTTGGACTTTGACTCAGTAGTGTGCTCTTCTCTGGAGAGTCCTGAACAGATAACCACAGAAACAGTGGAAATCAGAGGACTAGTCAAGGGAGCAGGAACCATGACACTGCCCATAGCCCGAATCAACATAAGATCTCGCTATGTAGAAGGAGAGATCAAAGCAGCAGTGATGGACAATCCTATTTACCCATTGATAGCTCATAAACATAGGACCGCACCAGCAACACTGAGAGAAATGCCCATTATGGGAACGCCCTTTGAACGTGTTGCCGTGGATATTGTTGGACCCCTTAATAGAACCAAGAAGAGAAATGCATATATCTTAACCTTGGTTGATACTTGCTCTATGTGAGGAGAGGCAGTAGCAATGTTATCGATAGATTCGAAACATGTGGCAGAGGCACTGTTAACAATATTCACCCGATTAGGTTTCCCACATCAAATATTGACTGAAATGGTTCTCAGTTTAAGGGAAAGCTAACACAAGAAGCATTCAGGATTTTTCAAGCTAGACATTATCACTGTAGCCCGTACCACCCCCAAGGGAATGGTCAAGTAGAGCGGTTCAATGGCACGCTCATTTCAATCCTTAAAAAGTTGGCTAGTGAGAAACCTGAAACGTGGGATACATACTTACCCTCTGCACTATTTGCATATAGGGAAGTCTCACATAACTCCACAGGATTGGCTCCAGCTACATTGTTGTTTGGACGACCAATCAAAGGTCCACTGGAAGCATTGTTGCGGACATGGACTGATGAAAAAGCAGAAGAAACCGTGACTTCTTCATACCAATACGTCAACGAGTTGACATCTCGATTGAAAACAGGTTGGAAACTGGCAAATGATAACTTGAGACAGGCCAGGAGGAAGCAGGCTGCTTACTACAATAAAACAGCAAAAGATAGGGAACTTGAGGTGGGAGAAAAAGTTCCGTTACTGTTGCCCAGCAGCAATAATAAATTGCAAATTGGATGGCAGAGTCTCTACGTCATATTGGAAAAACTTTCCAGGACCAATTATAAGATTGACAAGAAAGGAAACGAGAAGGTGTATCAAGTCAACCTTCTGAAAAAGTATTATTGCAGGGAAGCATCAGAAGTTGCACATATCATGACCCTGGCCATTGCAACAGAAATGCAGGATGAACCAATTTCCTCCATGGAATATCCACTGACAACTAGAGAAAGCTATGCTCAGGTTAATGTGAGTGAACATTTAACTCTTGAGCAGAGGAAAAAGGTTCAGGAGGTGTTAGAGATCCATGCTGATGTACTCACAGATAAGCCTGGGTGTACTAATCTGTTAGAGTATGACATGCCGATTACTGACCCTACACCAGTTTGTATGCGGACATACCCTATACCTTATGCGAAAGGACAGGCACTCAAGGATGAGATTGACTATCTCTTAAAAGAGAAAATTATTTCAAAGTCTGAATCTCCCTACAGCTCAAGTGTGGTGCTATTAAGGAAGCCTAGTGGTGAACACAGGTTATGCATTGACTATAGGAAACTAAATGCTATCACTGAATCTCAGGTAGAACCATTACTGGACACTAATCAGTTGTTTGCTACATTGAGTAAGGCTCGGTATTTTTCAAAAGTAGACCTAAGCAAAGGATACTACCAAATACCAGTGAAACCAGAAGTTAGGAAACTGTTATAGTCCGTTCGGAAATTCGTGCCCACACATTGAACGTTGTAACTTTGCAACCCCTTGACGGATGTTATTGAAATTTGCTACGTGTCTTACTGATATCAATGCAGTTATTAATATATTTTTTTCCCTTACAAAACTCATGTCATGTTCGAATTTTCTTCTTTAAGTTATATAAAAAAAACTCTTACCGTTGTCTGGGTTAATTTTTATTAGTTCTACAGGAAAGTTACAAGTTCCGTTCAAAAATTGCGCACTTAATTGTTGTTACAGCACAGCACAAGCGATGAAATGTGCTATTCAATATTTTGTTTGTTTGAATTAGTGTAGTGACTACATGTCCGCACGTGTGCGCACCTATTGTACACAGTCGCGAGTAATTATTTCAGCGGCGTATGCTAATTGCAATGAGTTGGCTGCAACGAAACAAAACGACACCAGCGTATAATATATTAATAAACTAAACTGCATAATTATGAAAAGCGCAATGAATCTGAAATGCAAATTTATCACTTTGCAGAAGGTAACTGTTATATTGTACAGGCATTTTCGCAGAGAGGCTAAGATGGGTTGTTTACACCACGACATCCAAGAACCAGGTAGGAGAACACGAAAGGCCCTGGGTATGGATAGAAGATCTTTTCGACGTTGGATACAACAGGACGGTGATTGTACAGAGGCTGCGGTTAAGCAAGGAAGGAAGAAAAAAATTGATGATTTTGACAAGGATGTCATTAGACATTTGATTTTGAAGATGTTTAATGCCAATCAACTTGTTACTCTCCGCATGCTGAAAAGTCGGCTGCAAGCAGAATGCGATATTAACGTCTCAAAAACAACTCTTTGGCAACTTGTCAGAAGTGTCGGCTTCACTTTTAGAAAAACGTCTAGCGGAAGGAATTTGTTATGTGAAAAACCACATCTGGTTGCAGCTCGAAGCAAATATCTTAGGCAGATTCGTGAGAAAAGGCAAGACGGCTATGATATAGTGTATTTGGACGAATCTTGGGTTAATGCTCATCATACGAACGAGAAAGAATGGCAATCTGTTGACGGAGACCATAGAAGGAATATTCCCAGCAGCAAAGGTCAACGCATTATATTAGCACATGCTGGCAGCAGATATCGAAGAAAGCCACACAGAGTTGTCAGAAATAGCCTGCATATACATGTGGATACGTGAGTTTATAATTTTTAGATAATTTTATATTGCCATTAGCATTATTCTGTAGTTTTAAAATTAGTTTCAGTATGGCCCGAGTATGGTGTTGGATAAATTAGCTAACTATAATTTAACGAGGAGATTTCGACTAGTAGGTTATAATTCGTGATAGTGTTATAGATTAGTGGAAGGAATGTGGATATATTTTATTCATGGTGTTAGTAAGTCCAGTTTACTGCTGTAAGAATATAGTTGGTACATATTTCTTACGTGGAATTAGACAGAAATCCTATCGGATACTGAAATGGAACTGAAATTAGCTTTTTGGCAATATGACGTCTGGAAGCCGGTATGGTATCCACGTCTCTTCTTCTTCTTTGATCCTTAGCCGCCGACCGTCAAAGCAGTCAGTGGCCATCACGCCTGGTGGCGTCTTGTAGGGCAACAACAAATGGATTCCACTTTTCTTGGTCGGTGGCCATACTTCGTACAGTGCCCCAACTCTGGTTCATTCTTTGCATCTCAGCCTCCACAGTCCTCCACCAAGTTGTTTTTAGTCGGCCCCTCTTTCGTTTTCTTTCAGGGGTCCATAGCATAGCTGTTCCTGTGATGGCATCGGGGTCTCTTCTGAGGACATGGCCAACCCAGCTGGTATACCACGTGGGTGGTGGGTAAATTGTGTTAAGTTATTATAATATTTGGCAATTCGACACGTGGATGACACCAGGCTGGCAGATTTTGGCTGATTATAAGATGTGCTATTAATATAATACAAACTTAATATAATTTTCTTCATTGATGCGAAGATAGTTTGTTTTATTGTGACCCGCTGTAATTCATCAATGTAAAAGACACATATAAAATAAGAAAATGTACTTGTTAAAACTTACCCCTTCAATATGAATGGAAAGATGACGTTTTGTACATAGTTACCTATAGCACTTCACTGCAGCCGTTAAGGTGTGGTCTTCTATTTGAGTTAATGGTAATAGTAAATTCACAATTCCTAACTTTAACATATGAGAAGAATTGTCTCGGACTTGTGACTCTAAGTATTATAAAAGAAGTTTTATACTTTTAATTTTACAAGTTACTTCTAATTGCTTTGGCACGTCCTGTCATGGAATCCTTGTGCTATCTCTTCCTGACGTTTGGTATCTCTGATGAGAATTGGAAAATTAGTCACGAGTTTTAATCGCTCGTTGTTTTATAGTAAAAATTTCGCCTACACGAAATTTAATTTCGCTAGTTCATTTTTGCTGAAATCAATCACAGTTTAGGCTCGTTAATTTTTTTCAATTTAAAGCCAGTAACCTTTTAGAACATCTTATTTTAATAAATTGTCCCCCTACCCATCATCATAATTATTGACATAGCCATATATGGAAGTGTAACTTATTGTTACCCTTGTCGGAGACAATTATGTCATATCTCCTCTCCTATTACTTCAATCTTGTTGTAATCAATAAAAATTTTGAAGTGACATTTTTTCTGCAAGTCATGCCCACAAAATTAAACATTATCCATCTTTAAATGACAATCTTACACTAATCCGACAACATTGTCCGTTGCTTCTTTTCAGCTGAGCAGAAGCAGCTACGTAATACGAATGTGGTGTTCAGACAAATTAACTGCTGATAACAATGCTCATAGATTAACGTCTGGGTTTATGTACACAAATCCACCAGGATTGCTTTCCAGCAGCAGTTTTCCGTTATTTTAGTTGCCACACAGAGCAGACGTTTCATGATTAGATAGATAAACATGTCAGGAGCGGTCAACACTAAAATTGGTGGGTGTTTATCTTAGGGGAATGCATTTCTACAAAATTGATCACCAGCAGAGTATTTACGTAGAGGAGTGTAGCTAAAAGATGGATAGTAAAATGAATCGGATAAATGACGTTCTGTGACAGACAGAAGCAAAGTATTAACAAAAACTGAACGAGAAAAAAAATGTAATGGACAGAAAAATACATTCAGTTGGCAACCTTATCATGTAAGCCACATTGCAACAGAAACCGCGGCTTCAAGAGCATGGGAAAGCTTGGTGCAGGCTTCCTGCAAAGGGACCAACTACAGAGATGGCTCCGTGCTCCGTAAGGGGTTAAAAGGAAAATAAATGAAAGAATACAGAATAGAATGATTTAAAGAGCAGATTCTTAGACACGAGAGAATAAAATAAACAAGAACAGAAAGATTAAAATATACTATTACTTAAAAAATAAAAGAAAGGTGGAGACAGTCATAAGAGTGGAAATACATGCACTCATTGTGCGCCATGTCAACTAGCTTTGTGGTCATGTCTCTCCATTTCCTATGTTCTCTGGTGTCTTGAATCCCATGATTTGCAAAATAAACTCTTGAACAGATCACATTAGTTGCCATCACTGCACTGAAGGTCAGCTGCAACAGAGCTCCACCATCTTGTCTTGATTGTACACTCTGATAGACTCTGTCCTGTCCATCTCTGGATGTCACGAATACTTTCCCCACCTGTACGTTTGTCGTGCTCCTTCTTGTTTGCCGTCAACTGTTATTTACACTGCATTTTTCAACACCGTTGCATCTTCTTTTATGTCCAAATTATTTTGTCAGTTTAATTTAGATACTGAAGAATTAATTCGTTATTCCTAGCTTTTCTAGACTTTAAAACATTGTTTTTATTGGGATATATATACATCATAAACACTCAGTCTCTTCAAGATCACAAGTCATGATCTTTCTATACTGCCTGAAAGACTTCTTTCGTGCCACAAACTTTGCTCCTCCGATTCTTGAGCCGTTGATCTTTTCAGAATCTTCAGCGTCCCTCACCGTTCAGTCCTTATGAACTCTTGTATTGCATAATCAAAATTAGAAAAATGTACTTGTCACGAAGTTTTTGTTTTGTTTTAAATAGATTTTATGTGATATGTACACAATACGGTGCAGTATTTCAGCGGCTTAAAGATATATTTTATTTTGGCATGTCACTCACAATAACCTATGATTAATTTGATTTTGCAATGCAGCAAAAAAACGAGATTCACCACATGAGGTAGGGGCGTGTCTTAGAGAATAAGCCGACAGACGACAGCAGAAAACAGAAATGACTGACCCGGATGTCAAGAGTGCTTTTGTCTGTCTCCTGGCAGAGTCCGGAATCGCTTTATCGAAATCACATTAGAAGAAACATAGACCTGTTCGCTGTTACTGGTGCCGGGTTGTTCTGATCCAGTTGCCAATTTGAATTCGGAAGAAAATCTCAGTGAAGCGCTCTCCAAACGATTTTGGCTCTGATAGTGTTCGGATATGCGAAGGGCTGAACAGGGAAATAATATGGTCTGGCTAGAATTACGTGAACGGAAGAAAATCTGGGGAAAAAAGGAATGGTGAGAGACAGAAAAGTAGGCAGGAGTACGGACATTGAACTTTGTCAAGAAACATTCAATGTTTGAAATTAGACTCGTAATGGTTACACCGGCTTTTTTTTATATAGTACTTGGATATGATTGTGCCTGAAAGGTAAACATTTTCAATAATTTGGGTGCTGGTGTAAAAATTAAGGACTGAAATTGTACGACTAGATCACTAATGTGGAACTGATGACAAGAACCAGACAAGTGCCAGTAGAACTGATGACAAGAACCAGACAAGTGCCAGTGGAGCAAGAGATAATAAGAAGATGTTGGCGATGGATAGGACACACATTGAGGAAACTTGTTGATAGGACACATGTGGCGAGAGGTTTTATTTGGCTTTAAGATCAGTATAGTACTGACAATTACAGAAATAGAATTTCTGCAGAAAATGGTGAAGTCCCAGTGTCTGAGAGAACTACTGGTATCACAAATTAGTTACGGCTGTGAATGATCTGATCTCGAAACAATAGTAGAGAGGAGACCGACATAAAGTGCCACCTCCGCTGTGTAACTAACTGTGATATTAAAAAACCAAGGAAACAAATTTTACTTAACACTGATAAAATTGACAAGTCGTTCAAATACAATTTCCTTATTATTTTTTTAGTATATACACTATCTACTCTTGTGCTGAAGGGTGAATGTTGAAAAATGGAATGTAATGAATTTGTAATATGATTTACAAATATTTATATTTATATAGATATGTAAATAAATATTACAAGTTTTCCAATTATAGGAACAAAAAATTATATCAGCTGTGCGGTTATTCAATTATAGTACATGTATCAGCTGTGCTGTTAATTAAGGATATAACACTTATCAGCTATGCTGTTATTTTTGTCTCTTGCTATGCTACTTCACTTTCTCATCACTGACAGTTTCTATGCTCACAATGCTGTCAGAAATGGTACTAATGTGTAATCATCTCTCTAAGGTCTGTTCTTCTTTGGTTGGTTCACACAACATCGGCTGAGTATCGTTCCTTTAGCCCACCCAGGACTGAGGGGGACCAAAGATGTAGAGTCAGGACAACCTCTATGCTCCTGCGGAGTTCCAGGCAGCTGGATTGACGACCCTCGATTTCAGGTTTTAGGACACGAATAAAACCTGTAACAAGGAAAAATAGGGGCTAATTTCTGTCCTCAAGCCCACCTATTTCTATTGTATATGATATGAGCGTGCCTCAGTGTCTGCATGTAGGATGAATGACAACATGGCTTAGTATGATTTAGCAATAGCGAGACAAGACAGGTGTCTACTTGCAAAACATTCTTTCTGATAAACTAATACATGGATATCATTAAATAATATAAATTCAATGCATGAATACATTCAATAATATAAATTCAATACATGAATACATTCAATACATGAATACATCCCATAATATAAGTTCAATACATGAATACATCCAATACTATGTACACCTAGGTGTGATACAACAATGTCCTTCCCCCTATAATATACCAGGCCCTCTCTGACAAGTGCTATAATATATCCTAACAATAACGTTATGTTCTTATGATAGGAGTATGTGAGACGAGGACTGTTTGGTGATATATCAGGTGGGAGTTACAGGAGACAATTGATTGGAGTTAGATGAGACAAGAGATTGAGTCCTAACAAGGACTGTTTTGGTTATATTTCAGTTGGTTTTATCTGAGATAATAGACTGAAGTTATAGGAGACAATAGATTGAGTCCTAACAAGGACTGTTTTGGTTATATTGCAGTTGGTCTGAGATAACAGATTGAAGTATAGGAGACAATAGGTTGAGTCCTAACAAGGACTGTTTTTGGTTATATGGCAGTTGGTCTTATCGGAGATAATAGACTGAAGTCATGTGAGACAATAGATTGAGTTATAGGAGACAATAGATTGAGGTATGAGTCCTATTAGTCTTTGTCTATTCAATCATAATAGGAAATACAATCATTATACTTAATTTCCCCCAAGATACAATCAGTAACCTGAAAGGTAGTATAAATGACACACAACAAATACCAACATTATAGACCTGCTGAAAGCCTATTTTCCTAAAGGTTATCGTAAATATATTTACCCTCTAAGATTCAAACCGGCCAGATTTTGACTCGACTTAGCAAAGCAAGCTGCAGGTCATTGCACTCCAGGTAAGCTATAAATCAAGGTGACAGCTACTCCTCTTCAGTCGGTCGGTATCTCTGGCGTCGTGTCGGTGATTTGTGATTATGCATAAAATCCGCCCGATTATATAGGTAGGTAAATGCTTAAGGAAAGCGTTTGGTTGGTTCCTGGCGGAGCAAAATGATTGGTTTCCTCCGGTTTAGTCTCAAGCGCTGTACAGCCTAATTTTATTCAGTTTTCATCCGCCATCTTGCGTGAACAAGATGGCTGTTAATTTATTCTGTCTCAGAGACTGGTGAACGTTGCTCGTTGATTGGTTGAAGCAAATCTGTATCTCGACATAGTGATTAACAAAGTAGTGGGTTACACTCGTTTCACGACAACACACATTGAGGAAACTTGTTGATAGGACACACATTGAGGAAACTTGTTGATAGGACACACATTGAGGAAACTTGTTGATAGGACACACATTGAGGAAACTTATTGATAGGACACACATTGAGGAAACTCGTTGCTAGGACACACATTGAGGAAACTTGTTGATAGGACACACATTGAGGAAACTTGTTGATAGGACACACATTGAGGAAACTTGTTGATAGGACACACATTGAGGAAACCTGTTGATAGGACACACATTGAGGAAACTTGTTGATAGGACACACATTGAGGAAACTTGTTGATAGGACACACATTGAAAAAACTTGTTGATAGGACACACATTGAGGAAACTTGTTGATAGGACACACATTGAGGAAATTTGTTGATAGGACACACATTGAGGAAACTTGTTGATAGTACTACAAGACAGTCCTCGTTCTGGAATCCCCAGTGTAGGAGGTGTAGAGGTGTAGGAAGTGTAAGAGGTGTAGAGGTGTGGAGGTGTAGGAGGTGTAGGAGGTGTAGGAGGTGTAGAGGTGTAGGAGGTGTAGAGGTGTAGGAGGTGTAGAGGTGTAAGAGGTGTAGGAGGTGTAGAGGTGTAGGAAGTGTAAGAGGTGTAGGAGGTGTGGAGGTGTAGAGGTGTAGGAGGTGTGAAGGTGTAGGAGGTGTAGAGGTGTAGGATGTGTAGAGGTGTAGGAGGTGTAGGAGGTGTAGAGGTGTAGGAGGTGTAGAGGTGTGGAGGTGTAGGAGGTGTAAAGGTGAAGGAGGTGTAGAGGTGTAGGAGGTGTAGAGGTGTAGGAGGTGTAGAGGTGTAGAGGTGTTGGAGGTGTAAAGGTGTAGGAGGTGTAGAGGTGTAGGAGGTGTAGAGGTGTAGGAGGTGTAGGAGGTGTAGAGGTGTAGGAGGTGTAGGAGGTGTAGAGGTGTAGAGGTGTAGGAGGTGTAGAGGTGTAGGAGGTGTAGAGGTGTAGAGGTGTAGAGGTGTAGGAGGTGTAGAGGTGTAGGAGGTGTAGGAGGTTTAGGAGGTGTAGAGGTGTTAGAGGTGTAGGAGGTGTAGAGGTGTAGGAGGTGTAGAGGTGTAGGAGGTGTAGGAGGTGTAGGAGGTGTAGGAGGTGTAGAGGTGTAGAGGGGTAGGAGGTATAGAGGTGTAGGAGGTGTAGGAGGTGTAGGAGGTGTAGAGGTGTAGAGGTGTAGGAGGTGTAGAGGTGTAGGAGGTGTAGAAGTGTAGGAGGTGTAGAGGTGTAGGAGGTGTAGAGGTGTAGGAGGTGTAGAGGTGTAGGAGGTGTAGAGGTGTGGGAGGTGTAGAGGTGTAGGAGGTGTAGGAGGTGTAGAGGTATAGGAGGTGTAGAGGTGTAGAGGGGTAGGAGGTGTAGGAGGTGTAGAGGTGTAGGAGGTGTAGAGAGAAATTAAAAATCACACGGAGAAGAGAACTGGAGACAAAAATGGAAAAAGTGAGGAAGACACGGAAAGACCTTGAGCGGATGGCACGTGACAGGAAGTTCTTGGTGAAGGCCTTAGCTCATTGAGAAGCTGTATAGTGATGATGATGATGATGATGATGATGATGTAGTTGTAGGAGCAATGTATTATATTTATAGTTGTCTCCATATTATCCCACTCTGAAGTCCCAGCTGCGACAGACCATGCAATATGGATGCACTATTCTCAGTTCGTTCCTTATGGAGCTTGGCCCAACATTTATTAGATGGAGCATGGGGCCACTACAACAGCTGGACACGTGACAGGAAGCCTTCACTAAAGTTATCTTGCTGCGTTAGTTTATGTAGTCGTTTGTGTTATGTGTTACTGTTGCCATCCCTGAGCGTGGTTGTGTCGTTTAGAATAGAAGGAATGTATTTTCCAACTACGATTAAGAATCCAAATTTGACACATATGTTTTGTTATTACGAGTACTAATGCAGCCATTTTTTCTAGTTCTCATCCACGATCATTACTACCTATCTCCCTGTGGAGCATAGAGGTTGAATAAACTTGCACCAATATCTCCTGACTTGCACCAATATCTCCCGACTTGCACCAATATCTCCTGACTTGCACCAATGTGACTTGCACCAATATCTCCAGACTTGCACCAATATCTCCAGACTTGCACCAATATCTCCTGACTTGCACCAATATCTCCAGACTTGCACCCATATCTCCAGACTTGCACCAATATCTCCAGACTTGCACCAATATCTCCAGACTTGCACCAATATTTCCTGACTTGCACCAATATCTCCAGACCTGCACCAATATCTCCAGACTTGCACCAATATCTTCTGACTTGCACCAATAACTATCCTGACTTGCACCAATTATCTCCAATATCTCCAGACTTGCACCAATATCTCCAGACTTTGCACCAATATCTCTCCTGACGTGCACCAATATCTCCAGACTTGCACCAATATCTCCAGACTTGCACCAATATCTCCAGACTTGCACCAATATCTCCAGACTTGCAATCTCTCCCAGGATCTTGCAATATCTCCAGACTTGCACCAATATCTCCAGACTTGCACCAATATCTCCTGACTTGCACCAATATCTCCAGACTTGCACCAATATCTCCAGACTTGCACCAATATCTTCTGACTTGCACCAATATCTTCTGACTTGCACCAATATCTTCTGACTTGCACCAATATCTCCAGACTTGCACCAATATCTCCAGACTTGCACCAATATCTCCAGACTTGCACCAATATCTCCAGACTTGCACCAATATCTCCAGACTTGCACCAATATCTCCTGACTTGCACCAATATCTCCTGACTTGCACCAATATCTCCTGACTTGCACCAATATCTCCAGACTTGCACCAATATCTCCAGACTTGCACCAATATCTCCAGACTTGCACCAATATCTCCAGACTTGCACCAATATCTCCTGACTTGCACCAATATCTCCTGACTTGCACCAATATCTCCAGACTTGCACCAATATCTTCTGACTTGCACCAATATCTCCAGACTTGCACCAATATCTCCTGACTTGCACCAATATCTCCAGACTTGCACCAATATCTCCTGACTTGCACCAATATCTCCAGACTTGCACCAATATCTCCAGACTTGCACCAATATCTCCAGACTTGCACCAATATCTCCAGACTTGCACCAATATCTCCTGACTTGCACCAATATCTCCAGACTTGCACCAATATCTCCAGACTTGCACCAATATCTCCTGACTTGCACCAATATCTCCAGACTTGCACCAATATCTCCAGACTTGCACCAATATCTCCTGACTTGCACCAATATCTCCTGACTTGCACCAATATCTCCAGACTTGCACCAATATCTCCAGACTTGCACCAATATCTCCTGACTTGCACCACTATCTCCAGACTTGCACCAATATTTCCAGACTTGCACCAATATCTCCAGACTTGCACCAATATCTCCAGACTTGCACCAATATCTCCTGACTTGCACCAATATCTCCAGACTTGCACCAATATCTCCTGACTTGCACCAATATCTCCAGACTTGCACCAATATCTCCTGACTTGCACCAATATCTCCAGACTTGCACCAATATCTCCAGACTTGCACCAATATCTCCAGACTTGCACCAATATCTCCAGACTTGCACCAATATCTCCAGACTTGCACCAATATCTCCAGACTTGCACCAATATCTCCAGACTTGCACCAATATCTCCTGACTTGCACCAATATCTCCAGACTTGCACCAATATCTTCTGACTTGCACCAATATCTCCAGACTTGCACCAATATCTTCTGACTTGCACCAATATCTCCTGACTTGCACCAATATCTCCAGACTTGACCAATATCTCCAGACTTGCACCAATATCTCCTGACTTGCACCAATATCTCCAGACTTGCACCAATATCTCCTCACTTGCACCAATATCTCCAGACTTGCACCAATATCTTCTGACTTGCACCATTATCTCCAGACTTGCACCAATATCTTCTGACTTGCACCAATATCTTCTGACTTGCACCAATATCTCCAGACTTGCACCAATATCTCCAGACTTGCACCAATATCTTCTGACTTGCACCAATATCTTCTGACTTGCACCAATATCTCCAGACTTGCACCAATATCTCCAGACTTGCACCAATATCTCCAGACTTGCACCAATATCTTTGCTGACTTGCACCAATATCTCCTGGACTTGCACCCAATATCTCCAGACTTGCAAACCAATATCTCCAGACTTGCACCAAATATCTCCTGCCTTGCACCACTATCTTCTGACTTGCTCCAATATCTCCTGACTTGCACCAATATCTCCAGACTTGCACCAATATCTCCAGACTTGCAATAATATCTCCAGACTTGAACCAATATCTCCAGACTTGCACCAATATCTCCAGACTTGCACCAATATCTCCAGACTTGCACCAATATCTCCTCACTTGCACCAATATCTCCAGACTTGCACCAATATCTCCAGACTTGCCCTACCCAATATCTCCAGACTTGCACCAATATCTCCAGACTTGCACCAATATCTCCAGACTTGCACCAATATCTCCTGACTTGCACCAATATCTCCTGACTTGCACCAATATCTCCAGACATGCACCAATATCTCCAGACTGGCACCAATATCTCCAGACTTGCACAAAAATCTCCAGACTTGCCGCACTGTCTCCAGACTGGCACCAGAATCTCCAGACTTGCATCAATATCTCCAGACTTGCACCAATATCTCCAGACTTGCACCAATATCTCCAGACTTGCACCAATATCTCCAGACTTGCACCAATATCTCCTGACTTGCACCAATATCTCCAGACTTGCACAATATCTCCTGACTTGCACCAATATCTCCAGACTTGCACCAATATCTCCAGACTTGCACCAATATCTCCAGACTTGCACCAATATTTCCAGACTTGCAACAATATCTCCAGACTTGCACCAATATCTCCAGACTTGCACCAATATCTCCAGACTTGCACCAATATCTCCTGACTTGCATCAATATCTCCAGACTTGCACCAATATCTCCAGACTTGCACCAATATCTCCTGACTTGCACCAATATCTCCTGACTTGCACCAATATCTCCAGACTTGCACCAATATCTCCAGACTTGCACCAATATCTCCAGACTTGCACCAATATCTCCAGACTTGCACCAATATCTCCAGACTTGCACCAATATCTCCAGACTTGCACCAATATCTCCAGACTTGCACCAGTATCTCCAGACTTGCACCAATATCTCCAGACTTGCACCAATATCTCCAGACTTGCACCAATATCTCCAGACTTGCACCAATATCTCCAGACTTGCACCAATATCTCCAGACTTGCACCAATATCTCCAGACTTGCACCAATATCTCCAGACTTGCACCAATATCTCCAGACTTGCACCAATATCTCCAGACTTGCACCAATATCTCCAGACTTGCACCAATATCTCCAGACTTGCACCAATATCTCCAGACTTGCACCAAAATCTCCAGACTTGCACCAATATCTAGAGACTTGCACCAATATCTCCAGACTTGCACCAATATCTCCAGACTTGCACCAATATCTCCAGACTTGCACCAATATCTCCAGACTTGCACCAATATCTCCAGACTTGCACCAATATCTTCTGACTTGCACCAATATCTTCTGACTTGCACCAATATCTTCTGACTTGCACCAATATCTCCAGACTTGCACCAATATCTCCAGACTTGCACCAATATCTCCAGACCTCCAGACTTGCACCAATATCTCCAGACTTGCACCAATATCTCCAGACTTGCACCAATATCTCCAGACTTGCACCAAAACTTGCACCAATATCTCCAGACTTGCACCAATATCTCCAGACTTGCACCAATATCTCCAGACTTGCACCAATATCTTCTGACTTGCACCAATATCTCCAGACTTGCACCAATATCTCCAGACTTGCACCAATATCTCCAGACTTGCACCAATATCTCCAGACTTGCACCAATATCTTCTGACTTGCACCAATATCTCCAGACTTGCACCAATATCTCCAGACTTGCACCAATATCTCCAGACTTGCACCAATATCTCCAGACTTGCACCAATATCTCCAGACTTGCACCAATATCTCCAGACTTGCACCAATATCTCCAGACTTGCACCAATATCTCCAGACTTGCACCAATATCTCCAGACTTGCACCAATATCTCCAGACTTGCACCAATATCTCCAGACTTGCACCAATATCTCCAGACTTGCACCAATATCTCTCCAGACTTGCACCAAAATTACTCCAGACTTGCACCAATATCTCCAGACTTGCACCAAAATATATCTCCTGACTTGCACCAATATCTCCAGACTTGCACCAATATCTCCAGACTTGCACCAATATCTCCAGACTTGCACCAATATCTCCTGACTTGCACCAATATCTCCAGACTTGCACCAATATCTCCAGACTTGCACCAATATCTCCAGACTTGCACCAATATCTCCAGACTTGCACCAATATCTCCTGACTTGCACCAATATCTCCAGACTTGCACCAATATCTCCAGACTTGCACCAATATCTCCAGACTTGCACCAATATCTCCAGACTTGCACACCAATATCTCCAGACTTGCACCAATATCTCCAGACTTGCACCAATATCTCCAGACTTGCACCAATATCTCCAGACTTGCACCAATATCTCCAGACTTGCACCAATATCTCCAGACTTGCACCAATATCTCCAGACTTGCACCAATATCTCCAGACTTGCACCAATATCTCCAGACTTGCACCAATATCTCCAGACTTGCACCAATATCTCCAGACTTGCACCAATATCTCCAGACTTGCACCAATATCTCCAGACTTGCACCAATATCTCCAGACTTGCACCAATATCTCCAGACTTGCACCAATATCTCCTGACTTGCACCAATATCTCCTTGCACTTGCACCAAATATCTCCAGACTTGCACCAATATCTCCTGACTTGCACCAATATCTCCAGACTTGCACCAATATCTCCTGACTTGCACCAATATCTCCTGACTTGCACCAATATCTCCTGACTTGCACCAATATCTCCTGACTTGCACCAATATCTCCAGACTTGCACCAATATCTCCAGACTTGCACCAATATCTCCAGACTTGCACCAATATCTCCAGACTTGCACCAATATCTCCAGACTTGCACTTCTCCAGCAACAATATCTCCCAGACTTGCACCCAATATCTCCAGACTTGCACCAATATCTCCAGACTTGCACCATATCTCCCGACTTTGCACCAATATCTCCAGACTTGCACCAATATCTCCAGACTTGCAACCAATATCTCTGACTTGCACAATATCTCCTGACTTGCACCAATATCTCCAGACTTGCACCAATATCTCCAGACTTGCACCAATATCTCCAGACTTGCACCAATATCTCCAGACTTGCACCAATATCTCCAGACTTGCACCAATATCTCCAGACTTGCACCAATATCTCCAGACTTGCACCAATATCTCCAGACTTGCACCAATATCTCCAGACTTGCACCAATATCTCCAGACTTGCACCAATATCTCCAGACTTGCACCAATATCTTCTGACTTGCACCAATATCTCCAGACTTGCACCAATATCTCCAGACTTGCACCAATATCTCCAGACTTGCACCAATATCTCCAGACTTGCACCAATATCTCCAGACTTGCACCAATATCTCCAGACTTGCACCAATATCTCCAGACTTGCACCAATATCTCCAGACTTGCACCAATATCTCCAGACTTGCACCAATATCTCCAGACTTGCACCAATATCTCCAGACTTGCACCAATATCTCCAGACTTGCACCAATATCTCCAGACTTGCACCAATATCTCCAGACTTGCAACAATATCTCCAGACTTGCACCAATATCTCCAGACTTGCACCAATATCTCCTGACTTGCACCAATATCTCCAGACTTGCACCAATATCTCCTGACTTGCACCAATATCTCCAGACTTGCAATTTCCAATATCTTCCTATGACTTGCACCAATATCTCCTGACTTGCACCAATATCTCCCAGACTTGCACCAATATCTCCAGACTTGCACGAATATCTCCTGACTTGCACCAATATCTCCAGACTTGCACCAATATCTCCTGACTTGCACCAATATCTCCTGACTTGCACCAATATCTCCTGACTTGCACCAATATCTCCAGACTTGCACCAATATCTCCTGACTTGCACCAATATCTCCTGACTTGCACCAATATCTCCAGACTTGCACCAATATCTCCAGACTTGCACCAATATCTCCTGACTTGCACCAATATCTCCTGACTTGCACCAATATCTCCAGACTTGCACCAATATCTCCAGACTTGCACCAATATCTCCTGACTTGCACCAATATCTCCTGACTTGCACCAATATCTCCAGACTTGCACCAATATCTCCAGACTTGCACCAATATCTCCAGACTTGCACCAATATCTTCTGACTTGCACCAATATCTTCTGACTTGCACCAATATCTCCAGACTTGCACCAATATCTCCAGACTTGCACCAATATCTCCAGACTTGCACCAATATCTCCAGACTTGCACCAATATCTCCAGACTTGCACCAATATCTCCAGACTTGCACCAATATCTCCAGACTTGCACCAATATCTCCAGACTTGCACCAATATCTCCAGACTTGCACCAATATCTCCAGACTTGCACCAAATATCTCCAGACTTGCACCAAATATCTCCAGGACTTGCACCAATATCTCCTGACTTGCACCAATTATCTCCTGACTTTGCACCAATATCTCCAGACTTGCACCAAATATCTCCAGACTTGCACCAATATCTCCAGACTTGCACCAATATCTCCAGACTTGCACCAATATCTCCAAAGACTTGCACCAATATCTCCAGACTTGCACCAATATCTCCAGACTTGCACCAATATCTCCAGACTTTCTCACCAATATCTCCAGACTTGCACCAATATCTCCTGACTTGCACCAATAAAACTCCACTTAGCACCAATAGCTCCAGACTTGCACCAATATCACCAGACTTTGCACCAATATCTCCAGACTTGCAACCAATATCTCCAGACTTGCACCAATATTCCAGACTTGCACCAATATCTCCAACTTCGCACCAATATCTCCAGACTTGCACCAATATCTCCAGAACTTGCACCAATATCTCCAGACTTTGCACCAATATCTTCCAGACTTGCACCAATATCTTTCCCAATGACTTGCCACCAATATCTCCCAGATTGCAACTTGCACCAATATCTCCAGACTTGCACCAATATCTCCAGACTTGCACAATATCTCCAGACTTGCACCAATATCGCCAGACTGGCACCAATATCTCCAGACTTGCACCAATATCTCCAGACTTGCAACAATATCTCCAGACTTGCACCAAGTATCTCCAGACTTGCACCAATATCTCCAGACTTGCACCAATTATCTCCAGACTTGCACCAATATCTCCCTTGCAGAACTTGCACCAATATCTCCAGACTTGCACCAATATCTCCAGACTTGCACCAATATCTCCAGACTTGCACCAATATCTCCAGACTTGCACCAATATCTCCAGACTTGCACCAATATCTCCAGACTTGCACCAATATCTCCAGACTTGCACCAATATCTCCAGACTTGCACCAATATCTTCTGACTTGCACCAATATCTTCTGACTTGCACCAATATCTCCAGACTTGCACCAATATCTCCAGACTTGCACCAATATCTCCAGACTTGCACCAATATCTCCTGACTTGCACCAATATCTCCAGACTTGCACCAATATCTCCAGACTTGCACCAATATCTCCAGACCTTGCACCAATATCTCCAGGACTTGCCACCAATATCTCCAGACTTGCAACCAATATATCTCTGACTTGCACAAATAGCTCCAGACTTGCACCAATATCTCCAGACTTGCACCAAATATCTCCAGACTTGCACCAATATCTCCAGAGACTTGCACCAATATCTCCAGACTTGCACCAATATCTCTATCCCAGACTTGCACCAATATCTTCCAGACTTGCACCAATATCTCCAGACTTGCACCAAGAACTCGTGACTTGCACCAAATATCTCCCAGACTTGCACCAATATCTCCAATGAACTCCTGACTTGCACCAATATCTCCAGACTTGCACCAATATCTCCAGACTTGCACCAATATCTCCAGACTTGCACCAATATCTCCAGACTTGCACCAATATCTCCAACTTGCACCAATTCTCCAGCACTTGCCAATATCTCCAGACTTGACCAATATCTCCAGACTTGCACCAATATCTCCTGACTTGCACCAATATCTCCAGACTTGCACCAATATCTCCAGACTTGCACCAATATCTCCAGACTTGCACCAATATCTCCAGACTTGCACCAATATCTCCAGACTTGCACCAATATCTCCAGACTTGCACCAATATCTCCTGACTTGCACCAATATCTCCAGACTTGCACCAATATCTCCAGACTTGCACCAATATCTCCTGACTTGCACCAATATCTCCTGACTTGCACCAATATCTCCAGACTTGCACCAATATCTCCAGACTTGCACCAATATCTCCAGACTTGCACCAATATCTCCAGACTTGCACCAATATCTCCAGACTTGCACCAATATCTTCTGACTTGCACCAATATCTTCTGACTTGCACCAATATCTCCAGACTTGCACCAATATCTCCAGACTTGCACCAATATCTCCAGACTTGCACCAATATCTCCTGACTTGCACCAAATAGCTCCAGAATTGCACCACTTGCACCAATATCTCCAGACTTGCACCAATATCTCCAGACTTGCACCAATATCTTCTGACTTGCACCAATATCTCCAGACTTGCACCAATATCTCCAGACTTGCACCAATATCTCCAGACTTGCACCAATATCTCCAGACTTGCACCAATATCTCCAGACTTGCACCAATATCTCCAGACTTGCACCAATATCTCCAGACTTGCACCAATATCTCCAGACTTGCACCAATATCTTCTGACTTGCACCAATATCTCCAGACTTGCACCAATATCTCCAGACTTGCACCAATATCTCCAGACTTGCACCAATATCTCCAGACTTGCACCAATATCTCCTGAGACTTGCCACCCAATATCTCCAGACTTGCACCAATATCTCCAGACTTGCACCAATATCTCCAGACTTGCACCAATATCTCCAGACTTGCACCAATATCTCCAGACTTGCACCAATATCTCCTGACTTGCACCAATATCTCCTGACTTGCACCAATATCTTCTGACTTGCACCAATATCTTCTGACTTGCACCAATATCTCCAGACTTGCACCAATATCTCCAGACTTGCACCAATATCTCCAGACTTGCACCAATATCTTCTGACTTGCACCAATATCTCCTGACTTGCACCAATATCTCCAGACTTGCACCAATATCTTCTGACTTGCACCAATATCTCCAGACTTGCACCAATATCTCCAGACTTGCACCAATATCTCCAGACTTGCACCAATATCTCCTGACTTGCACCAATATCTCCAGACTTGCACCAATATCTCCAGACTTGCACCAATATCTCCTGACTTGCACCAATATCTCCTGACTTGCACCAATATCTCCAGACTTGCACCAATATCTCCTGACTTGCACCAATATCTCCAGACTTGCACCAATATCTCCAGACTTGCACCAATATCTCCAGACTTGCACCAATATCTCCAGACTTGCACCAATATCTCCAGACTTGCACCAATATCTCCAGACTTGCACCATTATCCTCCAGACACCAATATCTCCAGACTTGCACCAATATCTCCAGGACTTGCACCAATATCTCCCTGACTTGCACCAATATCTCCAGACTTGCACCAATATCACCAGACTTGCACCAATACCACCAGACTCGCACCAATATCTCCAGACTTGCACCAATATCTCCAGACTTGCACCAATATCTCCCAGACTTGCACCAATATCTCCAGACTTGCACCAATATCTCCAGACTTGCACCCAATATCTCCAGACTTGCACCAATATCTTCCCTGACTTGCACCAATATCTCTCCAGACTTGCACCAATATCTCCAGACTTGCACCAAAAATCTCCAGACTTGCACCAATATCTCCAGACTTGACTATCTCCATGACTTGCACCAATATCTCCAGACTTGCACCAATATCTCCAGACTTGCACCAATTATCTCCAGACTTTTGCACCAATATCTCCAGACTTGCACCAATATCTCCAGACTATGCACCAATATCTCCAGACTTGCACCAATATATCTTCCTGACTTTTGCACCAATATCTTCCTGACTTGCACCAATATCTCCAGACTCACCCAATCATCTCCGACTTGCACCAATATCAATATCCTCCAGACTTGCACCAATATCTCCAGACTTGCACCAATATCTCCAGACTTGCACCAATATCTCCAGACTTGCACCAATATCTCCTGACTTGCACCAATATCTCCAGACTTGCACCAATATCTCCTGACTTGCACCAATATCTCCAGACTTGCACCAATATCTCCAGACTTGCACCAATATCTCCAGACTTGCACCAATATCTCCGGACTTGCAATATCTCCAGACCAATATCTCCAGACTTGCACCAATATCTCCAGACTTGCACCAATATCTCCAGACTTGCACCAATATCTCCAGACTTGCACCAATATCTCCAGACTTGCACCAATATCTCCAGACTTGCACCAATATCTCCAGACTTGCACCAATATCTCCAGACTTGCACCAATATCTCCAGACTTGCACCTCCATGATTGCACCAATCTCCAGACTTGCACCGATATCTCCAGACTTGCACCAATATCTCCAGACTTGCACCAATATCTCCAGACTTGCACCAATATCTCCAGACTTGCACCAATATCTCCAGACTTGCACCAATATCTCCAGACTTGCACCAATATCTCCAGACTTGCACCAATATCTCCAGACTTGCACCAACATCTCCTGACTTGCTCCAACACCTCCAGACTTGCTCCAATCTCTCCTCACTTGCACCAATATCTCCCTCCAGACTTGCACCAATATCTCCTGACTTGCACCAATATCTCCAGACTTGCACCAATATCTCCAGACTTGCACCAATATCTCCAGACTTGCACCAATATCTCCAGACTTGCACCAATATCTTCTGACTTGCACCAATATCTCCAGACTTGCACCAATAATCTTCAGACTTGCACCAATATCTCCAGACTTGCACCAATATCTCCAGACTTGCACCAATATCTCCAGACTTGCACAATAATCGTCCTGACTTGCATATCTCCAGACTTGCACCAACTTGCATCTCCTGACTTGCACAATATCCAACTAATCTCCAGACTTGCACCAATATCTCCAGACTTGCACCAATATCTCCAGACTTGCACCAATATCTCCAGACATGACTTGCACCAATATCTCCTGACTTTGCACCAATATCTCCAGACTTGCACCAATATCTCCAGACTTGCACCAATATTCTCCCAGACTTGCAACCAATTATCTCCAGACTTGCACCAATATCTCCAGACTTGCAACCAAATATCTCCTGACTTGCACCAATATCTCCAGACTTGCACCAATATCTCCAGACTTGCCAGACTTGCACCAATATCTCCTGACTTGCACCAATATCCCCAGACTTGCACAAATATCTCCAGACTTGCACCAAATATCTCCAGACTTGCACCAATATCTCCAGACTTGCACCAATATCTCCAGACTTGCACCAATATCTCCAGACTTGCACCAATATCTCCAGACTTGCACCAATATCTCCAGACTTGCACCAATATCTTCTGACTTGCACCAATATCTTCTGACTTGCACCAATATCTCCAGACTTGCACCAATATCTCCAGACTTGCACCAATATCTCCAGACTTGCACCAATATCTCCAGACTTGCACCAATATCTCCAGACTTGCACCAATATCTCCACACTTGCACCAATATCTCCAGACTTGCACCAATATCTCCCGACTTGCCCCACTATCTCCAGACTTGCACCAATATCTCCAGACTTGCACCAATATCTCCAGACTTGCACCAATATCTCCAGACTTGCACCAATATCTCCAGACTTGCACCAATATCTCCAGACTTGCACCAATATCTCCAGACTTGCACCAATATCTCCAGACTTGCACCAATATCTCCAGACTTGCACCAATATCTTCTGACTTGCACCAATATCTCCAGACTTGCACCAATATCTCCAGACTTGCACCAATATCTCCAGACTTGCACCAATATCTCCAGACTTGCACCAATATCTCCAGACTTGCACCAATATCTCCAGACTTGCACCAATATCTCCAGACTTGCACCAATATCTCCAGACTTGCACCAATATCTCCAGACTTGCACCAATATCTCCAGACTTGCACCAATATCTCCAGACTTGCACCAATATCTCCTGACTCTCCAGACTTGCACCAATATCTCCAGACTTGCAACCAATATCTCCTGACGTGCACCAATATCTCCAGACTTGCACCAATATCTATCCTTGCTGACTTGCACCAATATCTCCAGACTTGCACCAATATCTCCAGGACTTGCACCAATATATCTTCCACCAATACTCTGCACCCAATATCTTCTGACTTGCACCAATATCTCCCGACTTGTACCAATATCTCCCGACTTGCATCAATATCTCCAGACTTGCACCAATATCTCCAGACTTGCACCAATATCTCCTGACTTGCACCAATATCTCTCCAGACTTGCACCAATATCTCCAGACTTGTTTGCACCAATATCTCCAGACTTGCACCAATATCCAATTGCATCTCCAGGACTTGCACCAATATCTCCAGACTTGCACCAATATCTCCAGACTTGCACCAATATCTCCTGACTTGCACCAATATCTTCTGACCTTTGCACCAATATCTCCAGACTTGCACCAATATCCAGACTCCCAATACTTTTGCACCAATATCTTCTGACTTGCACCAATATCTTCTGACTTGCACCAATATCTTCTGACTTGCACCAATATCTCCAGACTTGCACCAATATCTCCAGACTTGCACCAATATCTCCAGACTTGCACCAATATCTCCAGACTTGCACCAATATCTTCTGACTTGCACCAATATCTTCTGACTTGCACCAATATCTTCTGACTTGCACCAATATCTCCAGACTTGCACCAATATCTCCAGACTTGCACCAATATCTCCAGACTTGCACCAATATCTTCTGACTTGCACCAATATCTCCAGACTTGCACCAATATCTCCTGACTTGCACCAATATCTCCAGACTTGCACCAATATCTCCAGACTTGCACCAATATCTCCAGACTTGCACCAATATCTCCAGACTTGCACCAATATCTTCTGACTTGCACCAATATCTTCTGACTTGCACCAATATCTTCTGACTTGCACCAATATCTCCTGACTTGCACCAATATCTCCAGACTTGCACCAATATCTCCAGACTTGCACCAATATCTCCAGACTTGCACCAATATCTCCAGACTTGCACCAATATCTCCAGACTTGCACCAATATCTCCAGACTTGCACCAATATCTCCAGACTTGCACCAATATCTCCTGACTTGCACCAATATCTCCAGACTTGCACCAATATCTCCAGACTTGCACCAATATCTCCAGACTTGCACCAATATCTCCTGACTTGCACCAATATCTCCAGACTTGCACCAATATCTCCAGACTTGCACCAATATCTCCTGACTTGCACCAATATCTCCAGACTTGCACCAATATCTCCAGACTTGCACCAATATCTCCAGACTTGCACCAATATCTCCAGACTTGCACCAATATCTCCAGACTTGCACCAATATCTCCAGACTTGCACCAATATCTTCTGACTTGCACCAATATCTCCTGACTTGCACCAATATCTCCAGACTTGCACCAATATCTCCAGACTTGCACCAATATCTCCAGACTTGCACCAATATCTCCAGACTTGCACCAATATCTCCAGACTTGCACCAATATCTTCTGACTTGCACCAATATCTCCTGACTTGCACCAATATCTCCAGACTTGCACCAATATCTCCAGACTTGCACCAATATCTCCAGACTTGCACCAATATCTCCAGACTTGCACCAATATCTCCAGACTTGCACCAATATCTCCAGACTTGCACCAATATTCCAGACTTACTTGCACCAATATCTCCTGACTTGCACCAATATCTCCAACCAATATCTCCAGACTTGCACCAATATCTCCAGAACCTATATCTCCAGACTTGCACCAATATCTCCAGACTTGCACCAATATCTCCAGACTTGCACCAATATATCTCCAGACTTGCACCAATATCTCCAGACTTCCCATCAGCACCAATATCTCAAGACTTGCACCAATATCTCCAGACTTGCACCAATATCTCCAGACTTGCACCAATATCTCCTGACTTGCACCAATATCTCTCCAGACTTGCACCAAATATCTCCAGACTTGCACCAATATCTCCAGACTTGCACCAATATCTCCAGACTTGCACCAATATCTCCAGACTTGCACCAATATCTCCAGACTTGCACCAATATCTCCAGGACTTGCACCAATATCTCCAGACTTGCACCAATATCTCCAGACTTGCACCCAATATCTCTCAGACTTGCACCAATATCTCCAGACTTGCACCAATATCTCCAATATCTCCAGACTTGCACCAATATCTCCTGACTTGCACCAATAATCTCCAGACTTGCACCAATATCTCCAGACTTGCACCAATATCTCCTGACTTTGCACAGTATCTCACCAATATCTCCAGACTTGCACCAATAACTCCAGACTTGCACCAATATCTCCAGACTTGCACCAATATCTCCAGACTTGCACCAATATCTCCAGACTTGCACCAATTATCTCCTGACTTGCACAATATCTCCCAGACTTGCACCAATATCTCCAGACTTGCACCAATATCTCCAGACTTGCACCAATATCTCCAGACTTGCACCAATATCTCCAGACTTGCACCAACAGCTCCAGACTTGCACATCTCCTGACTTGCATATCTCCCTATATCTCCAGACTTGCACCAATATCTTCCAAGACTTGCACCAATATCTCCCGACTTGCACCAATATCTCCTGACTTGCACCAATATCTCCAGACTTGCACCAATATCTCCTGACTTGCACCAATATCTCCAGACTTGCACCAATATCTCCTGACTTGCACCAATATCTCCAGACTTGACTTGCAACCAATATCTCCAGACTTGCACCATTATCTCCAGACTTGCACCACCAATATCTCCCAGACTTGCACCAATATCTCCAGACTTGCACCAATATCTTCCTTACTGCACCAATATCTCCTGACTTGCACCAATATCTCCAGACTTGCACCAATATCTCCTGACTTGCACCAATATCTCCAGACTTGCACCAATATCTCCTGACTTGCACCAATATCTCCAGACTTGCACCAATATCTCCAGACTGTCACCAATATATCCAGACTTGCACCAATATCTCCAGACTTGCACCAATATCTCCAGACTTGCACCAATATCTCCAGACTTGCACCAATATCTCCAGACTTGCACCAATATCTCCAGACTTGCACCAATATCTCCAGACTTGCACCAATATCTCCAGACTTGCACCAATATCTCCAGACTTGCACCAATATCTCCTGACTTGCACCAATATCTCCAGACTTGCACCAATATCTCCAGACTTGCACCAATATCTCCAGACTTGCACCAATATCTCCAGACTTGCACCAATATCTCCTGACTTGCACCAATTCTTTATCTTTTTTTACTGTCACAAATTTTCTTCTTCGTCTGTGTCCCACTATTTCATTTACCGAACCCGAGGGTTCCAGAACAAACACTGCCTTGTAATGTTATCAATCTGGAGATTCTCCTAAATAAAAGGACGTGAGTCCTTTAGATTGTCTCTGCAGTGTATCATGATCCCCTATCATGGGCAACTTCCTTGCCACCTGAGCGTCTGAGTTGAGGAACTTGGCTTATCGTTTTGGGTGACTTCCTCATGTATCTGACTGATGCTATTATGGCTGAAGCTTTTACAGGAGCCGCGGTTGCATAGTGGTTAGTACACCGGATTCCTAGCTCGGTGGTTCGATCCCCAGTTGAAGTGGGATTTTGTAGACCGCAAACGGATCCGGGGTCGACCCAAAATGAAGAATTGGGTACCAGAGCAATTCTGGGAAGGTTAAGGCGGCCGGCGTGATGCTGACCACATCACCCCTAGTGTGCCGATGGTCGAGAAAATATGGCACCATATTTTTTTTTACAGGAAGAGATAACTGCCACTGTGCCCAAAACTCAATTCTCGTCTACTACGCCTTATGTGGTAAGGTACACTGTTACTAACCTTTCATCCCTTTTCGGGTGCCATAAATGACAGACGCTTCATTTCATAACTTCTCACATTTTCTTTTCTGCTTTTTCTCTTCTTCTTGATCTTCTTGTCCATTTTCGCATTTATTTATTTTTTTTGCCTTCTTGTGTTTCCCTAGATATGTCTGTTCTTGTTTCTTGTCCTTATTATTTCTAACTTAATTATTTCCTCTGCGTTATTGTTTTTATTAAACCTGCTCGTCTTACACTTCTTGTCTTTCTGCTGCCACTTCATATTTGTCTTCATTAAACCGTTAAAAAATATAATTTTCTACATTTCTTTGTCAATCACATTTTACAAACTCATATTCTAACTTGCTCAGTCTCGTTCCCAGGGATCATTGAAGAGATACATTTAACAAAAAAAAGGACTACCGCACCGTCATGCATGTAGTAGAAGGCGACTAGTACGAGGTTGTTTATGATGTTAGCAAAATTATCTTATAAAACTAATTGCAACAGAAACCACCATTGCAAAAGCATGTGACAGCTTGGAGCGAGCTTCCTGCATGGAACCATCTACTATGGTGGCTCCATGCTCCCTAAAGATCCTACAGGAAAATGCTGATAATGATGTTTTATCTGCTTGTTAGACTTCCATGAAATCTTCCTCTCCACTAGTAAACGTTTTATTTTGTTGCGTCTGACAGAGTTCGACATGTCGGTATTCTCCTTGTAGACAGTTTGATCCATATTATTTTATTGGCTCTTGGCGGGGTATTTCTGTAGCAATGTATTATTCATGGTGAGGTTGCCTGACCTAGGTGAAAACCTTCTTACTTGTCATATACGACATAGCTTGTAGAGCTCAGTTGTTCACATTTTTGTGTACCGATACTATGGAGACGAGAACTGGAGACGGAAGTGAAAAAGATTGAAAGATATTAAACTGATGGCGCAGGACAAGAGTTGGTGGCATAAGATTGTTGAATGCCTGTGCCACTCGGGGAACCGATGGTTAGTGATGATGATAATGATGATGATGATATCATCCTAGATATTACACAGATTAGGTTGTTGTTTTTTTATATTTAAGAAAACTAATAATACTACGAACACGCTTTCAAACAACAGTGAAATAATACTTTGCCAGTGAAATGAGAAAAGTTCATAATTAGCTTCTAGCAACGTGTTTTATTGCTTCACCGGAATAGGTCTTACGCAGACGTCATTTGCATACTAGTGTGGCCAGGTGTTAGCGCATGAATGACCAAATTTGCAATTGTTAGCAACGAAATTCTGACTGCGTGGTCGGTTTACTGTTATGTTCGTTCCTCATGAATATTCATGATAGCCCAAAGACGAGTTTTTTCTGTGTGACTAATGTGAGACTTTTATACCAATTGATTGGTGAAGAAAATGTGGAGCTGAAATGTATAGCGATTGTGGGTAGTTTATGGTGACTTTTATGTACTGTTTAATACCGCGTATGTCAGGCTTCATGGTCTGGTGAATGTGAAATTCTAAGCAGGCTTGTCGGCAGGTAAAATCTGGAAACTTACAGCAATTTACTTTTCTGTTCCACGCTGCCTATTTTCTGCATCGCCATCAGTGTTCTCAGTAACAATTTTCTGACGAAAACGAGAAAACCCTACTGGAATTTACCTGTTACCGCACGAATGCCCAAATTTGCAAGTGTTAGGAACGAAATTCTGACGGCGCGATCGGTTTCCCAGTATTTTAATAACAATTTTCTGATGAAATCTAGAAACCCTATTTGAATTTAACTGTTCAAAATGCAGTCATATAGTGAATTAATCTTTCGTCGACTATAATTTATTTCGACATGGCCGAAGAAGTTAATGCAGTCATATAGTGAATTAATCTTTCGTCGACTATAAGTTATTTCGACATGGCCGCTTATCAATGCAATGACACGAGTGTGAGAAGAAATTTTTGGAGTTACCAAATATTTGAATTCTAACAAGAAGAAATATTTAATATGTCATAAAAAGCTTCAGAATTCTGGTCACATGAAAGTAATAATTCCTAGTAGTGACCGAACGCGGTTTCTTTCTGATTTCAGGACAGAGACATCTGTTATTTAACTTTTGCCTTGAAGACGCTCACAACTTTAGTAGTTACCCAAGCCTTACCTCATTGGAAATGCAACATCCACCAGATTTGACTATTGAAGAGAAGGACAGTCCATGGTATCTGTGGGAACCATCAGCGGCTGAAGCAGACGCCAACCGACCCCACGCCGGCAGCTGTACCATAAGAGCGCAACCAATGGACACTTACAATTTTGTTTTCTTAATAAAGTATCCACCTACAATTTAGATCGTCCAAATAGGAAAACATCAGTGCTTCATTCTATTATAAACAAATATATTTATTTTAATCTTGTTAAACTTTAAGTTATTATTAAAAAGAACAAAGTTCCTACTTAAGCTATCCAGTAAAGAACTCAGGTTAGCAAAATAAAAAAAATAGTATAGTTAGTACAATGATTGTAACAAAGGAAACTATTTACTCTCTCTCTCTCTCTCTCTCTCTCTCTTTCTCTGTCTCTCACTCTGTCATCTGTGGCCACAAACACGCTTGCTTACCTAATACTGGTGCAGTTATCCCTTGGAAAATTATTATAGTCTGAACATATATTGTCAGTTGGGTTGCTAAATCCGGCCCCAGACCAGCCTTGGTATCTACTAATAATTACAAGGTGGTAGCCAAAGTTGGTGGTTATAATTTTTCCCTGGATGAATCCTGTGTCACCGTATATAGTTACTGAAGCAAGACGTTCTCGGGACGTTCACAGTTACAAAAATAAAAAGAGGAAAAGTAGTTCCTGTATCGTCTAGCCTCTGGTTGCTCAGACAAAAAAATGTTACGATATGAAAAAAACTGATAATCGATGGTTAATCCTATCGGCTGACTTTATGATGAGTGTCGATTTTGAAACAGCACAACTGCCTGAATAAATCCAGTGCTGTGTCTGTCAAAGGTCAGGAATATATTTTCTTTCATGTGCCCAGACATTGTGTATATAATGACTAACTTGTGTAGACCGTGATTAACATGTGTAACAGAGACTAACATGTGTAGACAGAGACTACCATGTGTAGATAGAGACTAATATGTGTAGACAAAAACTAACAAGTATAGACAGTGACGTACATGAGTAGACTGTCACGGATTGCCTCACCTTAGCTCTGCAGCAGTGGTCCAACAGTGGCCACAACTTCAAAAGTAACTAATTTGGGTCTTCAAAGGTGTCTACCTTCGCACAAGATTACTCTTGGCAGATATGTAGGTAGAAGGATAATGATGCTTCTACCTCAAGGGAGTATTCACCAGATATTCAGAAAAGCGAGAACAAGGCTGAATGTTTTTAGTATCTGCCGTCAACTTTTGGGAAGGATTGGGTTATCTTATAATTCGTTAGCTCGTTAAGCCCCCAGCTGGTTTAATCCAGCGAGATTCCTCTGATTATAATTATTTTTATTATTGTTACTATTGTTATCATTATTGTTAGTGGCTCTTTAGGTGTAGATTATATATATATATATATATATATATATATATATATATATATATATATATATATATATATATATATATATATATATATATATATATATATATATATATATATATATATATATATATATATATATATATATATATATATATATATATATATATATCAGGATTTATACATGTGCCTAACGCTCTGTAATAATTAACTCGACTATTGATTTATCAAAATCAACATATACAAAATTTAATGATCAATCGCTTTTGGAACAAATGGAAATAAATATAAACTAGTAATTCTTTGTCATCATTGACTGGCTATCAGTTTTAGAAATAAAGTCTGTTATTCTGGCCTGCTAGAACTATGACTTATCTTTCCAAATTCCTAAAATGCTGGTGCTGCTGGTTCCGTCCATTCGTTTCTGTGTCGAGGGCACATTTTCAGATGTCTAGAAGTTCCCTCTCCTGGTCCAGGCTAGGATCTTCAAGTATTGATCTCAGGCTTGGAAACACAGATAAGTAGGACAGATGGTATCGTTCGTAAAGTAGTACCGCAACTGGCCTAACTGATCCGTACTCAATAAAATTGAGAATCTTTAGGCTTCCTGCTCAGATAAATAGTCTCGGCAAGTTAATACGATTTGCCTCGAACACATGTCTGGGATTTTTTCTTATTTCAGAATTCCCCTGTGACTATTAGTACTAATTTTGGCGAGTTTTCTTTTTCAGTGGGTAAAAGATGCCCTAATACGTGTTTACCTTCCTAATAAATTCAGAGTCCAACTCTATTCTTTCCTGCAGCAAGGTCTGACCTGTCTACTGGTGACGATTTCTGGATTGCAGTCGTGTGTCAAAATTGTTCTACATTATATATCGTAGATTTCCTGCCCCCGCTTTTCCGGGCGGTTGGGACAAACGCCAAATCGACGCAATTGTTATTCGCGCCTCAAAATGCCAGCCACTCTTATTTGAAAGTTTTAGTTATGGCAACTTTATGATGAAATATTTTGCATGGCTCAAATTTTAAAATCAGTACTTTCTAAAACTGGGCTATAAACATCCGATTATTATTTGACTCGGGCGTCAATTCGACCGCTGTCAGGACATGTGTTATCCGTGTGGTGAAGTGGGATGTTATAAATACTTATAGGGAACTTAGTGTCCTGACTGAGATTAGCTGTGAAGGTATCTATATCTATTAAGAGTAGTGTATTATAGATAACCTTACTTGCTACCACATATCTATATATCTCAGTCAGAATTATTCTGGAATAGTGTGATGCTACGTTATGTGTCTAGGGTATGAGTATGGTGAAGTGTAAGTCACAACAACAGACAGATAAACAATTTAATTTAATCCACTACTCTTGACAACACTGTGACACTCACATACATATAACACTCTACAAAGATATCTTAAAAGAGTCACTGATAAACTTTCAGATAACAATATGTATTCATTACTGGCATGAATGAATATGTGTCCTGATTCAACTACAAGGGAACCAGGAATCACAATCAATTTAAATTACAAGTTATGTACAGAATGTATTTAATATGAATATTGTAGTGACATATATTATTACAAATGTTCTATGTGTGTCAGTTGTGTAGTAGTAAAATGAGTTAATACTGGTTTTGTTTTGTTCAAGCTCTGTTGGTATTTGTCATCATGACTTCAATAGTTTGTCTTTAGGGACTAGTATTGGAGATGTTCACAGTTCCTGATTTTAAGACAAGTAAATTCCCCTCTTAATGTTAATTTTAAAAAGTCAGTTCAAGATGAGGGGACATAATGTTGAGCTCAGCTGGCCAATTCGCTTATCTGGCGTGATGGCGGCAGGAAAGGACTCCTCTGCTCGAATTCTCCTCTGGGCTCAGGAGACACCTCACTGATAGCTAAAAAGACCAAGGAGTATGCTGTCCGACTCTGGATTCAGCAAAGCTCTGACCAGGTGCTGCTCAGTACCATCAAGACCACTGTCCCTGAAATCAAGAAGGATGTACCTTCTACGTCATAACTAATTTATATTTTCTATTTACACTGATCACAATACATCACAAACATTGCGTTCAGAGCGTTAGTCCAACACTCAGCTTCATCTGAAATACTTTATACCAGTATTAACCTCCTTAATGGTTACTACGCCTCTGCACTTCCAGCATTATTTCTTTCTAGTCAATCATCCAGGTGTCAGTGTACTGTTTGGCCATTCCATGCCGTTTTACTTCTCTCCGACACCCTCTGTTCAGGCTGGAGCATTACAGGCTTTACCTCACGTTGGCCACTGAACTACACATATATATACAGGCATAAATCAACAATTCACATTCAATTTTCATTAAAAGATATTGAATGGTTCAAGCTTACCACAATTCATACGAATAACACAGATACGTTGATTAGCAATGAATTCTGGCACAAACTGGCACAAATTTCCATCTGCTTATCTTCCAGGCTTTTATTGAGCAAAATTTTAGCTGGCTTCAACGCACTGATGCTTTATCAAGATCATTTAAACAAGTGGTCTCGAACTAACGCTCCCAAGTGTGTATATCAGCGAGACTGGCCAATGAGCCACGTTTCGACAAGTGTTTGAAAAAATGTTATCTTTTCCCGTCTCCCCTAACAACCAAGATAGTATTTATAGCCCGACCAATCGTGGTTAGGCTTTCATTTGTTGCGCTCCAATCAATTTGGAGTTTACATGGTAGGCTATTTCTGTAACGTAAATTTTTTTCAAACACGTTAAAAAAAACTCTTATGAGCAGAAATGATTTTATGCTGTCAGGCACCCCCAATATTTTATTTTGGGTATAATTTATTAATTCCTGGACTATTTGCGTAACGTTTTACATATTATTTGTCAGCAAGCCCTAAGGAACCCAAAAATACTAATTTAAAGGAGCTACGTGTCTGCGTTCAAAATATGCAATTTCTTCTACCTCCTGTTTCGAAGATGTGCTGTCTGGGTACTGTTATGTTTTCAACCGTAAACCCATCTAATGTTATCTTTTCTAATAAGAGTCTGTTATGATTTATAAACCTAACTCTGGGAAAGGGTAGTGTATTTTATCACTGTCCGTCTGAAAAAAAATTAGTGCATGTAGACTTACACGCGTGATGGCAGCATTTGCGTATCGCGCGAAGCGTGTTTAGTGTTCGGCTTTCTGCCTCTCCCTTCTCGCTATCCTTTTGTCCATCTGTTCGTTCGTTTTGGTAACGTAATATAATTAATGTTAGGATTAATTTAGGTCATTACGCAGGGCCTCTCAATGCTTTCCAAGAAATACAGCACACGTTTCATTGAAGAAAGCGGGTAATAATACAGTAAGCTTTTATATCAACGTGAAAGCGTTACAATTTGCAGACGAAGCAGAAAACAAGGGGGATTTCGAGTACATTCCTTGTGACAGCACTGTCATTTTACCATTGCTCTTCTCTTTATTAATTTTATTTGTTAGGCTTCATATTTACCTAATAATTTATATATGTGGATTAGAATATTTCATGACACCTCCCCTCTTAAAACAGACATTATATGTCAGTCCTTTATTCTATATACACATAGAGAAATTTATTATTATTTCTGGGGTTTACGGTGATTCTCATCACACGGATGGCGGCTTAAAAAATCCGCTCCCAGATTGGTTTTTCCAGATATATCTTCAATGCTAAAATTATATGGAGCCAGAAGCAAAGACCATCGGAGTAACCTAGAGTTCTCATGCTTAGCCTGTGCTAAAAACGATAAAGGTTTGTGGTCAGTTTGCAACTTAAATGCCTTCCCATATAGATAAATATTGAATTTCTTTATTGCCCATATTACTGCAAGACATTCTTTTTCGCTAGTTGAGTAGTTGATTTCAGCTTTATTCAACTTTCTGCTAGCATATGCCACTGGGCTTAATTCCCCATCCAATGCATCTGATTTCTGTAGTAAAGTTGCACCTAGCCCAATATTACTTGCATCCGTCCTTACTATGAATTCTTGACTTAAGTCAGGTAATTTCAAAATGGGTTTACTTGTGAGCTTTTCCTTCAATTCTTGGTAAGTCATTTCACATTGTGGAGTCCATGTAATGCGATCTGGATGTCCTTTACGTGTCAATTCAGTTAACGGTGCACATATGGAATTAAAGTTTTTGATATACTTCTGGTAGAAACCACATAATGAGACAAAGGATCTCACGTCCTTCTTGGTTTGTGGTCTCGGGGCTTTCTGTAGTTTCTCTAAATTCTTTGGGTCAGGGGTCATGTTTCCCTGATAAACAGTGTGTCCCAAAAATTCCAATTCTTTACATCCAACGCAACATTTGGTTGGTCGGGCTGTTAAATTTGCCTCCCTAAGTCGATCAAACAGCATGTTCAGAGAGTCAATGTGTTCCTCAAATGTTTCTGTTGCTATAAGGATATCATCCATAAAATTTGTTATACAGGGATTATTCAGAGGATCCAATAATTTTCTCATCATTCTAGAGAAGACACTAGGCGCATTCTTCAATCCAAATGGCAATCTATTAAACTCATAGTGTCCTTCTGAGGTACTAAAAGCTAGGTATGGTCTAACCTCAGGCTTTACGGGAATCTGATAGTATCCTTTACTCAGATCCACTTTTGAGAATATTTAGCTTTATTTAGTCTGGCAAACAGCTGATTTGTATCCGGCAATGGATCCACCTGTCCTTCTGTAATAGCATTCAGTCTCCTGTAATCTATACAGAGTCTATGTTCTCCAGAGGGCTGCCTTAAGAGTACCGCCCCGGAACTATACGAAGACTCACTGTGCGAAATAATTCCTTCCTTCAACAGATAGTCTATCTCTTCCTTCAAAGCTTTTTCCTTAGCAAACGGAATCGAATATGGTTTCATACAGACAGGTGTGGAGTCTATTAGTTTCATATCATATTCCAATAGGTTTGTATGCCCTGGTCGGTCTGTTAACACCTCTGCATGATTATTTAGAACCTGTTGCACTCTCTCTTTCTGAGTTTTCGTTAAATGTGTACTGATTTTCACCTGTGCTGCTGTCTCACAGGGGTGTAATGGATATTCAAATGATGGAAGTGGTTCCTTTTTCATCTCCATGGCGATGGACAAGGTCAACAAGTGTGTCTCTTCCTGATGTTCTCTTTCCAAATATTTCTTCAGGAGATTCACATGATAGATTTTTTCTTTCCCCTTCTTATCTATCTTATAATTTGTTCTAGACACCTTCTCTAGAACTGTATTTGGACCCTGCCATCCAATTTGTAACTTATTCTGACTCCCGGGCAAAAGAAGCAGTACTTTCTCTCCCACAGCCAAATTTCTGTCTTTCGCCTTCCTGTTATAATAGGCAGCATGTTTCTTCCTGGCTTGTTTCAAATTTTCATTGGCAAGTTTCCAGCCAGTTTTTAACCGAGTGGTCAGCTCATTCACATACTGGTATGAAGATGTAATGTTTTCCTCTGCCTTTTCATCAGTCCACGTTCTTAACAAAGCTACATATGGACCTTTAATTGTGTGGACCTATTTGTCCATGCACCGGTATGGTCTCTTCCACTTGAAGCTTTATAGTGATGATTTTTCCTCCCAGAATTATCATTCACAAAACGACCGCTACCAATTTTTCTTTTGGGGCTTTCTCCCCACTTAAAATTCTTGATGAGAGATTTCCTCTCTACATCTTCTTCCTCCAGTTTGTTTAAGTCCGATTGAGGGATTTTCGGCTTATCCTGGGGTAAGACATCTTTTTGCACTCTCCGCATAGTGGCCATTGTAAACCAGTTAAGTGAAGCTTGTCCGTGAAAAGGGGCTTCCCATTCCATTTGGTCCACTTTATCAAATCTATTTTACTTTTTATTTTCAGGCCTAATTTTTCCCCGTGGCGTGTCCAGGTCCTGATCCATGTTCCCACTTGTGGGTGTTCCCTCATGTGCTATGCTACACCTTTCTACAAAATTCTCAATGTCCCATCTTGCTTTGGGCCAATAATAATTGTGAGCCACCTTTTGAATGATGGTACCTATCTTCTCATGGTCCCCATCTGGTTTCACATGTAGGCTCCTTATTAAGTCTGCCCTATATCTTTTAGGAGGTACCAGCTGTCCCTGACCTTTGGATCTAGCTCCAGTCTTCCTATACATCAACTTGTTTTTCATGTAAAAATCTCCCTTGCCTGGAGTTGTATGACAAGTTGACAATTTTCTGAAACAAGGCTTGAGTGTTTTATCCCCAGCCTGTGCCTTCCTCATCTCTTCTGGAGTGGTATCTAACATAATATCCTCCTCCTGTCTTGAGGTCGACCTGACCTGAAGGGTTGCCATATACATAGGTTTCCTTCTGCAACGGTCAGTGTCATGATTGTCCATCTGACAATTTTTACACCACCTTTTTCCTTGGTTGAAAGATTTTCTTTCATCATATTTCCTTTCATCGAATTGTGGGAATTTATTTTTATTTTCATACCGTGGCCTATCAAATTGGTGCTTACCTTTATTTTGATCCTAAGGATCAAATTTATTAAAGTTCTGTGGTGCCCTAAAGTTATCCACTTGTTTCTTTTTATTACCTGTTACCTCTGCTTGAGCTGCTTGATACCTTTCAGCACATTTAGCAACTCACCCAGCCTCTCTGCACCTTGTTCCATGAGAAACTTTCTCAGGTCTGGAGCCATGGACTCTCTTAGTTGCTCTATAAGGACCATTTCCTTAAGATCTTGGGTTTTCCCCAGAGAAGTCCATTTCTCCAAGTATGTCTCTATGCGTGCAGAGAACTGGTGATAGGTTTCACCTGACAGTAGTTTAGCATTCCTAAATTTTTTCCTGTAAAACTCTGCATTCTTTTCATACCTTAACAAAAGAGCCTGCTTTAGCATGTCATAATTTTCCTGATCACCTCTGCTCATTTTTGCAAAAACTTCATAAGCTGCCCCACGAAGTCCCTGACATAACTTTAAGCTCCACCTTTCTCTCTCTAACCCATACGTGGTAGCTAATAGTTCATACCTATTTATATAGCTCTCAATATCATCGTCTTTCTCAACAAATGATCTAAATGAAAATTCATAGCTGAGGTTGAGGCTCCTTGAGTAACCGTAGCATCAGAGGCAAAGGGACTGGCACCATTTTCAGGAGCATGGCCTTGAAACTCAAACTCCCTTAGTCGTAACTCATGTTCCCTTTGTAATCTTTTATCTTCTGCTTCCCTTTCTGCAGCTAATCTCCTCTCTTCCCTTTCTGCAGCTAATTTCTTCTCTTCTGCCTCCAATTTCTTAGCCTCAGCCTCAATCTGCAACCTCTTAGTCTCAGCCTCAGCTTCAAACTGTAACTTCTTAATTTCCCTGTCAGCCTCTAACTTTCTTTCGGCTTCAAACCTTCTTTCTTCACGTTCAATAAATTTGTCACATTCCGTCGTGACATAGGCAACCATAACTTGCCCATCTAATCCTAACTCTTTTGCAGTCTGAACCGCAGCAGATCGAAATTTGGCCAGGTCCGCCATTGTCTATTATGTAAATTTATACAATGTCTAACCAACAATTCAATCTCTAATGGACAACACAGGCACCGTGAGCTCAACCTATTTAATTCCACCCAAGGATACCTTTTAATTCTTATATTCCCTGAAGTGAATTACCCCCAATATTTTTAATAGTTAAAGATTCAAAATCCCAAGAGCGAGACCCCAATATATGTGGTGAAGTGGGATGTTATAAATACTTATAGGGAACTTAGTGTACTGACTGAGATCAGCTGTGAAGGTATCTATATCTATTAAGAGTAGTGTATTATAGATAACCTTACTTGCTACCACATATCTATATATCTCAGTCAGAATTATTCTGGAATAGTGTGATGCTACGTTATGTGTCTAGGGTATGAGTATGGTGAAGTGTAAGTCACAACAACAGACAGATAAACAATTTAATTTAATCCACTACTCTTGACAACACTGTGACACTCACATACATATAACACTCTACAAAGATATCTTAAAAGAGTCACTGATAAAATTTCAAATAACAATATGTATTCATTACTGGCATGAATGAATATGTGTCCTGATTCAACTACAAGGGAACCAGGAATCACAATCAATTTAAATTACAAGTTATGTACAGAATGTATTTAATATGAATATTGTAGTGACATATATTATTACAAATGTTCTATGTGTGTCAGTTGTGTAGTAGTAAAATGAGGTAATACTGGTTTTGTTTTGTTCAAGCTCTGTTGGTATTTGTCATCATGACTTCAATAGTTTGTCTTTAGGGACTAGTATTGGAGATGTTCACAGTTCCTGATTTTAAGACAAGTAAATTCCCCTCTTAATGTTAATTTTAAAAAGTCA